>VZQC01004573.1:517888-626728 GCA_009823505.1 Rhizomys pruinosus | reverse complement strand
CCCAAAACAAAGAAAAAATTCTGAAAGGCACAAGAGAAAAACAACAAGTTACATATAAGAGGAAACCCATCAGAATTACAGCTGACTCCTCAGTGCAAACTATGAAAGCAAGAACGTGAAGCAAAGCATTCCCAGTGTTAAAGGACTATAGATGCCAACCCAGGTTACTATACCCAGCAAAAATGTCGATTATAGTTGAAAGAGAGAGAAAAATCTTCCATGACATAAACAAGATGAAAGAATACATGTTCGGAAAGTCAACCATTCAGAGAATACTTGAAGCAACTCAAAGTACAGAAGAAAGGAGCAACTATCCATAGGCACCTAGAAAGAGAAATTAATAAAAGCTTAACTGCAGAACTAGAAACCTAGAACAAAAATGCAAATGGATAATAAAGTTAAAGGAAGCAACACACATCTATCAGTTATAACCTTAAATATTACTGGACTAAACTCCCTAATCAAAAGACAGAATCCGAGATTGGATTAGGAAACATAAGCAATCTATATGCTGTCTACAAGAAATGCATCTTACATTCAAGGATAGGCACCACCTTAAAGTGAAAGGATGGAAAAAATATATTCCATGCAAATGATAGCAAAAAGAAAGCAGGTGTTACCATTTTAATATAAGACAAAATATACTTCAAAGTAAAAGATATCAGGAGAGACAAAGAAGACAATTACATTTTATCAAAGGAATATTTGACCATGAGGATTTCACAATCATGAATATATATGCACCAAACTCTGGTGCACCAAACTTTATAAAGACAATTCTCCAGGACCTCAAGGCACAGATTAACCCCAGCACCCTCATAGAAGGGGACTTCAATACCCCGCTGAGCCCTTTGTACATGTCAACTGGACAAAGACTAAACCAAGAGACATCTGAACTGAATGATATGATACACCAAATGGAACTCACAGACATCAACCAAATATTCCACCCTAATACCTGAGAATACACTTTCTACTCAGCACCCCAAGGAACATTTTCCAAAATTGACCACATACTTGGACACAGAAGAAACCTCCACAAATAAAAAAGATTGAAATAATTTCATGTATTCTATCAGACCATAGTGCAATAAAGCTCAACATCATGAGGAGGAGGAAGAGGAGGAGGAAGAGGAGGAAGAGGAGGAGGAAGAGGAGGAGGAAGAGGAGGAGGAGGAAGAGGAGGAGGAGGAAGAGGAGGAGGAGGAAGAGGAGGAGGAGGAAGAGGAGGAAGGAGGAAGAGGAGGAGAAAGAGGAGGAGGAAAAGAAGGAAGAGGAAGAGGAGGAGAAAGAGGAGGAGGAGGAGGAGGAGGAAGAAGAGGAGGAATGACAAATGGGGAGAAGCAGGGAGGTGAGATCCTGATGATGATGGATCTGAGGAACAAGTCCATTCTGGCCAAGGAGATCCTGGACTCTATTGTAATAGGAATCCTGCCAGCCCCTCCCCAGCTCTGCCTTCCATGGAAGAATCCCTCCCTGTAACTACCCCCACCTCTCCCTTCTAGACCGTTCCTTGGCACTGGGTGGGGATCATGCCCTTAACACGTATCGCCAGTGGTTTTTTTGCTCTTGAGACAATTTCTCATGTAATATGGACTGGTCTTGAACTCACCATGATAGCCAAGAATGACCTTGAACTTGATTCTCCTCTATCCCTCCTCCTCTGAGGAATTACAGACCTGCACCACCACCCCCAGTTTACCCAGTCCTAGGGATCACACTCATGGCTTCTAGACAAATACTGTACCAACTGAGTCACATGCCCAGCTCCACCGCATGTTTTCTAGAAGCTTAAACGCTCAGCAAGAGGCATGGTGAGTGAGCTTTATTCCCAGAGAACTGTGAAGCCACACTATCTGGGCTCCTTCCCTGGCTCTGCCACACCCCTGCCATGAACTCCTGGCCATGTTGCTCCTCCACCCTGAGCCTCAGTTTCCCCACTACAAACACGAAGGGTCCCAGTCTTGAGCAGGCCTTGGGCTCTTCCTTGGACATAACCTGGTTTAGGCCTCTGGTACAAGGGACACCTGGGGCTGGGATGCTGGAGCATCGGGCCTTGTCCTCTGCTGTGCAGTGGGCTCTGCACTGCTGCTCACGGTGCATCTGATGAGCCTTGGAGCTGTGGGCGAGACACCCTCAGCCGGGACTCTGGACAGAGGAAGTGCTGTCCTGCTGTCAATCAGCTCAAAGCTGTGGTTTCACAACCAGAGTTCGCACACATGGCTTTACATGATATTGGCCACTTCAGTCCACAGTGATGACAGGAACTGAACACAGATCTACTTCTCGTAATTTAAGTCTGCACCTCTGCGCTTGGGAAGAGCCACATGACATCACTACATGGGGCTCTTCCTGGCATGTGCACAAGAGAAGAGAAGCCTTGCCAGACCATTCTCCTGATTCCAAAGATAGCAAGGGGCAGAGCTTGCTCAAGTCTCACTGGCAGGACTTGAACCCACAGCTCTGGGCTCCACCAAGACTCTTCTGAGCTTATGGCTGCTCTTCCTAAGGGGACTCATGGTCAGGAGGGTACACCACCCTTTCAGTCAGCATTTCAGAAACTGAGGAGTTTGGCAGGCAATGCAAAGTTTTCTGAGGACTTCTTGTTCATTCAATTAATTCTTTGAGAGAGACTTCATTTTATTAGCACGGCAGAATGGAAGGCCATGATCCACTGGTCTCAGAAGAACTGGCTCTGTGCCCCATGCTTATTGACAAGTGGGTGGGATTATAGGCTACTGGAAGGAGTTTTTGTGTGAGCTTCTAGGAGAATCTGCATCCTCCTGCCTGCCCCTCACTCAATGCCATCTTCTAAGCCCTCTGATGTCACACTCCAGTCCCCAGGCCAGAAGGAAGAGGCCACACCTTTTACCTCCTGCCTTTTCCTGGTGAAGCTTAGGCATGCACGACACCCTGGGATAAGCAGAGTGCCCAAGAAGAAGGTCACATGGAGATGGGCAGGCACGGAGGGGGGACCACACCACAGGTCAGACACTAGAGGTGGTAGCCCTGGGGAAAGCCCTGAGGTCATCTCTGACCCCAAATATTACTCATAGTGAGTAAAGGTGATTTGTCACCAGGTGTAACTCTCATAGATAGATGGAGGGATGAATGGAGGGATGGATGGATGGGTGGCAGAGGGGTAGTATTCTAGTTTGCTTTCTGTTGCTATGATAAAACATGGACCAAAAGCAACTTGGAGAGGAAAGGGGTTATTTGGCTTACAGGTCATAGTCCATCATCAAAGGCAACCAAGGCAGGAACCGTGATGCAGGAACTGAAGCAGAGACCATGGAGGACTGCTGCTTACTGGCTCACTTCCTCTGACTGGCTGAGCTATCTTTCTTATATAGCTCAGACCCACCTGCCTATGGATGATACTACTCATGTTGGCCAGGACTCCCAAACAACTCCCAAACAATTAAGAGAATGCCCCACTGACCAATCTCAAAGAGGAGATTCTTCATCGAAGGTTCCCTCTGCTAGATACAGCAAGTTGATCCCTGACACTAACTATAACAAATGGACAGGTAGACAGGGTTTGAATTGGATAGTTGCATGGATGGATGCATGCATGCATGCATAGATCCATAAATAGATGAATAGATGGGTGCATGCATGGTTGCATGGGTCATGGATGGATGTATAGATGCATGGGTATAAGAATGATTGCTTGGCTGGCTGGCTGGATGAATGAACTGATGCCTGGGTGGACAAGTGGATGCATAAATTGTTGGCTTCCTCCTTGCCGTGAAGTTCCTTCCTCCCAGGTCACCAGTTTTGCGGCCCCCTAGATATGGCAGTCATGCCACTGCCAGGGGCTGCAAGGAGGGAAGTAGAAGGGAGCAGAGGATGATCCCTGAATGACAAATGAACCCAAACAGATCCAAAGAAAGATCTGGGAGTAAAACTCATTTACTGCAGGGATTTTAAGCACTTATATAGTTTCCTTGGTCTCTTTGACCAGGAGGTGGGTGGAACAGAGGGGAAGCCTGTGTGCATTCTGCAACAGCTAATTTTATGGCAGGAAAACCATAACCCCCACACACACACCCCAAGATAAGCTTGTGGTTTGCATCATTTGCCTCCAGAGGACAGGGCAGACATGCCTAAGGGATAAGCCTGGGAATGCTACTCTTCAAGCTACACTCCCCTAGGAGTTGGGCTGAAGGTGCCTGATGTCCACTATGACAAGTGGAGTGGCTCCCATCTCCTGCCAGCCTTCTAGGTTTTAGGGGTGAAACTGACCTTCTAGGTTATTGGGGAAAGAAGCCAGGTCTCTTATACTCAGCCATAATGGATTTATCCGGCCCCACACATAAATGGGTGTTTGGTTGGATTGATGCATGAGTAGATGAATTCATGGATAGATACTTGGACAGATACAAGGATGGATGGATAATGAATTGATGGATAGAAAATTTGGTGGAGGAATGATGATTAGTGTAATGCTCAGTTTCCATGGATGACTTGCTTGGATTAAGAAATTCACAGAGCATTAGTGAATTGCACCTCTGGGTGTATCTGTGTGCTGGTTTGAATGAGAATATGCCCCATAGGCTCCAAGCATTGAATATTTGGCCCCAGTGGGTAGCAGCGTGTTGGGAAGGTTATGGAATTCTTAGGAGGTGTGGCCTTATTGGATGAAGCATGTCACTGGGGATCAACTTTGAGAATACATAACTCCATCCCAGATCCAATATCTTCCTCTTTGTTTCCTGAGCCTGCTTGACAACTCAAGTTCTCAGCTTCCTGCTCCCACTGCCTCCTACCCTACCTCCCTGCCATGATGAACTCATCCCTCTGGAACCATAAGCCAAATAAACTCTTCCTTCTATATGTTGCCTTGGTCATGGTGTTTTACTACAGACACAGAAAAGCAACCACTCCGGAAGTTGATACCAGAGAATGGGCTGTTGCTGTGAAGACAGGACCACGCTCTTTTGGAAGAACATGGAAGGCTTTGGAAGTTTGCACTAGAAAAGTGGTCAAATGCTGTAAGTAGAGCTTAACGGTCCATTCTAATAAGATTCTTGCAGAAAGTAGTGCCGAGAGTAAAGATGCTCCAGAAAAAATAAGGACTTAAACAGAAACTGGGACATTTTGGCAAAGCATCTGGCTGCCATTTGCCCATAGCCTAAGAACTAAATTAAATCTAATTTGGTAGAGGAAATTTTAAGACAGCCTGGTTAAATCGGTGGTGTGGTTATTAATGGTGAACATGCTGCAGATCTACAATGAAAAAGAACAAGTGGGACAGAAAGACAAAACATACAAAACATACAATCCAGAGGGAAAAAGAGCACCAGGGAGCCTGACTTTGAGGGAAGGCAACCAGCGCCTGTGTAGGAAAAGAAGCTTCCCTTGATAAGGAGATTAGAGCCACTAAGGAGAAGCCTCCAGATTTGCATTTGAACAAAAAAAGAGTACCCTCAGGGCAAAACCTCACCCAGATAAGCTTTTGACCTATGAAAGGGAAAGGGAAAGTCCTAAGGAGTTCCTGCTCCTAGAAAACCACAACCTTCAGAAGCAGCTGTAAATGTGATCCTAGAGCTCCTCCATCCCAGGCCAGCAGCAACTTGGCTTTAGAGGCATGAAGGATACAAGAGTAGAGGGAGGTGTCAGTCTTTCCTCCACAGTTTCAGAGAGCTGCTGAACCCAGGCAGACTAAAATTGGGGAGTCCTTGCATAAAAATGGCCCCAACAGGCCAAGAGGCCCTGAAAGACCATGGCATGAAGTTGTGAAGGTAAAGCCTGGTTGGCAACGGAAACCCCAAAGTGTTGGAGACGCTAGAGCTGTGAGACATGCTGAATAGAGGGAGAGAGAGATGTACGCTGCAGTCAGAGAGATGTATGCTGTAGTCAGTCAGCAGAGCTGGACTGGCTGAGCCATCTGAGGCCCTTGGAAGTAAGGTCCAGACATCAGACCTGGAGCTGGAGTGTTTGGTGTCTGCCCTACTGGGTTTTGGTCTTATTTTGATCTAATATTTCCTCAGTATGCCTCCATTCCTCCCTTTAGAAATGTGCGTTCTGTGCCATGGTACATTGGAAGGATGTAATTTGCTTTTATGTTTACAGAGACTTACAGTTAAGAGAGATTGCCTTCAGTCTCAAAAGAGACTTTGCACTCTGGACTTTTGAATAATGTTGAGACTGTTAACAACTATGGGGACTTTTGAAGTTGGACCAAATTCATTTTGCGTTACGATATGGCAGGAGCCTATGAGGCCAGAGAATAGAATGTGGTTCGGGTGAGAATGACCCCAGAGGCTCAAACATTTGAACACTTGGTCAGTTAGTGGTGCTATCTGGGAGGGTCATGAAAGGCCCAAGAGTTGTGGCCAAGCTGGAAGATGCACATTCCTGGGGGTGGACGTTGAGAGTTCAGGGCCCCATCCTATTCCCAGTTTCTTTCTCTCGGACTTCCCTGCGGTGATGGACTCTAATCACTCTGGAAATGTAGGACCAATAAACTCTTCCTTCTGTAAGTGGCCTTGGTCACCATGCTTTATCACGACAACTGAAAAGTAAGTAATATAATCTGGAAGGGTGTTTCCAGAGAAGGGGGGACCCACCGGAGTGTGGGTGGTGCCATCCCACGGGCAGAGATTCCAGACTGAATACAAGGGGAGACAGGAAAAGCAAAAGCACTCTGTTTCCTCATCCACAGCAGCTGCCACACTCCCCTCACTGTGAGGGATTGACTGTATTCTTAAACCAAGGACAAAGTAAACCGTTCCTCCTTAAATTGTTTCTTGTCAGGTATTTGGCCACAGCAAGGAGAAAAAAGTGCCTAACAGAGTTGGTGGTGGAGTGTATGGATGACATATATATATATATATATATATATATATGTGTGTGTGTGTGTGTGTGTGTGTGTGTGTGTGTGTGTGTGAATCTGACCTTTTTCTCCCGTGATTGATATAGAAGATGAGACCCAGCTGTGCGATGGAGTGAAGATACTGTGGGGTTTAACAAAGGGTCTCTGCATCTTGAATTTGGACGTCACGTGACCGGCTGCTTCATGCTCCTGCCTTAACTCCCCAGGATGAATCCATGACCAGAATAAACCCTCTTTTCCCTTAAATTGCTTTGGTCAGGGTGTTTTATCACAGCAGAAGGAAGGAGCTAAGACCCTGTCCTAGGGAACAAGTTTGCCCCCAGGGGGCTCCAGGGCCTGACTCAAGGGCCCATCTTCCACCTTCATCTCCAGAAATTCTTCCCCATGAAGTCACAGGAACATGTTTCTACCATGCTGGCGGGGGGGTGGAGGGGTGCAGCTAGAGGAGCCAGACAGGCACATGTACCTGTTCATGGAGGGCAGTGATAGACTCCACCGCAAGCCCTGTCCTCTTCAGGAACCCGCAGCACACACTGTTCAGGTAACCCATGTCCCCACAGGGTCCAGCAGGATCTGAGGTAGAAATGAAAGTGAGCAGCTTTCTCCTCCAGCTTCAGTCCCCAGACTGGAGAAGGTGACACTGCACAGCAGGACTGGGCGGGGCTTGTGCTTCTCAGAGGCCAGTTCCCAGCCACTGCACCGACCAGCAATGGGGACACTTGGGAGTCTGGGGAATTTCAGATTCAGGATTCAGGAAGGCACAGGCTCAGGAGAGAGGTGCAGCTGTGGCCAGATCCAGTTCCTGGCACCCTTGACCAAGAAGGAAAGCCCCTCCCACTGCATCTGGCCATGTGCCCCACCCCCCAATAGATGCTGGAAGTGCATGGGAGAGACCGGAGTCCTCCTGCAGCCACCCAGGACACCCTGCATGGAGTCAGCAGACAGAGCAGTTCTCCAGTGCCAGAGCCCTGCCAGGGACCTTGGCACATCCAAAACCGCTCCATCCCATGCTCCTCAAAGGTTACCCAGTGAGCAGCCCCGGTTCCTCCCATGCCGCCCACCCTTGCCTGTTTCCTGCAGTGGGGGTCCCAGGACCCAGCGCTCAAGATAATTGGAGTGTGACTGGCAAGGAAGAGTCAGTGGGACAGGAACTCGTGGTGAAATCTCTTTCTGTCAAATGGTGGTCTATTTCCCAATACCATTTCCTTGTATACAGATAAGGAGTTATCTTAAATGCCCACCTCTTTCTCAATTTGTACTTAACGGTCAATCTCATTTTCCTTCTATGATACTGTCTCAGCCAGATGAGAAATGCATTCGGTAATCCCCTGGGATCTTCATATATCAATATCAAATGCTCTGAAATTGACCTGTTGTAAAACCCAGTCCTTCATGCCAGCAAGAAGCTAAATCAAAAAGAAGCAAATTTTAGTGCTCATGTTTGGCAGAAGCTGGATGACACAGCAGCAAAGCCAATGTTTTCTGGGGCCCTAACCACAACAAACACTCAGGAGCCCTCTGAAGAGACAAAGACATTTCAAGACCTTGCTGGACCCTCCATGCATCTAGCTGAGGAGCGGGGTTCCTCAGAGGGTGGGGTACTGTCTGGGCTGCTAGCAGCATCCTGGGGAAGTTCTCTCAGGAAACTAGGCTTTGCACCTGCTGCCCCAGGGTGTGTTGGGGGTGTGGAGCCTGGACGCTCATTCTTCATGGGACAATCACTCCCTGCTGTGGATCCCATCTCATCAGTAAACATGTGGTATGTATTCTTCCACACTCTCCTGCTTGATCCAAAGTCTCCCAGATTCCTTCCATTCATGGTTACGGTGGATGAATTGCCTAAAATCGACCTTATTTCATCCTCAGCACAATGTGCCATGATTAGAAATGTACAAACTAAAGCTTGAGCAGTGAAGGAACCCTATGTGTGGGGTGTGGCTGAAGAGCAAGTCTGAATCCTCCAAACCCAGGATCCTGTCCTGACCACTGCAGTCTACCCCAGTAAGCATTTAATTAATGCCTGGCACTTAGGGAAGGAGGAGGGAGAGGGGGAGAGGAGGAGGAGGAGAGGAGGAAGGGGAGTGGGAGAGGAGGAGGAGGAGGGAGAAGGGGAGAGGAGGAAGGGGAGTGGGAGTGGAGGAGGGGGAGGGGGAGAGGAGGAGGAGGGGGAGAGGAGGCGGAAGGGGACGGCGGGAGAGGCGGAAGGCGACGTGGTGACGAGGGGAAGGAAGGGGGAGTTAGGTAGGATGGGGGAACGGAGTGAGGGGGGAGGGGGACGGGCGAGCGGAGGAAGGCCGTGACGAAGGGGAGAGGAGGAGGAAGGGGAGGATGATGGGCAGTGGCAGTGAGAGGGAGGGGGAAAGCGCGAGGAGGGGGGAGGGGCGTGGAGGAGGAGGAGAGGGAGGGGAGAGCAGGGAAAGGAGAGGGGAAGAGGGGATGAAGGGGAGGGGGAGGGGGAGGTGGGGGAGGAGTGACGGGGGAGGGAAAGTAGAGGGAAGGGGAGGGGAGAGAGGAGGGGGAGGAGGTTAATGAGAGGAGGAGGTTAGAGAGGATTGAAGGGGCGGAGGATGAGTAGGAGGAGAGGGGGAGAGGGGAGGAGGAGGAGCGGGAGTGAGGGGGTAGGGAGGAGGAAGAGGGCGAGAGGCGGAGGGGGGAGGGGGAGAGGAGGAGGGGGAGGGGGAGAGGAGGAGGGGGAGGGGGAGAGGAGGGAGAAGGAGAAAAAGGGGAGGATGCAGAAGTTGGAAGGAGGAAGGAAGAGGAGGAGGAGGAGCGGGATCCTGATGAAGGCTCAAGCATCCCCGGCTCTTTGGGAGAGAGGAAGGAAATTGAAGTCCTGTGTGGGAGCAGTCGAGTGCCCTGCAGGAGGCTAGCCAAGCCGGGAAGCAGTGGGCGGTGGGCTTGGTTCTGCTGGGCTCCTTGCGCTGCTCCTTCCTGCCAGCGGGCAGCACACCTGCATCCATGGAGCACTCGTGAGGATGACATGGGTCTGTTGTCCATATCAGGAACCTGACCACCCCAAGGAAGGAAGGAACAGCTGCCCCCAGAAGGATGAGGCCCAGAAGCCCTGGAGCAGGGAACTCTTGGTTTCCAAACCTCATGTATTGGTGCCAGAGAACAGAACCTGGAGCCATGGGGGGTCCTCCGGTCCCCACATCTGGAAGAATGCTCATGGCGCTGGGTATGGCAAGGGGCACTGCTGGGTGCTCAGGACCTCACACATGAAAGATGGATGGGCAGATGTACATAGTGCTCGCAGACTGCAGACCTCCCTTCCAGGAGAGCATGCCCTGTGCCCCAGGCTCCTGTGTGCTCCAGGGGAAACTCTCCTGCTGTGCTCCTAGCCACAAACTCAGCCTGGGGCTGCCTGGCTCCTTTCATAGAAACTTCCATCAGTCTATGAGAATCAGTGTGTGAGGAGCGGTGAGGACCTGGATTCGGCCAACAGAAAAGCCTAGAAACTGTAGGAACAAAGCAGAACCCACCCTGAACTTCTGCTGGGGGCATAATGAGCTAACCACAAGTCCTCAAGGTTGATGTGAGCAGGCCAGGCTGGGGGACCCAGGGGGGCTGGGGCTACCCCCCATCTCTTATCAGGCAAGCATCTTCAAAGCCAAGGGTAGCTCCTACTGGGCATTTGGCACCAGGGGATAAGCCCATCAGCCTATGGCCCACTTGACAAAGACTTCTCCATGAGGGAAACTGGAGCTTTATGCTCCTTATGTTAAGGAGCCTTTTGAGTTTACTCAAGGAAACAAAGGCAGATGTAAGATTTGAACCCAGGCCCTCCACCCTTACCTATCATGCTCCATATCTGCCCCTCCATGCCAGGCTACACTAGAAAGGGGCACAGGTATAGGCAGAATCTGTCTTTCTTAGGGGCATTAGTAACAATTCTGTGACAAGGCTGATGTATTGTGGTGCACTCAGGACTCAAAGGAAGAACAGACTGAAGGTGTGACGGGAAGCAAATGTTGGAGATAGGAGTAGGTGCTGTGTCCAAGTGATAGAAGCAGTAGCCACATTACCAGAGGATTCCTAGGATGGGTGAAGTCAATGCTGTACTTGATAAGGTGAGGGTCTGCCCCAAACCAGTGTCTTCTGAGCTCTTCAGTGCCTAGCTGAATGGCCCAGGCACAGCGCTCTGCCACTCGCCAGCCCCACTCCAGCCACACTGGCTTTCCTCCCATACCTTGAACACTCTCAGATCTCAATGCCACAGGACCTTTACACATGCCATTCTCTCTGCCTAGAATGGCATTCCCCACCATCATTCAAATAAACTGCTTCTTCTTCTCTTTGAAAAGAAAAATCCTCTTCTCAAAGGCAGCTTCCCTACCTAGCTGTCTAGGGCAAAGTAACTGCCCCTCACTGATTGTTTTCTAGGGGGAGGATACAATTTATAGATGGTATAGGCATCTGTGTCTTGGCTAGTTGGACTCATCTTCCCCTTTATACTGTGGACTCCATAGGGAAAGGGGTAGCTACACCTCCCTCAGGCATTGTTCTTGCTCCAGCATCTGGCATGCAGTAGGCACTCAGTATAGACTTGGGTGAGTGGATGGATAGGTGGATGGGTGGGTGAACAGGTGGGTGAATGGGTGGGTACATAGATGGATGTGTGGGTAGATGGCTGAATAGATAGGTGAATGGGTGGGTAGATGGGTAGGTGGATGGCTGAGTGGGTAGGTGGGTAGATGGATGGGTAGGTGAATGGATGTATGGATGGACCAGTAGATGGTTGGGTGGGTAGATAGATGGGTGAATGGGTGGATGGATAGATGTGTGGATAGATAGAAGGGTGGATGGGTAGACAGGTAGATGGATGGGTGGATGGGTGGATAAGTAGATGGGTGGATGGATGGGTGGATGGGTGGATGGATGGGTGGATGGGTGGGTGGATGGATAGGGTTCAAGTTTCATTCTGTTGCTGTGATAAAACACCACAGACAACTTAAGAAAAGTTAGAACAGGCACTTGAAGCATAAACCATGGAGGAACTCTATTTGCTGTGTTGCCCTCTGGCTGCCTCTAAGAACCATGCTCAGTTATCTTTCTTATACAGTCAAGAGCCACCTGCCCAAGAAATGGTGCTACCCACAGTGGGATGAGCCCTCCTACATCAATTAATAATCAAGATAACCCCCCACAGACATGCCCATGGTAAATTCCTTTATTGAGACTGCTGTCAGATGGCTCCAGGCTGTGGCAAGTTAAAAAGTTAAGGCTAAGACAGACAGATAGGTGGACAGATGCATGAATGGATGGGTAGGTGGGTGGGTGGAAGGATGGATGGATGATGGATGGATGGATGGATGAATGGATGGGTAGGTAGGTAGGTGGATGGGTAGGTGTGTGGATGGACGGATGGAAGGTTGGTGGATGGGTGGATGGGTAGGTGGGTGGATGGATGGGTGGGTGAATAGATGGATAGAAGGTTGGTGGATGGGTGGATGGGTAGGTGGGTGGATGGATGGATGGATGGATAAATGGATGGATGGATGGATGGAAGATTGGTGGATCCGTGGATGGGCAGGTGGGTGGATGGATGGATGGGTAAATGGATGGATGGATGGAAGGTTGGTGGATGGGTGGATGGGTAGGTGAGTGGATGGATGATGGACGGACGGATGGAGGGATGGATGGATGGATGGATAGGTTGGTGGATGGATGGATGTATGGATAGGTTGGTGGCTGGGTGAATGGATGGATGGATAGGGGGGTGGATGGATGGATGGATGGATGGATAGGTTGGTGGATGGATGGATGGATGGATGGACGGATGGAGGGATGGATGGATGGATAGGTTGGTGGATGGGTGGATGGATAGGTGGGTGGAGGGATAGATGAATGGATGGATGGAGGGAGGGATGGATGGATGGAGGGAGGGAGGGATGGATGGATGGATGGATAGATGGAGGGATGGATGGATGGATGGATAGATGGATGGATGGATGGATAGGTTGGTGGATGGGTGGATGGATAGGTTGGTGGATGGGTGGATGGGTAGGTGGTTGGATGGATAGATGAATGGATGGATGGAGGGAGGGATGGATAGATGGATGGATGGATGTATAGATGGATGGATGGATGGATGGATGGATGGAGGGATGGATGGATAGATGGAGGGATGGATGGATGGATGGATAGGTTGGTGGATGGGTGGGTGGATGGGTAGGTGGTTGGATGGATGGATGGATGGATGGAGGGATGGAGGGATGGATGGATGGATGGAGGGAGGGAGGGATGGATGGGTAGCTGGGCAGATGGACTGAACAGATAGTCAGGATCAACCAGAAGATCCATCTCTGCTGGACATGGACATGACTAGGCATCCACCAGGCTGAGGAAGCAGTGCTCATAAGCTGGCCCTCCAAGTCCAGTGCTGAAGGCAGGGCTCCCATGTCAGTACCTGTGATGGGGCAGGAAGACACTAGCCAGGCTCTGTGAACAGAACTTCTAGCTGCCCCCACCCCCAAGAATGCATCTACCTACATTCTCCCCTGACATCCTAGCAGGCTCTGACCATGTCAGCGTCTGAAACTCTACCTTTCTCTCTTTGTCAGGAATCAGGAGTTCAAATGGAGCTGCCAAGAAGCCACCTGGGCCCTTGGCCTCTCCCGCAGCTCTTGTGAGTGTGGCCTGTTCTGGCCCAGCCACCCATCCTCCAATATCCATAACAATCTCCCCCAGTTCCAAAGGACTTGATCCCACTGTGACCCAGGGTCCTTCTGAGTCACAAGGGAGTTCTGCAAATCCAGTACCAGTGTTGCTTATGGGAGGTGGGAGACCATATTGTCAAAGAGAGAAAAAAGAAGACCAAAAAAATCTTGACTGACTTTGTTCCCAAACCTTGCACCCATGTAATGGAGACATTTGCCCATCAACAAAAACTCGGTGGCTTTACCTCGAGTATCAACACATTCATGAATCTTCAAATCTTGGGCATTTCCACTGACTCCGCTCCTTGCTGAGTAGCAGAAGCACCACACAGGGTCAGATGCCCAGTGCCTCCTCTTCCAGGCAGTCCTCCAGTGTCTCAGAGGACAGATTCTAGCCAGATGGATGGCAGCGTGAGAAGCTGGGGTGGAAGGAAGTACCTGCTACTGCCACTGGTGGGAAAGCTCTGCAGACTTGGGGCACGTCTAGGTCCTTTGTGGAGCCTCAGTTTCCACCTCTGCCAGATGGGAAGCCAGCTCCTTCCTCTCTTGAGAAAACCAAGATCTATAGTAAGTGGATGCCCTGCCCATTTCCAGTAGCCTCCATCTGTGCCACTCCCCATTCTGTGGACCTGGACCGGGTCGTGGGGGGACCAAGCTTGACCTATCTGCCATAGGGTAAGGTGGCTGGAGGCTGGCCAAGGTGTCAGAGCGTGAGCCTCTTCCTCCCTCTCTGGATGCCTTAACCTAGCCCAGCGCCTGCAGAATCTATGGAGATGGGGCCAGAGAGAGGCGCCACCTACAGCTGCTGCCGCTGAGCCACCCTCCGGCCCAGCAGCGTCTCAGATAACCACAGCCCACGTGCACACACACGCACACTCAACAGCAGGGGAATGTGGGTGTGCCAGAACCTCCAATAGACTCCCCAGTTTCCAGCCTCAGAAAATGCACAGGCTAATACCAGTTATCGTTGGGCGTCTCAAGTCTCGTACTGTTAGTTTCACAGCTATAGATTACTGATGCATACGGAAAAGGGCAACCCTACACCAAAACAAGATGGCTGACCACCAGTGTTGACTGCTTCCTGGGTGGCAGACACTGCGCTCCTGGCTTCAGTGCATCCCTTGCTCATCTTCACCACCTCTGACATAACCAGCACCAAGCTTCTTGGACAGATGAACAAATCAAGGCTCAGAGTCACAGAGCTACTTGCCCAAGATCACACAGCCTGAAAAGACTTGAACTCAGCCCTGTCTGGCCCTGAATTGCTCCACACACCTGTATTCCAGACATAGAGTGTTTGACTGCCAAGTGACGCTTCCCCCAGTGGGGTTCTAACAAGGCAAACACCCTGCTGAGCACCGGGGCAACTCGGACTAGCACTTAGCATCCGGAACCTCTGTGACCACCTCCGAGAAACACACATGGGAGGGAGAGGGAAGTCCAGACCCAGGCGGGGACTTGGGGGGAGCTAGCGGAACGCTCTGCGGCTGCCTGCTGGGGCTGCAGGGGTTAAAGACAAGGAATGGCTGGCTTGAAGAAATTCTCCTGTTAGAGCCGGGAAGAAGGCAAAACGCTTGTAAATTCCACCGGGGGAATTGGGCCCCGAATCCGGCTCACCTTTCGCGGACGCCCCCGCCGCCCCCCGCCCCGCCTGAGAGGACAGCTGACCTTTGGAGGGAAATAATGAAAAGAAGAAATTCCTTGGAGAAAATAATGTGTCCGGGCCTCAGTAATGAGATCGGCTCCTTTCATGTTGCCATGGCAACCGCAGTCATTTTATAATACAAACCCATGAATGGTCGGGGCGGGCAGCCTCGCAGCCAAGGGGCCGTGGAGGGGGTTAGCCTCTTGCAGGCTGGGGTCAGGGGCCGCTGGGCCTCATTTCCCGAGGTGCAGCCTGGCTCGGGGTCCAGGGGCTGAGGGCTCCAGCCTAACTGGCAGCTTGCAGGCAAGGTGAGGTGAAGCGAGGCAGGCTGGCATTGCTGGCAGGAGGCCCCCTCTGTGGCTGAGCAGAGGTGACCCCACAGCGGGATCACTCTACAGACGTCCCACAAGGGAGGGGACGGGAGCGCCACTGTCAGGTGGAGAAACTGAGGCATGGATAGCAAAGTAACTTGCTCTAGATCCTGCCATCAGGGCAGCAGCCAGGGCATGGCAAGGCTGAGGTTTGGGGTTCACTGGGGAACCCTGCAAGGCAACAGGGGAGCTGGCCAGGAGAGGTGGTGGGACTGAAAACCCACAGTTCTGAGATGGGCAGTGTGGCATGGATGGCTGGTGCCAAGGCGATGTGCTGGGGCACAGCAGAGGCTCTGTTCTCACGCCTAGAGTCATGAATTTAGACTCTGTGTGATGTCAAAAGTCACCGCTGAGGTTTTTGAATAGGCCTGGGGAGGGGGGGTGTTGGACTCTCAATGGTATAGCGCTTGCCTCCCATGCATAAGGACCCACATGGAGCTGGCTGCGGTGGGATGGGTGGTAACATGCAGGTCTGTAACCCCAGCACAGACAGAGGCAGAGACAGTTCTCCCTCCAGCCTGGGGCCAGCTTGCCTGGGGTATAGAGTAGCAAAGAAGAGAGCCCATCAAAGCAGGTGGGAGGCCCCTGAGGATGTCGGCTGACCACACACACACACACACACACACACGCCACAGCACACATACACGCATATCATATATACACAGGGGTAAAATCTTCTTAAAGTGTGTGGTTGCATTGTGTGTGCATATGTGTATGCATGTGTGCTAGTGACTGTGTGTACATTTGTATGTGCATATGTGTACATATGTGTGAGCATGTAACAGGAAGAAGGGAGGCACAGGGAAGGCTCTCTGCCACACTGCCATGCCTGCCTATGCACTGGGTGCGAGGCTTCTTGCCCTTGGACTGAAGGTGCTTTTGCCTGGATGGAAGGGTGTGGCCTAGGGATGTGCTGCTCAAGGGATGCTGGGCTTCCCTGATGACGGTGACAACCACAGGACACACAGGTGGTCAAGGAAACTTCTGAAGAAAGACCCAGAAGAGAGGGGACAGGAAAATTGATGAAACAGGGAAGTGAAGGAGTCAAGAAAGAGAGGAGGGGGGAGGAAGAGAAGGGGGGGAGAGGAGAAGGGGAGGAGGAGGGAGAGGAGAAGGGGAAGGGGAGGAGATGGATGAGAGCTGAGACAGTGGCTGCCAGTCCAGGGGCCCAGTGCTTATGCCCATGGAGCCCCAGGCGCTCAGAGCCTAAGAAGTCGATGTTGCATGGGGGACTGGAGGAAGGTGGCCCTGGGATCCCCTGGAACTCTAAGAAGTCCCATCTTGGTCTGAGTCCCCTGGGAAAGCACACCAAACAGAAGGTGGCATCAGCCCAGGGCAGCTGGCAAGACACAGCTGTCTTCTGGTGCCCCTTCGAGTCCGTTTTACCCTGGAAGACACAAGGAGCCGCTTCAGTTAAGCCCAAAGCTGATGCAGTAGATGCATCAGCCCAGGCCTGGCCACAAGGCTCACCTTGAACTGGGGTCGCCCAGAACCCCACACAGACGAGGAGCAGACTTTCAGATTCCTTTGATTCTAAACACAGTGGTGTCCATGACCACCTTGTGAGGCAGAGCTGGCCCTGCTGTCCGAGCTGCACAGACAGGGAAACTGATGTTCCTCAGGGTGGCAGGCTATGTCCAGTCTCAGAGGCCTGGGCCTCAACCTGAAGCTCAGACCTTGTTCTCAGGCTTCTGCCTTATGGGAGTCCCCAAGGACAATGGGTACCTTTCCAGGTGCCTGGCTCCTCTCTGCACAGATCTGGCCGTGTGGCATCGACATCCCAGGGAGACCCACAGCCCCCTAGGCCATTACGTTCCTGAAAACTCAGAGGGCTAAGCACATGTGGAGCCACAGGCAACATCTGGGAAGAGGAGGGAGGGAGGGAGGGAGGAGGGGCGGGGAAGGAAGCTGGGCTCCTAGGGTCTGAGGGACAGGGTGCTGGCCCTGTGCCAGACAGCCAGGTGACAGCTCTGCTGCAGGTCTTAGAATGTGTGTGTGTGTGTGTGTGTCCCCGTCCATGTATGCATGTGGCATGCCTGGAGTGTACATGATGTGAGTGGTATGAATTCATGTGTATGTGTGTATGAGTTGTATGTGTTGTATATTGTGTGCATATGTGTGTATATGCTTGTGTTATATGTGTATTGTGTGTTGTATGTGTGTCTTGTGTATGCGTGTGTTATATACTTTCTATGTGCTTGTGTGTGTTGTGTGTATTGTATGTACTGTTGTATGTATTATGTGTATCGTGTATTTGTAACTTGTATGTGTTTTGTATGTGCTGTATGTATGTGTGTTGTGTGAGTGTGGATGTGGATGTGTGTGCTATTTCCTTGTGTTCCCATGTGTAATGTGTTGTTGTGGATATGTGCACACACTCCTGTGTCTACATGGACATCCCTGTTTGCATGAATGCCTGCATGTGTCTAGATACCTCTCTGAGCCGTTGCTCAGACATCAAGCTTTGGAGACATGATGGCCCATGGACAGCACCTAACGTGGCCCCTCCCAAAGCTGGACAGCTGGCTCTCCTGCCTGAGTGTCTCTGGTGCCACACAGACCCAAGGTGGAGGCTTGCCTGCGCCCCAGGCCTGCCTGTACGCCCAGCACCCAGGAACCGCTGCTGCAGGAAGGCTGTGTTTCTGTGTCTCCCAGACAGCATCAGCTGTCCAGGGCCCTTTCCCTTTGGCTCCCAGCCAGGTTTAAGAGTTTTACAAAAATTCCCAAGACCTTTAGCCACCCTGTCTTGAGACTAGAGGGCTGTTGGGGTGGGGAGAAGTAAGTGGCTGCTGAAGGCAGGAAGTAGGCTGGGTCCCAGGCCAGGGAAGTGCAGCTGGGGAACACGGGGGACTGGGGCGAGGGGCGGGGGTGGCTGGACATTTCTCCTGGAGTTAATCACGTGGCATTTCAGGAAGGCTCCTCAAAGCTCAAGGAACATGGAGTGAATGGCCCAAATTGAAGGCCCAGAGCTGGCCTGTGTCCTCTGCTCCATCACCCAGGAAGCTGTGTCCTAGGTCACCTCAGCCACCTTCCCTGGAGCACATCCCCAGCAGATCCAAACCCCAGCTCTGGCCCATACTCGCTTTGTGTCCTCTGGAGAGCTGCTTTACCTCTCTGAGCTCAGTCCTTGGGATCTGACAGTGGTTTAAAAGGCAGCCCTGAGGAGGCCCTGGGGACACAAGCAGGTATCTGTGAACTCATCCTGGATGCCTCCCACTGTCAGAGAGGGCCTGGTTGCAGGGAAGACAGGGAGCACCTCAGGCCCTAAGGTCCAGCTTCCACACAGCTCAGCCTTTTCAGAGCTGCTCTGCTTTAAGCAGGAGCTCTGTCTGCTGTATGGCTTCAAGTAAATCACTAGAGGTTGTTGGGCCCTCTCATTCATGAGGTACGATGGGTGGAATTCATGTCAGCTTCTTGTCACTGCTCATGCACAGGACCTGAGTTTGGCTCCCAATACCCATGTTAGGCAGCTCACAACCACCTGGGACTCCAGCTCCAAGGACTCTACTACCCTCTTCTGGCCTGCAAAGGCACTGTGCTCACATGGCATATACTCACACACACATACACATAATTAAAATAAAATAAATCTTTAACTGAGAAAAAGATGCGAGACGGGACTTAACATGTATGGCAGAATGCATGAACTCTGGTGAGGGGGTATGGATGGGGGAACAGGTGTAAATTTGATTAAGAAATGTTGTATGAAATGTACAAAAGCTCAATAAAAATTAAGGAGAAAATAAAAGAATATACATAAAAAATGTTTAAAAAATAAATGAGGTTAGCAAACCTTGGTGCCTCAGTTTCCCCCTCCCCAGTGAAATGGAAACAATAATGTGCCTCCCCCATCGTGGGAAGACAGAAGAAGCAGGCTTGAGGGGCCCTGAACAAGATGCCTCCATGAAGAGGCCCAGGAACAGCTGCCCTTGCAGAGCGTGTGTGGCCACTTAGTGAGGATAGTCTGTCACTGTTCACCACGGCCTTGAGAGTCCTATTTGTGAAGCCTGGGGTCCCCTGTGTCTAAGCCCACCTCACACACGGAGATGGAGCCTTCTAAGAAGACACAGGGCAGAATCCACGGCATGTCCCACCCAGACAGCTTTCCAGCTTCCCTTTGTTCACAGACCCCAGGTGTGGACACTGAGAGGCGTCTCCCCTGAGCAGCTGCTGTCTGCACACAGGGTCTCTGGGCTCCCTCTGCCTGGAACTCACACCTGCATCCCGTACATGGAACCTGGCTCAGGAGGAACAAAGCTTACTCCCTGGAAATCACGATTCCACCTCATGTCCTAGGACCTGAGTCCTGGGGGGGGGGGGCACTGCCACAACCTAGAGACACAGAAACAGCAGGAGGGGGAGACCAGACAATGGGCGCGGGGATGCCGACTGTGAGCAGAGAGGGAAGCAACAGCCGGGCCCTGCCCACGTCCAGATATGAGGGAGACAGCTTCTCCCAAAATACCTCCTGTGAAGTCAGGGCCCTCCTGGTGTAAACAGGGCTGGCTGCTTGCAGCTCGGGGGAGGGGGGGGTAGGGGGTGGGGGGGGTCCTCCCACTGCCGAGCCCCCCAGGGCTGCACACGCTCCTGGTTTCCCTCAGGAAGAACCTGTAAACAGGAGCCTGTGTGTGTGTGCAGGACCAAGTACTCAAGACCAGCGCCCCAAGACCAGCCTGTGTGTGTGCAGGACCAAGTACTCAAGACCAGCCTATGTGTGTGCAGGACCAAATACTGAAGACCAGCACCCCAAAACCAGCCTTGTGTGTGTGCAGGACCAAATACTCAAGACCAGCACCCCAAAACCAGCCTTGTGTATGTGCAGGACCAAGTACTCAAGACCAGCACCCCAAAACCAGCCTTGTGTGTGTGCAGGACCAAGTACTCCAGACCAGCACCCCAAGACCAGGATGGGAGGACATGGAGTGGCCCTTCATCTTGCTGTGCCACCTCTCTCCCCAGCAGGCCCTAGCTCTGCTTCCATCTCCATGGGCCGATTTTCTAGGTGCTCAGCTGGATGGGGTGACCTGTCCCTTCACTAGCTGTTCCACCTGAGAGTTCTGTCCAAGGAAGCATGTTCTACAGACAAAAGAAAATGAGGAGCCAGGAATAGTCTAGAATCTCAGGCTTGGCCCAATACCAACTTGGGCAGGGGAAACTGAGGCCCTTGAACATGTACATGACCTATGTAAATTTAGGTGGCAGATTAGTATAGTGTGTGCCCCCCTGCCCAGGCTCTGTACTTAGCTCTGGCCTGAGAGGAGATGGGGTGGCAGGGGGCTGGGTCCTGTGGGATGCACAATGGGCCAGGGCATTAGGAAGACAAGACTTGCAAGGACACAGGAACTGGGCCAGGAGAGGGCGTGGAGAAGGTCTACAGGAATGTGGAATAGCCAGGCCGGGCCTGGGGACTCTGCATGTCACCCAGGGCTGCCTGAGATGCATGGGAAGAGCAATGCCATGGGGCAAGATAGGAACTCAGCCGACCCCGAGCCTGGCATACCCGTGTGCCTGGCCTACCCCTGCGCCTGGCCTACTTCTGCGCCTGGCCTACCCCTGAGCCTGGCCTACCCCTGAGCCTGGCCTACCCCTGAGCCAGGCCTACCCAAGCCTGGCCTACCCCTGAGCTTGGCCTACCCGAGCCTGGCCTACCCCTGAGCCTGGCCTACCCCTGAGCCAGGCCTACCCCTGAGCCAGGCCTACCCCTGAGCCAGGCCTACCTGAGCCTGGCCTACCCCTGAGCCTGGCCTACCCGAACCTGGCCTATCCCTGAGCCTGGCCTACCCCTGAGCTTGGCCTACCCCTGAGCCTGGCTTACTCCTGAACCTGGCCTACCCCTGAGCCAGGCGTACCCAAGCCTGGCCTACCCCTGAGCTTGGCCTACCCGAGCCTGGCCTAACCCTGAGCCTGGCCTACCCCTGAGCCTGGCCTACACCTGAGCCAGGCCTACCCAAGCCTGGCCTACCCCTGAGCTTGGCCTACCCGAGCCTGGCCTACCCCTGAGCCTGGCCTACCCCTGAGCCAGGCCTACCCCTGAGCCTGGCCTACCCCTGAGCCAGGCCTACCTGAGCCTGGCCTACCCCTGAGCCTGGCCTACCCGAGCCTGGCCTATCCCTGAGCCTGGCCTACCCCTGAGCTTGGCCTACCCCTGAGCCTGGCCTACCCCTGAGCCTGGCCTACCCCTGAGACAGGCCTACCTGAGCCTGGCCTACCCCTGAGCCTGGCCTACCCCTGAGCCTGGCCTACCCCTGAGCCTGGCCTACCCCTGAGCCAGGCCTACCTGAGCCTGGCCTACCCCTGAGCCTGGCCTACCCCTGAGCCTGGCCTACCCCTGAGCCAGGCCTACCCCTGAGCCTGGCCTACCCCTGAGCATGGCCTACCCCAGAGCCTGGCCTACCCCAGAGCCTGGCCTACCCGAGCCTGGCCTACCCCTGAGCCTGGCCTACCCCTGAGCCAGGCCTACCTGAGCCTGGCCTACCCCTGAGCCTGGCCTATCCTTGAGCCAGGCGTACCTGAGCCTGGCCTACCCCTGAACCTGGCCTACCCCTGAGCCTGGCCTATCCCTGAGCCTGGCATACCCCTGAGCCAGACCTACCCCTGAGCCTGGCCTACCCCTGAGCCTGGCCTACCCCTGAGCCTGGCCTACCCGAGCCTGGCCTAATCCTGAGCCTGGCCTACCCATGAGCCTGGCCTACCCCTGAGCCTGGCCTACCCCTGTGCCTGGCCTACCCCTGAGCCAGGCCTACATGAGCCTGGCCTACCCCTGAGCTTGGCCTACCCGAGCCTGGCCTAATCCTGAGCCTGGCCTACCCATGAGCCTGGCCTACCCCTGAGCCTGGCCTACCCGAGCCTGGCCTAATCCTGAGCCTGGCCTACCCCTGAGCCTGGCCTACCCCTGAGCCTGGCCTACCCCTGAGCCTGGCCTACCCCTGAGCCTGGCCTACCTGAGCCAGACCTACCCCTGAGCCTGGCCTACCCCTGTGCCTGGCCTACCCCTGAGCCTGGCCTACCCCTGAGCCTGGCCTACCCCTGAGCCTGGCCTACCCCTGAGCCAGGCCTACATGAGCCTGGCCTACCCCTGAGCCTGGCCTACCCCTGAGACAGGCCTACCTGAGCCTGGCCTACCCCTGAGCCTGGCCTACCCCTGAGCCAGGCCTACATGAGCCTGGCCTACCCCTGAGCTTGGCCTACCCCTGAGCCTGGCTTACCCCTGAGCCTGGCCTACCGCTGAGCCTGGCCTACCCCTGTGCCTGGCCTACCCCTGAGCCAGGCCTACATGAGCCTGGCCTACCCCTGAGCTTGGCCTACCCCTGAGCCTGGCTTACCCCTGAGCCTGGCCTACCGCTGAGCCTGGCCTACCCCTGTGCCTGGCCTACCCCTGAGCCAGGCCTACATGAGCCTGGCCTACCCCTGAGCTTGGCCTACCCCTGAGCCTGGCTTACCCCTGAGCCTGGCCTACCGCTGAGCCTGGCCTACCCCTGTGCCTGGCCTACCCCTGAGCCAGGCCTACATGAGCCTGGCCTACCCCTGAGCCTGGCCTACCCCTGAGCCTGGCCTACCCCTGAGCCTGGCCTATCCCTAAGCCTGGCCTACCCCTGAGCCTGGCCTACCCCTGAGCCTGGCCTACCCCTAAGCCTGGCCTACCCGAGCCTGGCTTACCCCTGAGCCTGGCCTACCCCTGAGCCTGGCCTACCCGAGCCTGGCCTACCCCTGAGTCTGGCCTACCTGAGCCTGGCCTACTCCTGAGCCTGGCCTACCTGAGCCTGGCCTACCCCTGAGCCTGGCCTACACAGCCAGCAGAAGCCAGAGGGGAGGACCAGGGAGGTGCTTAGCTGAGGAAGTGCAAACACACCTCCTCCAGTTTTCCCCACAAAAGAGCCACCCCAGAGGGAGAGGCGTGGCGGCCCCCTCCAAACAGAAACTCCACCACACCACACAGAAAATAGACTCAGCAACAGGGAGTGGCCTAGTGTCGCCCTGGCAATGGAGCAACAACCTCATAAACAGAAGCCAACCTGCAGGGAAGTGGGGTAGAGTCCCTCCCACTCCAAGATGGGGGTGCTTGGCAAAACCCAACAGGTTTGAAATGCCAGAAACCAGGGTGACGCAGGCTGGGATCAGGACACCTGAGACAGGTGGGCATAGAGCCATGGAGCTGGGGGCCATGTGCAGGGAGGGAGCCTGGCCAGCGCCCAACTCATGGCCATAAACACCCAGTGCTGGGAGGGGCCCCAACAGCCTCCTGACCCAGCTGCCACCAGGAACTCATCAAGGAACATCTGGAACCTGCTTCCATGCCTCTGCCGACAGGGAGCCCACTCCTCATCTTAGGTAGAGTGAGACAAATGCTCAGAACTCAATTGGTCTCCATGCATCCGTCTCTTGGGTCCCAGGCTGAAAAAAGGACCAACTGCCATCCATAAATCCCATGACTTGTCCATGCTTCGACAAAAAGAAACAAGATAAGTTCTCGTGGAGTCATCTGTGTGATTCTACTGGTACCCTGGTTCCCAGCACTGGCCTATGTGTGGTCGATGCCCACTGGGTGGGAAGGTGGGCGAGGCAGCACTGGGTTTGATGCTCGAGTGTCTAGCCAAGGGTCCCAGCTGGCCGGTACAACGTAGGAAAAGGCAGGGACTATGGGCTGTTGTGAACTTCCGGAAGCCAAACCCTCAGCCCTGCAAAGTGCCCAGAGGGACCTGGAGGTCAAAGGCACCAGCGGGCTTCAGAGACAGACAGACATCCAGGCAACCTGACACAGGGAAGAGCTGAGGCGGAACTGGAACTCGGGTCCCTCCTTCCTGTGTCTGCCACAGACTAAGAAGCCAGAAGACCCCTGGGCCTTTGGCAAAGAGACTAGGCTCAGCCATGAAGGTAAGTCGGGCAATGCGATGGAGGTGGCAGTGTTTCCTCTTGGCTGGGTGGGACCAGAGCTCAGAGAACTGGCAGCAGGTCACAGCAGGGCCTAAGGCTTAGTCACCTCCCCGTTCTCTTGCTGTGCAACCTCAGGCGAGTGACTGAACCTCCCTGGGCCCCTTGTTTCCCATAGCAAAGGGACCAGCATGGACAGGCCGAGGTGTATGTCAGGTACCCTCTCTGCCAGGCCAGTACAGAGATTGGTGGGTGACTCTTGTGCAGTGTGTTCACACAGAGGGGAACATATGTATCAATCAAATAATCAAGAAAATGTGTGTCACCCTCCACCAATCCCACTCTGAGGCCACACCAGGTGAAACAGCTCTGGCACCAGACAGATGCCCTCGAGGTCAGTGCTGCAGGCAGGACGGCACTGCTTCCTGTACAGAGCCCTCGAGGTCAGTGCTGGGGGCACTGGATGGCATGTGCTGCCTGTACAGAGCAATGCCCCTGCCTCTGAAAATGTGCAATCTAAGTTAGTTCCCAGGCAGCTCCACCTCTGGAGGTAGTGAGGGGGGTTCCTCCTCTCAGAAACAGACACCTGCTTACTTAAGGCCTTGCGCTCTGGGATCTTCGAAGCAGCAGTCTTTGCAGCCCCCCAAAGTGATAAAGACAGAATCCACCCAGTGTCTGGGTCAGAGGAGGAGAATGTGGGAGCTTGGGGGAGGGGGTCCTCACACAAGTGCCATGGAATACTATGCAGCCCTGGACAGGAGGTCTCTCAGAACCCTTGTTGAGGAAATTATGGGGAGGGGTTATGGAGGGAGGGTCTATAGCAGGAAGCCATGTCATGTGACCCTGCCGCTGCCCAGGAGCATCTGCCACAGGTTCTGCACGTCCGTACCTGTCAGACTGCGATGATGCAGGCACGGGGACAGTTGAGGCATGTATGGGAGATTCCACACTATATTGGTGCCTGGAGTGACAGGGCTGGGAAGGCGGGTTCTGATGGGGGATGAAATTACTGTGCTTTGAATGCTTGATGCTGCTCAAACTCAGGCTGACACAACAGAGTATTCAGAGGCGAGCCTTCGGCAAGCGGTGAGGTCATGAGGCAGAGGCTGGGGAGTGATGAAGACCTTCCCCTTCCCTGGGACCATCTCTATGAAGCCAACCAGCTCCCACTCCACCACCCGCACCCCATCTCCCACCCCTCCCCATCTCCTGCCCAGGCACCCTGCTCGCACCTGCTCGCCACTTACTTCACCTCATTGTGAGCTGGCTGGGGGCCCACATCAGGCTCTTGGATTTCCAGCTTCCAGAACCTACTCTGCTGTACAGTTCTGAACAGACTATGACAAAGGAGGAAGCCAGGGGAATCAACACTGTGGTCGCAGAAGCATCATACGGTGATGCGTCTTCTTGTAGGTGAAGTTGCAGACCCAGGCAGGAGTCGAGACTGGGCAAGAATAAGTACAAGTGGCCTGCTCCTGCCCATCAGGTGGGCGGCCTAACCCGCCTTCCTGCCTGCTCTCTGCTCCTCCTTCCTGATCCTCACAAGGTGTCAAAGTTCTAAGCAGTTGTGGACGCACAGCCATGGGGCTCCCTTCTGAGGATGCCTGACAGATGCTTCTGCAGAGTCAGGACCAGCCACAAGCTGACACTAGTGAGCACCTGCTGCTTGCCAGACACAAGGTCAAGAGCAAACTCGCTGGGTCTTCTACAACTGGCTGCATGTTGTCTCTGCCAAGCCCAGCCACTCCCTTCCCTAAGCCCACTTCCCGTCTGGAATCTTCACAGAATTGGATTCATTCCAGGGAATAGAGGAAGAAACCGAGGCTCTGGGTGGCTATGGATGCAGAGCTCCTGAGGTAGATTTTCTGACTCCTCGGCTGACCAGGGCTGGCCTCCTCATCACAGCCCCAGGCCAGTCTTGGGGAGGAAAGGCACTGTGTGAACTTGCCTCAGGTGTGGAGCACAGATGCTTTTCCCTCAGAACCCCAGTGAGGGTGGGCTGGGAACCGAAGCCGCCGCAGGGCTCCAGGCAGTCAGGTGCCCCAGCTGTGATGAGCCCTTGGCCCAGCTGCGACGAGCCCTTGGCCCAGCTCCCAGCCCGCGGCCAGCACCACCGCTCACCTCAACATTTGCTCACCTCATTAAACACCATCTTCCCCATGCTGTCATGGCTGCCTGGCCTCCATGCTGAGCAAGAGCAAACACCACAGCCCTTGGATCAGGGCATAAATCACCAGGGTTGGCAGAAGAACCACGTGCCCGTCTTACCTCTGCAGGCAGCTGCTGGGCCTGCCAGGTTTCACCAGATACTCTTAGACTAGACTGAACTGAGCTGGGCTGGATGAGACTACACATTCCCCAGGACTTTGCGCACAGAGCTTGTCTCAACAAGGGATAGAGGTCAGAGCCTCAGCAAGATGGACACCATCATCTACTGCCACGTCCAAATAGATGGGTCCAGACCAGAGAGGTGGCAGGCCTGGGTGAGGCCACACAGCAATTGAATCTAAGAGCTGCTGTTCCATAATCTCACAGGAGTGTCACTTCAACCTCCAAAGCTGTCATCATTTGATGAGTATGACTTTGTGTAGAACACTTGCCTAGCAGGCACACAGCCCCACGCTCCATCCCATCATCACCGTCACGACTATCATCACCACCACCACCACTGTCATCACCACCATCATTATCACCATCATCATCACCATCACCACAATCACCATAACCACCTTCATCCACTACCACCACCATCACCATCATTACAAACATCACTGCCATCATCACCATAGTGACCATCACCATTTTTATCATCATCACCCAAGAGGCCAGGATGGTAGATGACTCCCAGCACAATTCTTAAGTTCTTCACGTGTCTCCTGGGGAGAGTGGCATGCTTCGGCCTTCTCTTTGTCCGCCCACCACTAGGCCGGCCCTGTCCCTGCAATCTGCTCATCTTTCCTTAACCTCAGGCTGGCGTGGAGCGGTACCATGCCTGAAGCCACCACAGCAGCACATGAGCACTGATGATAGAAGCTGAGACTCAAACCCTCGCTCTGCCTCTTGGAGTCAATGTGGTGGCCACTGTAAAAACCTACTTGGCGATCATGAATGATGGGAACTACACACGGAAGGGTCATCCTGCTGTGTGTGAAGCGGTGAGGCCCCCGGGAGTGACCCACTTGCTGCCTCCCAGGGCGGCACAGTCCCCCAGACTGCTTCTCCCTACACTGTGTGCCCCTCCATCTTCATTTTGCACATGTCAAGAAGAGTGACCAGACCCTGACACTGCTTTGAAATGCAAAGTCTCAGCTGGACCAAGACCAGGCCACTGGCCGGGACTAGGCTGAGAGGCTTAGCTGGCCACAGAGTGGCAAAGGAGACACAACCCCTAAAGATCCCACGGGGGACGGAAGATCCTTGCTGTCTCAGCAGCTCCATCGTACCTCTGCTTGGGCCATTTGTCATGTGACATTTCCTGATGTGAACAAACGTCTATTACTCCAGACAGAGCATCAAGGACAGACTAAAGAGCCAGTCCCACCCAAGTCCAGCTCAGGGAGCCCGTGAGTTTACCGAGGTCTCTTCCTGGAGCCTGGATGGCCCACAGGCCCACAGGCTTCTCCACAGACCCCGCCCCAGCCTGGGTGACTGACCGCTCCTGGAAGATGTGTCCCAGGAGCTCCCTCAGCAGTTTGCAGGAAGCTCTACAGGCAGGAAATTTCTCCTTAGCAACTGCTACTGCTTCTGTACCTTAGGGAGGGGCCTTGCGAATCTTGTAACTTTCCTGAACTTCCCAGTCTTCCTTCAGCTCCAGGAAGAAACGTTTCAATTCAAAGAAAACAGCTAGACTCCTCCCCTTCCTCTGCCGCTTACGCTCCTTCTACCTCCTCTTCTCTGACCCTCAGCAGGAGTCACATAGACGTCTGATTATTTCCTTTATGGCTGAGCACAGGGTCACTCTGCCACAGTTATTGTCACATGTTCTTGAGAGCTTAAGAAGTTTCCCTCTGTGGGATCAAGGTGACAGCATCAGTAATCTGTGGACATAAACATGGATGTTGTGGAAAGCAATTTGACAGGTACATCACATTCATGTATCAAAACAAGAGCTGCTTGGCTGCTGGGGCTTATGACCGCCTCGCCACAGGCCTTTGCTCTGGTTTATATCCCAGATGTGTAATCTCTCTTGTAACCTGGCCTGGAATCCACGTAGAAAGCAGTTGTGTGCGTCATAATAGTCGTGTCACTATTACCTTAGCGTTTGGCTTGCCTGCCATGTCGGTAGTGTAGCGCACAGCATCCACGGGTGAGCAGGACTGTTGACAACAGTGTTCTCGGAAGCCTGCATGCTGCCTCCTGGGCCTGTGAAAGCCAGCAGGCAGGGCATTTCCAGCTGGGTCCTATCCTTCCCCCCTTGTCCTGCAGTCGATGCAAGTGTCTGTAAACAGCCAGAAGCAGTTTCAATGACTTGGTTGGTGGAAACCATCTGTCTCCAACCTGGTTCATGTCCCACCCTCCCAAACTGAAGTGTGCAGACAGCAAAGAGTACATAGAGGAGGTACTTTATTATGGAGTCTGGACTTACAGCCTTTAATGAGGCGCAATGGCTTTAAACAGATTGCTGTGTGGGATTGGATGGTTCAGATGGAACAGGTCTCACCTGGGAGAAATGGCATGGCTCTCATGGGTCTCCAAAAACTCCAGACCCGGACATTTGGAGACAGTTGTCCCAGGAGCAGAAAGTTTCGGAGGCTGGCTCCGGTGAGCCAGGGCTTCTAAGAAGCCTCATGTTCAGAGAGCTGCCAAGGAGTCTGTCCCTGGTGAGTGTTGCGGAGGCTCTTCCTTCTCCTCCTCCTGCAGCTCCTGTGGTGGTTCTGTCTGCAGCCCTGGAGCACATGAATTTATGGACAGTTAAGCCCTAACTGGCTAAAAATATATGGGTATGCAAATAAGGTGAAAAATGGGACCAATCAGGGAAGAGCTGTCAAATCTGCTAGGGAAAGGGAGGAGCCCCGAGCTTGCCAAAAGTCTCCAGAAGTTCAGTGGCAGGCCTGCAGGCCTGTCTCTACTTTAGGAGGGAAACCTCACGAAGGTTTCCGTCTGTTTCTGGTTGCCCCAGCAATCTTTGCAGGCCACCTGCTTCCCAGCTTCCTCTGGCCAGGGATTTGGCCCTGCCTGGCTGTTTTGCTTCTTTCTGCTGCTTTCTGCAGCTGCTGCTGGTTACCAGCTATCAGCAGTGGCTCTCTATGGCTCCTTTGTCCTGGGCATTTGAGCCTGTGTCAGAGAGCTCCATATGGGAGGGAGGCCCACCTCTTCCTAATGCCAACTTTACCCCACACCCTTTTGGTTCTAGGAGTACCTTCTTCCCCCCACACGGTGCCTTCCTTCAAACTTAACTTCTCTTTTGATTGGCCTCCCAGCTGCTTTCCAAATCTGTAAGAAGCTCAAGGCTTGTGGTACATGAACCTTTAGAAAGAGGGGTAGCAGGGTCTACTCTGTCTCATCACTGGCATCATTTCCTCAGATAAGATGCTGGGCCCAGCAGCATGACGGGGGTACCCACCCCAGCTCGCCCTCTGTGATCCACAGCCACTTCCTACAAGCTTTCTGCGCCCCCCCCCCTTATTCCAGAATTATGTTGCTGCCACAGAGTCTCTGCACACCCCTGATGATCCTGGGGACAGAGGCAGCTTGTACTGCTGGGTCTGGGTGAGCAGGGCCACACTGGAGCCAGCTCCCTATTTCTGACGGCTCTGGACAAGCACTGTGGCCCTCAACGTTTCATTAGCCTGTCTGCTGGAAAGTCCCATAGGAGCAAACAGCCTCCACAACCAGTACTGTTTCTTACAGAGGAGGGGTGTGCACAGTTTACCCTGGGAGGGTGACTTCCCACCCACCAGCTTAATCTTTTCACCAGCACTGTTTTATCCCGGGTCTTCAGTGCACTGTTGCTCAGGTTTGAAAGCCTTCTGTGAGGCCCCCGGCAGTGTTTGGCTTCCTGTGTACTTTTTCCTAGGGGCCCAGCTCCATACAAAATGTTCCCCATTTGCCTTTGAGTAACCCAGACAGTGCTTTGTCTGCCCTGTGCTTCTTTCATCCCCCGCACCCCTGCCCAGGCCTCTAGCACCTTACAAACCTGATTTATATGCTACATAAGTAATCTAGACCTGCCCCACCCTCTCCTGCCTTGTAAAGATAATACTGCACCATGAGACTCAGCCAAGCCACTGAAGCCCCACTGTGGTCCAGAGGTCTCTGCTGAACTAGCCTCTTCCTCAGCCCTTGTGTGAACACACAGTCCTACGCAGACCGGAGAACTGAGCATCAAGCAGCACCTGTCATGGGCAGTGCCTCCAGTCAGGCCTGTCCCTCCTTTATCATCCTCCAGTCTCTAATACCTGCAGGGACCAAGTGCCCATAATGGCTCCCATGAGCAGCCTTTGTCTCAAGGAGAGATGGGAATCCACTTCCACTGCACTCAGACTGGTTCTATCCACTCCTGTGTGCCACAATCAAAGGAGTTCCCAACTGTGAAAGGACAATGACCAAAAAGCAACTCAGGGAGGAAAGAGTTTATTTGGCTTATAGCTCAAAGTCCATTATCAGGGATGCCAAGGCAGGAACTCAAGAGGCACCTGGAGGCAGGAGCTGACACACAGCACAGACTGGCTTGCTCCTCTGACCTGTGCTCAGCCTGCTTTCTTACCCAATCCCCCAGGACTACCTGCCCAGTGGTGGCATCACAGATTGATAAAGAAAATTCCCCGTAGAGGTTCCCTCTTCCCAGGTGTGTCAAACTGACGATTACAGCCTACCCTGACAGGTTCCCTCTTCCCAGGTGTGTCAAACTGACGATCAAAGCCTACCCTGACAGGCAGGATATCTCTCACAGCCATGGTTTCCAGCCCTGGGCCACTGGTGAGTCACATAGCTTTTCCCCTCAATTCTAACTTTTAACAGGATGAAGGGAGGGCCCAGCATGAAATTCCTGGTGGAACAAGAGGCCACGCTATCTCACAGTGCATAGAGACAGGTGGTCTCATCAGGATCAGCCCTTACACAGATCAGCCACAGTTCATGCCTAGCACCCACTGCAGGGGCCAGGGACACCCCCCCACCCCAACTCATCTATGGATCTGTCAATTTCCCATTTTGGTGTCAATGACATTGTGTGACTTTTCCTAGGGAGACATGAAAAAAATGTCTTTTCTCCCACCATCGAACCTGGAGCAGTTCAAACAATTGATTCCTCCCATGTCTAGCTTGGTGGCTACTGCATGTACTGGAGGTACTTATGGGACCATGGGAGTCACCCACACTAGTATGGGTAACTGAACAGCAGCTACACCATCCAGAAGCCCACTCCAGGCCCTGGCCTGGGCAGTGAGTTCTGAAAGATACATGCTGGAGCAGGGTTCAGGTGGCAGGCATCATGTCCTGGAAGAGTCTCTTCTCCCAGACAGTGTTCCTGTTCATATTACTTTAGGGACGGGCCTTGTTGTGGTAGTTTGAATAGCATTCTCCATAGGCTCCAAGTATTTGGACATTTTATCCCCAGTTGGTGGTGCTGTTTTAGAAGATTTTAGGAGGTGTGGCCTTGCTGGAGGAAGCTCATCACTGGGGAATAGGCCTTGAGAGTTCTTAAGCTTTGTCAGATTTTCAGGTGCTTTCTGCTTCCAGTGTCTGCTTGAAGATGTGACCTCCTGGCTTTCTGCCCCAGCCACCTCTGCCCCACACCTCCCCTGCCACTGTGAACTCTAACCCTCTGGAACCATAAATTCAAATAAACTCTATAAATTACCTTGGTCAAGGCATTTTATCACAGTAACAGAAAAGTAACTATTAATGATAAAATATAGAAGTTGGTACCAGCATGTGGGCTATTGTTGTAAAACACATGACCATGTGTGTTTTTGGAGGAATGTGAAAGACTTTCACTAGGAAAGCAGTTTTATGCTGTAAGCAGAGCTTAATGGGCCAATCTAGTAGGAGCCTGGAAGAAAATAGTGCTGGGAGCAAAGTAGCTCCAGGGGGAAATAAGGACTCAAGCAGCAACTGAGAGATTTGGGCAAAGCATCTGGCTGCTCATTTCCCACAGCCTAAGAGCCCGACTGAGGCTAAAATGGAAAGGAATGGATCAGATTCTCTGGTGGAGAAAATTTCAATACAGCCTAGTATAGAATCGGTGGAATGGTTATTAATGGTGAAATTATGCCAATCTACAATGAGAAAGAGCAAATGTGGCAATAAGAAATGCAGAATGTACAGTCTGGATTGAAAAAGATCATCAGGAAGATTAATGGAAAGAGTCCCTTCAGGACAAGACCACACTAAGCTAAGCCTCCAACTTGTGAAAAAAAGTGGAAGAGGGGTTTTCTGCTCCTAGAATATCATAACATAGAAAAGCTGCTGACATGGATGAAGCAGACCAAGGTCCATTCTAGGCTGGGAGCCAGGTGTGGCAATGGCGTTTGCATGGTATTGGCTTTAGAGGCATGAAAGATACAAGAGTGAAGGGGTCATCAGTTCTTCTTTGGGGTTCCACCAAGTCCAGGCAGCCTGCATCAGAGATGCCCCTGCATAAAGAAGACCCTAGAGGCCATTGTGTGAAGCTGTGACGGTGAAGCCTGGTTGGCAGTAGAGACTCCAAGATACTCCAGAAGCCAGAGCAGTGAAGCATCTGCCAAGGAGAAATGCATGAAGGAGTGGTGCCAGCCCAGGAGAAATGCAGGAAGGAGCGGTGCCAGCCCAGGAGAAATGAATAAAGGAGTGGAGCCAGCCCAGGAGAAATGCACGAAGGAGTGGAGCCAGCCCAGGAGAAATGCATGAAGGAGTCGTGCCAGCCCAGGAGAAATGCATGAAGGAGTGGTGCCAGCCCAGGAGAAATGCACGGAGGAGTGGAGCCAGCCCAGGAGAAATGCATGAAGGAGTGGAGCCAGCCCAGGAGAAATGCATGAAGGAGTGGTGCCAGCCCAGGAGAAATGCATGAAGGAGTGGTGCCAGCCCAGGAGAAATGCATGAAGGAGTGGTGCCAGCCCAGGAGAAATGCATGAAGGAGTGGTGCCAGCCCAGGAGAAATGCATGAAGGAGTGGTGCCAGCCCAGGAGAAATGCATGAAGGAGTGGTGCCAGCCCAGGAGAAATGCATGAAGGAGTGGTGCCAGCCCAGGAGAAATGCATGAAGGAGTGGTGCCAGCCCAGGAGAAATGCATGAAGGAGTGGTGCCAGCCCAGGAGAAATGCATGAAGGAGTGGTGCCAGCCCAGGAGAAATGCATGAAGGAGTGGTGCCAGCCTGGGAGAAATGCATGAAGGAGTGGTGCCAGCCCAGGAGAAATGCATGAAGGAGTGGTGCCAGCCCAGGAGAAATGCATGAAGGAGTGGTGCCAGCCCAAGAGAAATGCATGAAGGAGTGGTGCCAGCCCAAGAGAAATGCATGGAGGAGTGGTGCCAGCTCGGGAGAAATGCATGAAGGATTGGAGCCAGCCCAGGAGAAATGCATGAAGGAGTGGTGCCAGCCCGGGAGAGATGCATGAAGTGGAGCCAGCCTGGGAGAGTGTGCCAGGCATAATGGCACACGCTTTTAATCCCAGCACTTGGGAGGCTGAGGCAGGCGGATCTCTGTGAATTCAGGGCCAGCCTGGTCTACAGAGAGATGTATTTTGCAAACAGAAAATCTGGAGAGACAGCCATCTGAGCCTTTTGGAGTCAAGTCCCAGAAGTCGTACATGGAGCTGTAGGATTTGCTGGGTTTTTGTCTTGTTTTGGTCCAGTATTTCCTTAGTTCGGCCCCATTCCTCCCCTTTGGAATGGGAATGTGTATTCAGATTCATTGTTAGAAGTATGTAATTTGTCTTTTGAATTTGCAGGGGCTCATACTTAAGAGATTACCTTGAGTCTCAGAAGAGATCTTAGACTTCGGACTATTGAGTAGTATTTAGACTGGCAAAGACTGGAAGGTCGACTAAATGCATTTTGCATTTTATGTGGTCATGAGCCTCTGGGGGCCAGGGAGGGGGACATAGTGGTTTGACTGAGAATGCCCCAGTTGGTGGTGCTGTCTGGGGGCGCTTTAGGAGGTTCGGCCATATTGGAAGAAGCACATCACTGGGGACAGGCTCGCCGCACTTCCAGTCCCTCTCTGCTTGCTGTACCTGTTTGAAGATGTGCGCGCTTAGCCTTCTGCTCTGGCCACCTCTGTCACCACGCCTCTGTCACCATGCATCCCCCACCATTATGGATTTTAATCCCTCTAGAAGCATAAGTCAAATAAACTCTTCCTTTAATAAATTGTCTTGGTCACAGTGCTTTATTACAGGAACAGAAAGGTAAGTAATACACTTGTAAATCTTGGAACTTTTGGGAGCTCCTTGATCCTTTAAGTCTCATCTACTTCCTAAGTCTTACGAGCCTCCCTCCACTGGCTCACCAGGGAGGGTTACTACGGTTTGGAACAAACAGCTACACAATACCCCACCCCACTCCAATCCTGCCAGAATAGAGCCACTGCCCTGAGTTCAAGTGTCCCTCCTCTGCAACCCCCTCCACATCCTCCCACAGGGGACCTCCTCCCTCAGGGACTACCTCCTCCAAGGGACCCTGTTCTCTTCTGAGTGACCTGGTCTCCAGTTTCTCCAGCCCTGGCTGGTGACTTTCTACTATCTGTTACTGCGCTGGAAGCTCAGAGGGCCCCAGGCGCACTCTATCTCCAGGACTGGAAGAAGCTCACCTGGGCTCTGTGGATCTCCTGAGCTTCTATCACCTGGAGCAGGTGTGAAGGGCTGGAGATGGGAGAAGTCCGGAGGGCAGGGAGGAGGCAGGGAAGGGAGGGAGTAGGAAAAGGGAGGAGGGGGAGGGACGGAAAGGAAAAGCAACAGTGGGTGTCCACATCTTGACAGGGAAACTGAGTCCCAAACATGGGACTTTGTCCAAGACCACACAGAAGCCAACTGCCAAGTCACTGTCACAGGTTGTTGATTCTCCAAGTTTTGCAGATCCCAAGAGGTCACACAGGCCCTGTGCTCCTCCTGGCTGGGTGTCTGGAAGTCAAGGCCCTCTGCCAGCATAACCCAGCCGCTTCCAGCTCTCCTCCCCATAGCACCCCAACCAGGAAAACAGACGCCTGTCAGAGACAATTCAATTCCAGCCCATTTAACTGTGAGGATGGTCCCTGCAGACCAGGGCCCTGGATCTTGTGACTAGAGTCTCAATACCCTCGACACTGTCCCGAGTGGTTCATGTGTCCTATGCATCTGTTCCACAGCCCAGGAGGCCCGAGGCACCAATCTGCAAGATTCATTTGCTAATCTGTTATTAAAGATGTGAGTGGCTGAGTAGTTACCAGGGATTACCTGAGAGATTTTCTGGAGAGATGGAGGAAAGAGGCAGTCCAAGGAGAGGGAAGAGTCTGTCTACGGTCTGGATGGTGTGAAGCTGTGCTGGGTTCTGGGATTTGCAAGCAGCTTCTGGTGACAGAACATAGGCTTCTGAAGAAATGACCAGATGCTGGACCAGGAAAGGCCTGAACAAGGCCACTTCATGGTTCCTGGTGCTCAGATCCCCTTTCTGAGGCTTGTGACGCCTTTGGAAAGATGGGAAAAGCAAGGCCCAGAGAATTCAAGTATCTGTTCCAAATAGCATGGCCAGAGGCAGAGCAGGGATTCCAACCCCCGCCCATGTCTTCTCATTGATTAACCACGCAGGGGCTCGGCCTGTTTGAGGCAGCATGTGTACATGAGTATGTGTGTGCATGCATGAGTGTGTACCAGGGTATGTGCATACATGTGCCTGTCTTGGCACCATATGTGTGTGTGTGTGTGTGTGTGCGCGCGCGCGTGTACCCACGCACCTGCTTTGGGTCATTGACTGTTCATCTGGGCCTGTGTGAGGCCTCCTGTATGTGGACACTCACATGTGGGCATGCAGCATGTCTGGGACACATGACCTGTGTGTGCCTGTGTGGAGACAGGCATACTATGTGGGTGTGTGCTCGCAAGTTCACTGCAGACAAGGTCAAAGCCTGGCCTCTCCTGGCAGGCTGACCCTGACCTCCTCCTCTCCCCAGCTTAGGCCTTGGGCAAGTGACTCCACCTACCTTGCCACACCTCTGGGTTCACTCAAGGTGACTAAAGTATTAAGGTCTCCGTGTGCACCAAGCACCCAGCTCTGTGCTGGCACACGGTGGGTATACAGCATATGCTCACGGCACATGGTGAGTGTACAGTCTGCTCATGAGTTCTCCATCTTCTCCAGCCCTCACAGCTACTCCTAGGCAGGAAGAGCCCAGAAGGGTGATCTGGGAAGTAACACAGCAGAGCCCCGAAGTGTGGTGTGGAGCCAACTCAGGGAAGAGCACAGCTGCACAGAATTTGTAAGAATTCTCCTCCTGTCTTGCAATTCCAAGTCCCCAGCGTGGTGGGAAAGGCTCACTTTCCTCTGGGAACCAGAGCGGCAGCCCCGTAAATCAAGTCCAATTAAACGCGGCTAGCAGTGGAGAAGTCCCTCCCGGCCTCTCAGTTTCTACCAAGCCTCTTCCCAGGCCTCCTCAACGTGGGCTCGGATTCCAAAGCTGGGAATGCTGGGGCCAGGCCAGCTCTGGAATGCAGACTGTGGGGGCTGGGGACCCCCAGTCCTGTGTCCATCCTCACCTCCTCCCTCATACAGAACAAGACATCTTCAGCATAGCCACCAGAGAGAAGAGTCCACCTCGAAATCTGTCCAGTTTGGGGCAAACAGCCCCTCCATGAGGCCTGCTCCTCTCCTGCCCACAACCTTGCCGTGACGGCTCAGCGCCATGCCCACTGTAGTCCACTCCTGCTGCTGACTGTTGGAAGCCCCTCGCTGTGGGCCTCCCAGCTCGTCTATGCATCTCCAGTCTCCATCCTCACCATCAGACACTGTTCTCAAAGGTTTTCCATCCTTTCACAGGACTGGGCCATTTGCACATGCTCACTGCCCCCTCAGTGACACTGACCTGCAATCAGCCCTTTTCTGTGTCATCATATATGCACACATGCACACATACACATATGCACACACACATGTACACATGCACACACATATGTACACAGTGCACATATGCACACATGTACACACATGCACGCACACATACACATGTGCACATGCACACATACACATATGCACACACATATGTCACATGCGCACACACCTGGGTCGTCATCTATCACAGTTAAAGGGAGCTCTGGGAACTACCCAGCTCCAGTCCTGCTTTTCAGGAAACCTGGGCTCAAACAAATTTTTTTAAGAGCTCTAGGGGCTGCAGAGAGAGCCTAGCGGTAAAGAGCACCAACTGCTCTTGCAGAGGACCAGGGTTTGATCCCCAGCACCCACATGGCGGCTAAGAACCGTCTGTAACTCCAATTCCAGGAGAACTCCAGTTCCAGAGGAATCCGAGACCCTCTTCTGACCTCCACAGCATTGCATGACACGGGTGCACAAACCTACATGCAGACAGTACACTCATACACATACAAAAATATGGCCGGGCGTGGTGGTGCACGCCTTTAATCCTAGCACTTGGAAGGCCGAGGCAGATACAGGCAAATCTCTGAGTTCCAGGCCAGCTGGAGCTACAGGGAGACCCTGTCACAAAAAAGCCAAAAAAAAAAAAAAAAAAAAAAAAAAAAAAAAAAAAAAAAAAAAAAAAAAAAAAAAAAAAAAAAAAAAAAAAAAAAAAAAAGAACTCTAAAGTGTGAAATGGGCAAGTGCAGACCGGCTCCAGCAGGGTTGGGAGCTGCCCTGTGCGCGCTGCTAGCACAGACAACCGAGGCCGGGTATGAAGCAGTTCTTCACAAGGGTATGCCTGCTAACAATGGAAATCTACTGGGCTTGGAGCTCTCTGAGGCAGAGTCCAGGAACAGCAAGCTGCTGAGGGTCTCATGCTGCATGCTGACATGGGGCCCGGGTAGGCCTGTCTTTCTTTTCTCAAAAAACCACCAGTGCCATTAGGGCCCCACCCATGAAGTCATGTGATCCCTCCCATGGGCACTTCCCTTTAGTCCCAGCTGGCCTAGAGTTCACTAGGTAGACCAGGCTGGCCTTGAATTCACAGAGATCTGCCTGCCTCTGCCTCCCAAGTGCTGGGATTAAAGGCATGCACCACCATGCCCAGCTCCATGAACTTTTTATTTCATGTGTGTGTATGTGTTCATGTGAGTGCAAAGATGCCAGAGTTGATGTAGTGCCTCTCCAACCATTCTAAATCTTCTTTTAAATTACATTTATTTATTTTTGTCTGTGTGGTATTTATGTGTATGTATGTGGGTGGTATGTGGTATGAGTGTATGTGTTTGCACACATGCATGTGTGTGTGTGGTGCATATGTGTATGTGGTATGTGTGGCGAATGTGTGTGTGTGTATGTGTGGTGAATATGTGTGTGTTGTATGTGGTATGTGTGTGTGTGTGTGTGTGTGTGTGGTGCATGTGTGTGGTATGTGGTGTGCGTGTGTGTATGTGTGTGTGTGTGCATATGCATGTGCCTGTGCATGGAGGTTAAAGAAATGTGGATGTCAATTTTCTCTTTCTACCACATGGGTCCTTGGTGATCAAACTTAGATCATCAGACTTAGAGTCAAGTACCTCTACCTATTGAGCCATCTTGCCCACCCCAACTCTTTTTTTGAGACGGTCTCCCTGTAGCCCCAGCTGACCTGGGATTCCTTATGGAGGTCAGGCTGGTCTTGATTTCACAGATATCTGCCTGTCTCTACCTCCCAAGTGCTGGGTTTAAAAACGTGCACCCAGGAGCCCAGCCCCACCTTACTTTTGGAGATAGTGTCTCACGGAACCTGAGCCTAATGCGTGCTAGACTGGCTGGCCAGTGAGCCTCAGGATCTTCCCGTCTCCACATCCTGGGATCATAGGCGTGCCTGCCACACAGCTTTTTTTAACTTGGGTGCTCATGTTTATACAGCAAACACTTTACCCTCTGAGCCCTCTCCCTAACCCACCAGAAGGACACACTCAGATCACAGCTGACTATGTGGCCACAAGCTCAGAAACTTAACTAGAAACTGCTGAAGAAATGAGAGGAGCGGGAGGAGATGGATTTAGGGTCCCTGTGCCTGCAGCATCTGCAGCAGAGCTGGACAGAGGCCACCAGGACCAAGGGATGGACAACTTTTTCCTCCAGCGACCATCTCTTCCCCATCAGGACCCAGAAAGCCCCAAGCCTTAGTCTCCACTCTCTGCTCAGCCTCCTAAAGGGAATGGGACCCATGAATCTAGAATATTCTGGGCAAGATGCCACGACCAGCTCTGACTGACCAGACCTGGGTCATATGAATACATCCCTAAGGCCATCTGCTGATTCCATTGACCAATCCTGGGTTGTATACCTCGCTCTGGAGGTGGTGGTAGGGACTTGCCCATGACTAAAGGGGATTGCTCAAGGTCAAATCAGGGCATTGGTCCTTTGAAAGGTGACCCACGTGTGTTTCTTGGGCTGGAGAGATGGCTCTTACAGAGGATCCGGGTTCGATCCCCAGCACCCACATGGCGGCCAAGAACCATCTGAAACTCCAATTCCAGGAGAACTCCAGTTCCAGAGGAGTCTGACACCCTCTTCTGACCTCTGCGGCATTGCACAACACGGTGCACAGACTTGCATGCAGACAGTACATTGATACACATACAGAAACAAATAAATGCCAGGCATGGTGGCACACGCCTTTAATCCTAGCACTTGGGAGGCAGAGGCACTCGGATCTCTGTGAGTTCGAGGCCAGCCTGGTCTACAGAGTGAGTTCCAGGACAGCCAGAGCTACAGGGAGACCCTGTCTCAAAAAAAAAAAAAAGAAAAAAAAAAGAAAGGTGACCCATGTGTGTTCCTCTAACCACCCCTGTCCCTGAGCCCTCTGTCCACTTCTCCCCTTCCTTACCCCTGAGACTTTCTGAAGCAGTGGGGCTGTGGAAGCTGTGCTTGGAAAGCCACCCAGCTATGCCCACTCTGTAGAACAGGTGAAGGCCCGTAGTGGGCCCTGTCTCCTCCCAAAGTCACACAGTTCACTAGACCATCCAGCCCTGAGCCACAACTGAGCTTCCTGGACAGGCCCCTCCCTCCTTCCAGTGGCATCTCCTCTCCCAGGTTTGGCTACACAGACCTGTCAGCTGTCGGCTTGCTTGTCTAACTAAATTAATGTTCTCCGTGTCTCCCCCAGTTTGCAAACTTTTTAAAAAATTAATCCCATCATTTCAACAAGTGTAACAACTAAATTATCATCTTTACATGATTAAGGAGCCAGCCACATCTTCCCCTGGCAAACACCGCATGCACATAATTTTACTAAATGTAATAAACCAACCATAGAACTATTAATTTCGCCATGGTACTCATAACAATTAGAAACGCGTGAACCTGAAAAGATAAAAACTGAATGGAATACTGAAATCACAGGAAATCCCATCTCCTCACTACCAGCTGAAGGCCTGGTCGTGAATTGCAGATGAAGGTCAAGAAACAGGAACTGATGTCACATCCCTCTTCGTGTGTCAGAAATGAGACGGACCAGAGTAGTTCCAGAAGCCCTTGGGAGCTTGGCCAAGATTTCTCTCTCAAATCTAGACATCTCTGAGGAGCAAGGGGCCCAGGAAAATACCCTCCCTCTTCAGAGCTGCAATCATCCTGAGTATCTGGTTGTAAAACAGCCACGGCAAAGGCACCATCACCCCACTTCCCACACCCACGGCAGACACCATTAATTGATCACAGCACTTTTTGGGGGGTCTTTTTGAGACAGGGTCTCCCTGTAGCCCCAGCTGTCCTGGAACTCACTCTGTAGACCAGGCTGGCCTTGAACTCACAAAGATCCGCCTGCCTCTGCCTCCCAAGTGCTAGGATTAAAGGCGTGCGCCACCAGGCCCAGCCCTGTTTTTGTTTTGTTTTGTTTTGTTTTGTTTTGTTTTGTTTGTTTTGTTCTTTGGGAGCACTCTCAACTGAGTTCCGAGACCCTGACAATTGCCACAGCCCTCTAAGAAGGCATTACCAATCAATCAGGAATTGATTTATTTACCATTCCAGTTGTAATCCAATCTTGCCAGTTTTCAGGGAAAGAAAGTAGACTGGAGGGAGGGAGGGAGGGAGAGAGAGAGAGAGACAGAGAGAGAGAGAGAGAGAGAGAGAGAGAGAGAGAGAACTTGCTTAGTAAAATAAAAGCTCAAGACCTAGTTGGAGGGAGGGTCCTGTGGCTTTATTATAAACAGGCTAGGCAGCTGAGTCCTGATCAACAGATGGTTCCTCTCCCAAAGTCCTGGAAAAGACCCCAGAGGGGTCAAGCACCACATGTATCAAGCGTACACTGGCCCGTCTCTGCCTTCAGCATCCAGGAGACCACACATTGGTGAAACAGTTCCAGACAGTGACGTTGCAATTTCTATCAAAAACTTTAAACATCAAATGACTCTTACATGGAGTTTCCAGAATGTTCAGGGTATTGTTTTACATGAAATGAAGTTGAAAATAGCCCAATCAAAAGTGTTCTAAAAACATTTTTAAAATGAGATATTTGTTAACCCACACAAAATGCCTCTTTTCGGTGAGATATGCAGCTTTGAACTAGTACGTGCAGGCTCTGGTCATTCTGTGGGGAAGGCACACCAACAGAAAAATGCATAAACACTCTCTGTTCCCAGGCTGTGCACTGAACTACTACAGTCACTCAAAGTAGGATGTAAATATTGCTGTCTGAGGCTAGGCCATGAGACATCCCTGCTTAGAGCTTTAAAATATGAAAGATTAGCCAGGCGTGGTGGCACACATCTTTAGTCTCAGCACTCGGGAGGCAGAGGTAGGCAGATCTCTGTGAGTTCCAGGCCAGCCTGGTCTACATAGCAAGTTCCAGGCCAGCTGGGGCTACAGAGAGACCCTGTCTCAAAAAGACAAAAAAGAATGAAAGATTATTAACCAAAATAGTAACAGTGGCTTTGAGCATCTTCCTACATGGTTGCCACTCACTTTTACAAAACATAAGCATAATCACCCTTCAGAAGCTTCTCTGTCTCCCTATCATGAGCTGCCTGTCCTGGCTTCCTCGGGTACATCCGGCTGCCCTGATGTGAGTCCATGTGTGTTTATTTTATGATATTAAGTCATAGCTAAGGAGAACTGAGTCCAGGCTGTCCTTATGAATGCAGTCCACTGAGAAGGGTCCCCATTAGGCAAGTTCCTTCCAGGCTTCTGTGATTGGCTGGGGGCTAGGGAGGGGAGGGTCTCTAGGAAAGTCTCTCTGGGAGCCCAGTGAGGCCTGGGCCTGCCAGGGAGCCTGGTGAGACTCTGGGAGTGAACACCTAGCTTCATAAGCACCCTTAGACTACTTGGCTAGGATGGAGGTAGCCCAGGGGCCTGGGGCTGTAAGCCTGACAATGCTTGACCCTGAAGGCAGACATGGGCCAGCCCTTGGGCCCTCTGGGACACCAAGTTTAACTCAGAAGTCTTGAAGCCTGTAGCCCACAGCTGAATCTCAGCTTTCTCTAAAAATAAGATGTCACAGGTCCCTAGAAAGCCTGTCAGCCCCTCGAGCTCCCTTCTCTGGCTCCCATACCCCATCAAGGCCAGGAATACCCCAGTCAACAGAGCTGGACCACAGCCCCTGCCCTCAGTCTGTCTACCTGTAAATGGAGGATCAACTGTGATGTGTCCCCCAGTCCTTCAAGCCCCATGTCTGACTTTCTGAGCTTCAGACAGGATGAGGTGTCTGTCATGTCCCCTGACTCTGTCCAAGGCCATCCAGTTTCCAAGCCTCAACACCTTACACATCACAAAGTATATGCACTCTGGAAAGGATCTCTTCCTGTCCTTCAGACAGTTTTCAAATCACCTTGGCCTGAGAACCCACCCAGAGTTCTGAATGCCTCAACTCCAACAGAGAAACCCTATCCCACGGCTACCCCTGCCCATACCAGCTCTGCATGGCTGGAACTGTGCTACCAGGGCTGGCTGGCTGCCCAGTGGCATCCTCAGCCATCCAGTGAACACATGCCCACCTCCCAAGTGCTGAGATCTGTAGTGCACACACAGACACATCAGTGGGGCTGCACCCGACAGGAAAAAGGTCACTGCAGTGAGGCTCTCCCCACGGAAGGATCTAGAAAGGGTTCAAGAATAAGGAAATTGGGGCTGAAAGACTGGGTCACTGGTTAAGAGCACTGGCTCTCTTGCAGAGGACCTGGGTTCGATTTCTAATATCTACATCATGGCTAAAAACCGTCCATAACTCCAGTTCCAGGGGATCCAAAGCCTTCTGACCCCTGCAGACATCACATGATACGGATGCACTTACACATATACAGGCAATACACTCATACACATATTTTTTAATTAATAATAAGATACTTTTAAAGAATCAGGAAATTAAGATAAAGTTTGGGTCCTGAAGGTACAATGAGAATAGTCTGGCCATGGGGCTAGGTGGGTAATGACAGGCTGAAGGATGGATGGTGCCCAAAGTGGGTGGGGATAGATGATGGGTAGGCCAGGTGGTGGGCATGGTCTAAGGAGAGCAGGGCCTGGTAGCCAGCAGGACCCGGTAGCCAGCAGGACCCGGTAGCCAGCAGGTCCCTTTGGCACTGTGTGCAAATTGGGCTGTGGAGGCCAGGAGAGCTGACAAGGGAGAGAAGGCAGCAGCCTCGGTCGGGTGGGTAGGAAGTGGGTAGGAAGTGGGTAGGAACAGGGTAGGAAGAGGGTAGGAAGTGGGTAGGAAGTGGGTAGGAAGTGGGTAGGGAGTGGGTAGGAAGTGGGTAGGAAGAGGCAGACAAGGTCTGCCACTGAGTCCAGATTGAGACGTGGAGCCTGAGACTTAGCCTGCCCTAGCTCTACACATAGGCCCTCTGAACAATCAGAGACTCTGGAGCGATGGGCAGAATGACTGTGTGTGAAGGGCTGCAGTGTAGATGCAGGAAGCAGAGGTCTCAGCTGCTCACCAGCCATGGTGCCCTCCCTTAGCCCAACATCAGCCAGCTATGCAGGAAGAGCTGACTGAGGACCAGAAGACCCAGTGGGCTGGGCGGCCACTGCTGATGGCGGGCTGGACGGCCACTGCTGATGGTATCATCCCCAAGGTCCCTCTGGCTCTTTGACCCCTGCGATTTGAGGTAGCCGTCATGTGACAGATGGACAGAGCGACAGGTCAGCTTTCTCCAGTGGAAAACAGACAATGCTGGGTAAACGGAGCAGGCTAAGCCCTGAACTTTATGACCTGCTGCCCACTCTGAGCTAGGGAAGGGGCTTCTCGGGCCCTGGTCGGTGAGAAGCCTGCTCAGCCCCAGTGCACCCCAATGTGGGGGGTCTCCCCTTGCGAAGGAGTAGGAGGAGAGCCAGGTGACACACAATATGGCGGACTCGCTCCCCCACCTCCAGCAGTTTGTTCAAAGTGAGCCCTCATCTCGCCCAGGACCCAATAACTCTTTCAGTTTGACTTGAAACTCCACATTTTTCCTCTTTAGAAAAATGTCACCGACATTCTTCTCTCTCATTACTCTGGCTTGCGGCTGCTCTGGCCCTGGGAAGATTGCTGTTCAGGGAGCAGCCGTCCCCAGTGCTGCCACAGCAGGACAGACCCCTGCTGGCTGCAGCCATGGCTGCTGGGCAGATTCCTGCTGCACCGAGCCTTTGCTAGCCTTGACCTTGAGTTCCTCCCTCTGCTGCAGCACCCTGGCCACAGGCTACAAACTGAAATGGCCAGGGCAGGCATGCTCAAGTCCCCAGACCCCCAACCCTTGTCAGCGGCCCCTTTGCCAGACGTGATCAGGTAGCCCAGCTGTCCCCTCTCCTGGTCTCCGTCCCAGTTTCCTCTGTTCCTCTGCTTTGGTGTCTTTGGTTGTGTCTTGGCCTCTTTTTCCATCCATCTCGACACTTGGATTCTCAACAAACATTTATTGACCACCTAATGTTTTACTGGGCACCATTCCAAAAGCTGGGGGTGTAGTGTGAATGAGACTAGGTTGCTGTGCTTCTGAGACAGACAGACTTCTGCAGTGAAGCCAAAGCCCCAGAAATGGCTGCAGCAGTGTCTTCTATGAAGCACGAAGAAGAGGCAGATAAATCCTGTCCTCGCCCCTGGTAGCTGTGCAGGTCTTAATGACAGCCCATCCAATCAGGAGCAGCAAAGGCTGACCCCACCCCCAAGGCTCCGCTGTCACAATGTTCCATGCTTCCAACTTGTGTCTGGGAAGACTCGCACTCACAACTCGGCCTCTTGCTGTGAGAAGGCTTGCCGCCATGGGAAGTTTAGACATGGAGAAGGGGAAATAGCAGTCTAGCCTGAGGCCACTTGCCCATCACAGGAAGCAAGTGTGTGCGCCAACAGGCAGGACAATCAGGCAGCCAACTGGGCAGACGTGCCTGAACCCACGCAAATGATCACTTCCTGAGTGTTACTGATCTGGGAGAGTTTGTGAGGTAGATAACTACTGAGGTACATACAAAGTAATGATGAGAGGTCAAAGGTCATAGAAAAGTGGGGACAAGCGAGGTGGCACTAGGGGACTCATTGCTCCCTCCCCCCATGCTAGTGCTGGAGATGTTGCTGAGCCCACAGCCATGCTGAGAATGTGTCAGTTAAAAGAAGAGCTTTCACCAACAGTCCTGCCACACACACCCCACGGACCGTGCCCCCATCCCTGGCCTGTGTTTGTATTCCCCCCAGGACAGGGTACTGGGGGGAAGGGCAGGGCACCCCAGGCTTTGAGAATGGTGCAGTTCTGAGGTCTGACCCCCAAACATTGTCCAGCACTGTGAGGATGGACAGGGACATCCAACTACTACTCTAGTATCTCCTTCCCTGCAGTGGTCCTTAGAGAAATGGGCTGCTCAGGTAACTGGGGTGCCCTGGCTGTGTCAGGACAGCCAACACGTGTCACCATATGAGAGCAGGGTGAGCAGCACAATGGCACTAATACATAGAAGGTGGCTTCTGAGCCTGCCACTGAAACTGCAGGCAAAATGGTACCCACAGGGCTATTTCCAGGGTTCACTTCTCCCAGAAGATCCTGACTGCTACCCTTCAAATCCCCAAATCTTACCCCGCCCCAGAGGGAGAGCTCAGGTTAGGGAGTTAAAAAGACTTGAGTGATGGCGCATGCCTTTAATCCTAGCACTTGGGAGGCAGAGGCAGGCAGATCTTTGTGAGTTCAAGGGCAGCCTGATCTACAGAGTGAGTTCCAGGATAGCTGGGGCTACAGGGAGACCCTGTCTCAAAAAAAGACTTGAGCTTCAGTCTTGTCTCTCACTTGCTGTGTGACCTTGGGCAATCCCCTGCCTGTCTCTGAAAACAGTCACATTGGTAACTTCCAGAAGCTTTTCCAGACATCACTGGTTTTCATATCAACATGATTTCTGCCCCTTCCTTAGCTAAATGTGCCTCCTTCTTTAGGAGCAGGAGTATTTACTGGAAAGAGCAGATAAGCGGGAAATGCATTAGGGCCTGCAAACTCAGCTTTGCCTGCCAGCAGTAGGAAGGAGCTAGAAAGATGAAGCCAGGGGCCAGGGAGACAGCTCTGCTGGTCACGTGCCTGCCCTCCAGCCTGAGGACCCGAGTCTGGACCCACAGCACCCAGGGAAAGTCATGTAGAAGGTGCATGTCTATAACCTGGCGCTTGTGGTGGAGACAGGGGCCTGGAGCTCACTGGCCAGCCAGACCAGCAAACCAGAGAGCTCCAGGCGCTGGGAGACACTGAGGCAGAAGACAGAATGGAGGGCAACGGAGTGGAGGAAGACACCTAAAGTCGACCTCTGGCCTACACACATACACACATGCAAATACCCACAGACACACACATGCACACATACAAACACAAATATGCCCCAGACACTCATGTACATAAACACAGACTCACATGACACAGACACACACATACCCACGTGTACACATATGCAGACATACATATAAACACAGAGACACATGCATACAAATACACACACATGCCTGGACACACACATGTACACAGACACACATAAACATACATACATGTGTGCACACCTACACACAGGCATGTATACACACATGCCCAGACACATAATCACACTCATACACATACACACATGCATAGACACACAGATACACACATGTACACACATGTACACACAGACACAAACACATACACAGAGACACAGACATATGCAGCCACACATGCTCAGACATAGACACCTTCCCAGACACACATGAAGATACACACACAAATAAATATGCACACACAAGGATACTGAGACAAACATGCACACAGTCACATTCACAAACATGCACACACAGGGACACACTCAGACACAGATACACATACACAGACATACTCAGACACATGTGCACACACATAGACACACACACACAAAGAGACAAACATGCAAGTGCACATAGACACACATGCGCACACATATGCACAGACACACAGTAGCACACACGATGGAGGAGGGAAGGGCGACAGTTTACACTGGGCTCTGTGAGCCTCCCCTGTCCAGACATTTCCAAGGGGTCAGTGCTCCTCAGGCAGTACAAAAGCCCTGAGACTGTCTGGTCCTGTGGTAGGCTTGGCCACCTGACCCTCTGCCTGTCCTGGCTGGTTCACAGGTGTGCATACTTACCCTGAGTTCTGCCCCAGGGAGGCAGCAAGCCCTGTGAGAGGCAGAAGCACCACCCTGTAGGGGACCAGGCATGGGGGGGGGGCCCAGAAAGGGACTCCAATGTGTTTCCAGGCCCCCTAAAGCGGAGATCTGGGGCAGTAGACTGCAGCAGCAGAGGGATGCCAGTGTCTGACCCCTGAGCTGGTTTCTCATAGACAATAGGGGGCTCACCTGTGGACACTGGGGACCCCACAGACAGACCCTAAAACACAGGACAGTGGGGGACTGGGCAGGTCCAAGTGTTTTGCCGGCTAGGCTGCCCCAGGCTTTGCTGGGGACCCAGTACCTCCCATACTTGCATCTGCTCTGGCCCCTGTGTCTCTGAGGCGGCTGGTGCCTGAGTTTCCCTCTGTACCAAGTTGCCGTAACCGCCAGGTTCAAAAAGCTCACAGCCTGGGACCCACAGCACTTTTAGAGTCTTAGCAGTAATTTGATTTCCTTTAGAATCCAAACGGAATAAAATAACCTTATAAAAATTCATGTGTGTGTTTGTGTGTGTGTAGGTCAGAGGCCAAGTTTTGGGAATCAATTCTCTGTACCATGTGGGCCTTGGGGATGGAACTCATCAAGCTTGTCAGCAAGCTCTCTCACTGCCGAGCCGTCTCACTGGATCAGAAAGAACTCCAGGAAGAAACTGCAAATACATAGAATTCATACTTTCATCTTTCGACCAGTGGAGTCATGGGATATGATTTTAGGATGTTTTAGTGCAGATAAGAGGTCAGGAGGATGAGTTCGGGAACTGTGGAAAGGGTGCACTGGATGGTCTGGGGAGTTTCTGGAACTGGGAGTAGGCACCACTCGCTCTTCTGGTTGGTGCTGTACTTCCACGGTGGGTGCTGCTGAGCTCAGTCCACCCTGTCCCCAGAGACCTGTGGAGCTGCCTCCAGGCTGGCCTGCTCCCCTCGCAGTGTATTGGCAGGGCCTCTGGGTCTCTCTGACCTTTGTCAGCCTGGTACCCCCAGCAGAGTAGCTCTAGGGGTGCCTCAGCCCATCCTGAGTGCCTCTCCCAGTCAGGTCAGATTCACAGGTTCAGACAACCACCCATCGCCTCCCACCTCCCTCCCTCTCTTTCTCTTTCTCTTTCTCTTTCTCCCATGTTTATTTTTTTAATTCCAGGATGTTTGGTTTGGCCAGGCTCCAGCTCACGGTGCTTTCACTTGGCCTTCTCAGATTCCTCCTGCCCCAGCCCCAGTTTATCCTGCGGGGAGGATAAGACAGCCATCAGGGGGTGGTGAGCACAGCCAGAGGTGGGTGGTGGGGGTCGCCGATGGCACCCTGTGCAAACGCAGCTTTGCACCTCCTGAGCGCACGCTCTGTGCCTGATGCTGTTCCAGGCTCTGAGACTGCAGACTTCTGAAAAGCCACATGTGGAAGCTTCCTGGGCTCCTGGCAGAGGGTTAGGCAGATGGAGAACAGAAGATGCATGAGGCGCTGGGGGAGGGGGAGGGAGAAAACAGGAGGGGGCTGAAACCCTGAGAAGATAAGTTCTGTTGGGTCAGCAAAGTTCCTGCAGGCAGGTCTGGGGTACAGTGTCTGCTTCCGGCCTTCAGGGTGTGGTAGGCTCCGGGTCCATCTTCAGCACCATACATAAGAAATGTTCCCCTAAAGCTAGGCATGGCAACACCCTCAGGAAGATGAGGCAGGAGGATTTCAGTGAGTTGGAGTCTACCCTGGGCTACACAGTGAGACCATCTCAGATAAAGAAGTCGGGGGGGGGGGGTTGCGGTTGCCTTGAGACAGATGGAATAGAATTCAGAAGACAAGAGCCCTCCGAAAGTCACCTCCATCCTACAGGTGGGGAAACTGAGGCCCAGAGAAGTCCTCAAGCCACAGTAGCTGTGGTACCTTGAACCTCCACCTTCCAGACCCTAGGCTGCACCCCCTCCGCTTTACCTCGCCTTTCTTAGGGTAACTAGCACCTAGGTCACCTGCTGCACTCTGTCATCTATTTAAAAGTGGCTTCCAGCACTTCAGGCTCCGCCTTCAGAGCCTGGACGGGCCTCCATAAAAATGACTCCCGGAAGAGCTAAAAGTCAGGGCTCGGGATCCACCGAAGGAGCCTTGGAATCTACTGGAAGGTGAAGCTGGGAATCCAAGGCAAAGTGAGGTTTGGTCACCTGACACTTTGCCCAAGGTCACCCCACCAGGGAGGACAGAGGCTGCAGAGTCCCCAGCAGCCCTGTCTGGGGCTGGACCCCTCTGCAGCCCCTCTCGGGCCCCAACCCGGCGGCTCTTCCCCCGGGACAATGCAGCCTTTCAGGGCCAGACAAAGGCGAGTTTAAAAGGCGAGAATTGTGTTTCCATGGCGGAGGGGCGGGTGGGCCGCCGGCTCGGGAGGGGCCGGCTGCGCAAACCGCGGTGTATTTATGCCCGTCTGACACAACACAATTTGATTTTCCACATAAATGATCAAATAATATTTCGGTTACAGTTAATTACACAACCCAAAAGCCCATCAAAAGCCCCTGCGCGTCCACCCAGCCCTTGCTCCGCGGCTCCGCGTGCGCCCAGATTTCACGGCCCGCTTCTCAGAGTCTGTGCCCGGCAGCTCCCATTGATAGGAGCCAAGGGGGCCCCTCTAGAAGCTTCCAAGAGAGTCCCTGTCTCCTCACATGACGCCCAGTCTCCTCACCAAAATTGTAGCCCAAATGTCTCAGTGGGCATCATCTTCCTCTGCCTTCTGGATCCCACAGTGCCTGCACAGGAGAGTTGTCTGCAGGGGTTACGGTTGATGCAGGTCTGGGGACTCAGCTGACCTAGGGCAAGCCCAAACCCACTTTGCATCACCATACAGAAACCTCCATTTCAGGGCAGTAGAGAAGGTTCTCCAAGCAGCTTGGGAAGGATTGGTCACTGACTGCTAGGAGAAATTCCTAGGACACCTTGGGGAAAGTAGGGTCCCCTCCAAACCCAGAGTTAGACCTGCTCCCCAAATGTAGTCCCTTCATGTGCAGGCTAGGCTGAGGGCCTGGGCTAGGTCGGGTCCCCCAGAACAGGCTGCCTCCCCTCCTGGCCTAAATCACCTCCCTTCTGTGGGCACAGGGGCCTGCAGGGCCAGAGGAGCTGCCATCTTCTAGAGGCCTCGAGCTCTGCATCCTACAGGACTGCAGGCCACAGAGGGGCTGGCAGGCAGTGCCAGGGCAGACAGCGCCAGGGGAGGGCAGGGCACGGGAGGACCCTGCTCCCCCCACACCGGGCGCCGAGGCTCTGCGGCAGCCGCCAGCCTGTGTGACTGCAAAGGAGTTTCCTGTGCAGTAAGTTCAGCCACTGCAGTCCAGTGCGCTCACTGCAGCTTTTCCAGCAGCCTGCCCTCTCCTATCTCCCAGGACACAGTAGGTGGCATCACCCCAGCCTTCGTGCCCTCTGTTCCAGCTCAATGAGGCTCACCTGGCAGGGCTGTGAGTAGCTAGGTAGCTGGGTAGCTTCCAGATGGACAGTCCTCAAAGATGCTTCTCACTTCGCTTTCTGCCAACTGCGGAACCTTGGAGGAAATGGAGGATGGAAGCCAGCGCTGCTGCCGCTGCCCAGCCACAAGCCGCGAGCCATGAGCACACATCCCAGCTTACAGCCACGTCACTGCCGAGGTCCCATGCTCTCCTGTTCCACGGTACTGTCCACACGCTCCCTTCCTGTATGAGTCCCGCTTCAGTCCCTCCTACAGGGAATTTGTGATATATCTATGCTTCATAAATGTTTATTGAATGAGTGGGTGGTTGAGACAATGGACGAACGGGTACGTGGATGGATTGGAATTGCCCAAGCCTAAGTGGCACATCTACAACACAGCCTCTACACCTAAGGCTCACACAACATAGAACAGGAGGTAAAGAGGACACTAATGAACCTCTCAGCTTTCATTCTGGAAGCTCCCTCATGCAACAGGGGGCCAGGAGCACAGAAGGTCATAAATGACCCAAGTGTGGAGATCAGGAGTCTGCAGAGTGTGGGTTCACGGACAGGGCTCCTATAGTAGGCTTCACTCACCCAGGGCTCAAGGACCATTGCGGAAGAGGAGGCAGAAAGACTGTGAGAGCCAGGGAGGAGGTGCGGGACCACATGGAAATAGAGTCCTCTAGGCGCCTACAGCAATGGTGTCAACACGACATGCAAACTCAACCACTCAAAACCCAGCATGGAACTGGGGGAACCCAATCTTAGCCGAAGAAATATTTGCAGCTGATTACTGTTTCTGAGAAAGAGCTGAACTTAGAGCGAAGGACTCCAGACAAGCTGACCAGACCTCAGTGGAGCAACTTGCCCTGAGGAACATCTGGGGACACTAATCGTTTTTATTGAATTTTTGTGTATTTCATACAGAGCATCTTAATCTGTCTTAATCACCTTCATACCCTGTTCCTCATTGGCACCCTCCTCCAGCCCACACCGGAACTCATACACTGTTTTATTTGTATTAAGGCCTATTGTTTCAAGTTAGTGTCCCCAGACATTCCTCAACTGCCTTTCTTATACAACCCGGGCTCCCTGCCTAGGGACAGCTTGCCCACAGTGACTAGGTACTCCTACATCATTTAAAAATTCCCAAAATGTCCACAGGCCAGTCTTATGGAGGAATTTTCTCTACTGAGGTTCCTTCTTCCTGAACATGTCAAGTTGACAACCAAGATTAGTCATCACATAGGGAGAACTGGCTGAGAGGGTCGATGAATGGACAGAGAGATAAATGTGTGCATGCAACAATGGATGGATGGGTGATGAGTGGGCAACTGAGTAGATAGATGGATACATGTATGGGAAGAAGGACTGACACATGAATGAATGAACAGACAGATGGATAGATGGATGAATGGATGGAGGGAAAGAACAAAATGTGGATGAATAGACAGATTTTATATGCATGAGTGTTATGCCTGCATGTATGTAAGTGCACCCATGTTGTGTAATGTCCATGGAGGCCGGAAGAGGGCATTGGATCCCCTGGAACTGGAGTTACAGACAGTTGTTAGCCACCATATGGGTGCTGGGAACTGAACCCAGGTCCTCTGCAAGAGAGCTAGTGCTCTTAACCACTCAGCCATCTGTCTAGCCCCTAGACATATGTTTTTATGTGAATGAGTGTATTACATGTATGCATGTGCACCCATGTCATGCAGTGCCCAAGGAGGTAAGAGGAAGTCTTCAGATTCCCCTGGAACTAGAGTTAACAGACAGTTGTTAGCCACCATATGGGTGCTGGAAATCAAAGCCTGGTCTTCTGCAAGAACAGCCAGTGCTCTTAACCACCAGCCATCTCTCCAGCTCCAATAGATTTTTTTTAAGAGAGGGAGAAAAACAAACAAACAAACAAACAAACAAAAAACCCACTGTTTTCTGAAGGACTCAGGAGACCTAGTTTCAACTTCGTGTGCTGTGTAGCATTAGCCAGTAGTTCAGCCTCTCTGAACCTGTTTATTCCTATATCAAATGAACATCATAACTGGATCCCACTCACTGCCTGTGCCACCTGGAAGAATCTACCAAGGCTGATGGGAAATCCTTTCTAAAGTGTAAAGTGCTCTGCCCTTGGATGGGGTCAACCAATGTCCTGAAAAAACCAGCAGAACCAATCCTGGGGTGGGTCCCCTGGCAAGCGGTAGAGACACTGAGGACCACCGCCCGCTGGGTCTAATCCTGCTTGTAGCCCAGTGCACTGTGGCTCAACCTTCCAGTACCTGCTAAAACTACTAGAGATTACGGCCATCCTCCCCTCCCCTTGTCAGCTCCACCCAGCTTGCACCAATGCTAAGGTCCCCAGGCACAGCCAGAGAGAACAGGCTCCCTAATGGGGTGAAGGGTAGCAGACTGGGTTCAGGGGAACTCCATGAACACTTCCTAGATCAAATCAGAGGCAGGTAACTAAAGACCCCATGGGAGCACCCTGAAGAGTATGTGCAAGAAATTGACTGCTGTGGTGGATTGCAGAGTTGCTGGTTACCTTTGGGAAACCCAGGGATGGCCCTGAAGCAGGCCCAAGTATTTCTTCCAGCCCCTGAACTCACCTGTGCCCTCCCACCACAGGGCCTTTGCACATCCTGGGCACTCTGGCAGCTGTTTCCATGGCTGACCAGTTGCAGGTGTGAGTCTAACAAAGTATATATTCCTCACAGCCCCTTTTATAAGAAAGCCAAGCCTTCTCTTGAGTGTACGAGTACAGGGCCTAGGGAACGGAGTAGAGGGCACCTTCAGAGATCTGGAGATGAAGTGAACAGACTAGAGCCAGACAGCAGGAGGAGGAGATGGAGAGAGAGGATGGCAGAGGACCTAGCATACTGCGGACGGGGGACGGCATCAGCCAAGCCAGGCATTCCTGGCCTGTGGAAGGCGGGAGGTGTTTTCTTGGTCAGCGCCCATCAGACTGATTTACGGGCCTTGCTGCCTGCCTTGTGCCGGCCATCAGCTTCTGCCACCGGATCTATTATTGATGAACTTCCAGGACCTGCTAATTAACTGTGCATCCACAGCAGGCGGCCGGGACAAGTGGCGGAGGAAATAGAGACGGGGGTGTCGGGGTCAGCCAACGTAATGGCCACCGCGCCCTGGATGGGCCTGGGCACATAGGCGAATCCTGCCCCAATGCTGCCTCCTTGGGTGACAGCAAGTGCAACTCTAGCTGGACCCCCCCCCCAGCTCCTCTGACTTTGGATGGGTGGGGCAGATGGTAATAACCCTGACAAGATGGGAGGGAGCAGAGGACGTGACTCTCCCAAGACCAGACCCACCATGAGCAGGAGTGGGGTCCACTGCTATGCTTAGGCCTCGTGGGACTTCGTTGACAGAGCCTTGGTTTCCTCATCAGGAAAATGGGAATTATCACCTTGAAGGGGCCTATGACTCGAAGGCTCCCGGGGACACAGGGCGGCCTCTGGGTCCTCTCAGGCAGCGTAGAAAACCCATTGCTTTCTTCCCTGGAGTCCCGTGAGGAGAGTCTGAAAGGTGCAGAGCACCTAGTCTAGCTGTGTCTACATGGCTAGCCTGCACCGCCACACAAAACCAAGCAAGGGCCCTGGAGACAAAGGGATGCCAAGCTAGCCCAGATGGAAGAACGAGCTTCAGACTGGAGAGGTTCCCAGCACGCAGCTGGAACCTATGCGGGCGGCATCCCTCCTAGAGAGCTCAGGAGAGTTGCCAGGCAACAGGAACAGCTGGAGCAAAGGCCCTGTGGTAGGGAGGAGGAGGGCAAGCTTTGAAGAGCATCAGTACAAGTCAAACCAGAGTGGAAACAGGGAGGGCAGTGGGGGCGGGAGATGTGCCCAGGGCTGCCAGTGATGTGAGTGCAGGACTGGGGTGGGAGATGCATCCAGAGCTTCCCAGCAGCAGGTCCTGGCTTCACACTGAGTCAGGAGCTACTGACACCCTCCACCGCTGAGCTTCGCTGCACAGCTGGCTTCTCTGAACCCCGCTGCACCACACACACACACACACACACACACACACACACACACACACACTCACTCCTGCCATGTTCCAAACTCCTGATGACAGCCAGGATTACTTGCCCAGGCCACCCCAGAAACATGTACCTTAGGGCAGCTCCCAGGCAAGGACTCGCCCCATCTCATCTCTGACCACCCCAAAGGGTGAGGGTGGTCTTCTCATTCCTTAGAAGAGGTACTGGACTCAGAGTTTGCTCAAGAGGAGGTTTGAACTCAGAACCTGTTGGAATAGGAAGAATAAAATAAATTAGCTACATGTGCTTCTAAAGCTGGCCCAGCGTCTGGGCAGCAGCCCTTTCCTCTCTTTTACTGCATTTACAGCCTTTATCTTATTTGTGAGGATTGTCCTCTTTGGTCCCCTCCCTGTAATCCCAAGGGGAGTTGGGCTGCAAGCCAGCTGCGTCCCTTCCATCCTTCGATACAGTGCCTGGAGAGAGGTGAGGGAGCAGGGACAGAGACTCACAGAGACAAGGCCAGTGGGACAGAGCCGAGGGGCAGAGGAGGGGCACAGGGGATAGAAGATGGTAGCCAAGGCAGGAACCTGATGGGATGTGGGTCTGTGGGGACCCCAGCTTTAGGTCACGCACCCCCCCCCACCGAGTGCATCCAGGCAAATGGGCCTCAGTGTCCCTGCCAAACACGTCCTCTTGGGGGTGAGATACAGGACATCTGACCCCAGGGGATCAAGCAACTGAAACTGAAAGTAACACCTTCCTCCTGCCCTGGATCCCTGACAGGTCCCCTGGCTCACTCCAGATGGAGTCTCCTGCACTGGAGGACAGCACACCCTCAGCCCTGAGGACACAGGGACAGGAGGGAATCTGCCACATGGTCCCAGAACCCAGTTCACACCTCACACACCATGGCCAGCTGTGACTGCCCAGCCAGGCCCTCGTTGTCATCTGACCTCAGACTGCGAGGCCCCCTACCTTTGGGCTTTCCCTTATACGCAGAGCCTTGCAAAGCTCGCTCATCAGCCTGCCTGCTTGGCTTTTGTTGCTCTGTTTTTCTTTCTGGGGCCTTCAGCCAAGGAAGAGTCCCCTCTCCCAGCAATGAGAACAATCCAGCTGCTGGGACCACCAGGTCCCCCACCATGGTGTGGGCAGGGGGCTTAGAAACCACATCCCCAGTGTTCACGAAGCCAACAATGAACCATGTCAGCTCTGCTGCTGGAGTCTGAGACAGGTCAAAAGACAATGAGGAATCCACTTTTGAGATGCCGTGTGATGCCGGAACAAATTCCCTTCAGTCTCTGGGCCTCCAACTCTGTGCCAACACAGCCCTCCTGCCAGAAAAAGGCTAAAAGCACAGGGTGCTCCTCGCGCCCCCAGCCTGGAGCTCTGCAGACCTCTAGGGCTGGCATCCCAGATGTTGAGCCTCCTGCCCTGATGACCCATTCCCCACCCCATTCATGAAGCAAGGAGGCTCGGCGGTCTGCGAGCTAGCACACATGGTCGCTGGCCCCAGTGAGTACACAGTAGGTGCTCAGACTTGCCCACCTCCTTCCATGTTGTCTCGCAAAGCATGCCTGGTGCCTCTTGCTCAATATCTGCTCCCTCCTAACCCCCCTGTGCAGACCCCCTTTGGCCTCTCATGCTGTGGCGCTTCCTCCTCTCTTGGACACACAGAACATTGAGCATTCAAACCTCCAGGCTGTCCCAGGAGGCCATTCAGCTCACCCTTCCTGGCAGGAAGGGGTTGTTCTCTGAACTCCCAGCTACCAGACAGGCCTTCAGCCTCTGGCTTAGCAGCTCCATTCCCAGAGGCCAAGAACAGCAAGCACAAGCCCAGGGCCTGTTACCCCTGGAGACACAAGGAGCCGAAGTTGTAAAAAGTGGGAAGCGGGGGGCTGGAGAGATGGCCTAGCGGTTAAGAGCGCCGACTGCTCTTACAGAGGACCCGGGTTCGATCCCCAGCACCCACATGGCGGCCGAGAGCCGTCTGAAACTCCAATTCCAGGAGAACTCCAGCTCCAGGGGAATCCGAGACCCTCTTCTGACCTCCGCGGCATTGCACGACACGGGTGCACAGACCTGCATGCAGACAGTACATTGATACACATACAGAAATAAATAAAAATTAAAAAAAAAAAGTGGGAAGCGGGATTGGGGGGGGCAGTTACATGTCTCTGTCTTAGCACCTTTCAGAGACTAGAAAGTTCTGGTTTGGAAGAGGCTGCTCAGAATGGAGGACTGAACTGAAACTGCTCACACAACCGATGGCCAGGCACTAGGGAAGCCAGGGTGACAAACGGCAGATCCTTGGCTTCTTGGGACTAGCAACATTTATGAAGCACCTACTGTGTGCACAGCTCAAGGCTGGGCACTAGGGAAGCTGGGGTAATGGACAGGGCAGATCCTTGGCTTCCTGGGACTAGCAACATTTATGAAGCACCTACTGTGTGTGCAGCTCAAGGCTGGGCACTAGGGAAGCTGGGGTAATGGACAGGGCAGATCCTTGGCTTCCTGGGGCTGGCAGTCAGGAGTACGTTATACTATCTGCTCAAATCTGTATCACACACACCCACATATGCTGACATGTACATGCGTGCTGTGAGCCTGAGAACTCGCCAGCCACTGCTGAAAGAGCCCCATCCAAGACGCCTCACAGAGTGGATCACAGAAAGCCAGACAGTAAAGACCTTTGATTTCTTTTTCATATTTTATTTATTATTTTTATTTTATGTGTATGAGCATTATGCCTGCATGTGTGTATGTAAGTACACCCGTGTCATGCAGTGCCCTCCGAGTTCAGAAGAGGGCATCAGATCTCCTGGAACTGGAGTTACTGACCATTGTTAGCCGCTATGTTGGTGCTGGGATTCAAAGCCAGGTCCTCTGCCAGAGTAGCTATGCTCATAACCGCTGACCCACCTCTCCAGTCCCAAGACCTTCGATTTCTTAATTCAACAGCTACTTTTCACTCATTCAATTGAAACAATGACTGAGCCCCGCCTGTAAAGATGGAAAGCTGGCCCTTTAACACATAGGAAGCAGAACCCCTGTGCAAAGATCTGAGAAGCATGCTCCGCCTCAATGGACTGATGTTCTGCAGGCCTCACCTGCCCCAGGAGGGTGCCGAGTGCATGCCCTTTCACCAGCCATCTGCTCACATTCAGTAGGCCCCTGCTGTGTATTCAATGCTGGGCTGGCAACCCGTGAGGCTGCCACAAAGCAGAAAGGGTTTGTAAGTAAGCAGAGGGATGGATTCATGAGATGACGTGGACCGAGACACATCCCAAGGACCCGGAATATGCTGGAGAGAATCACAGAGTGAAAGTGAGCTGGAGGAAGGGGAGGTGCAGTGTATAGACAGCAGAGGCCTCTCAAGGAGATGAGTTCAAGGTGAGCCCAAGGGAAGAGACAGAGATGCAAAGGTCCTGGGGCAGAGCAAGGCCATCCTTTGGAAGAGGGAAGGGAAATGGATGTTGGGGTATGGGAAGTTAGGCAGGGTTGAGCCTTGTTTCTGGAGTGGTGGGGTGGGTTCAGCTAGTATCTCAACCAGATGCTGGCTTCCCCTAAGTTTTAAGTCCTCTTTGGCCACAGCTTAGGAGGGTCTGTGTGGGGGAAGAGAAATTGGGGGTGGGTTGGGATAACAGTGAACTCATCTGCGGGCTGAGTGATGTGCCCGAGGGGGCGTACTGAAGCTGGCAACATTTATGAAGCGCCTACTGTGTGCACAGCTCAAGGCTGGGCACTAGGGAAGCTGGGGTGAGGGACAGGGCAGCTCCTTGGCCTCCTGGGGCTGGCCATCAGGGGCATATTATACTGTGTCACACACACCCACACACGCACCCACGCACCCACGTGTGCATGCCCCAGGCACCTACGCTTCCACATTCACCAACTGCATTTATAGAAATAGCCTTGGAGAATCCACTCTAGGTCCCTGAGGTCCCCAGTCCTTCCTGGTGATTCATTAGGAAGCTCCACCCGCCCCAGCCCCCAATCCCTGCCAGCGAACGCTAAGGACACGTTCTTTTATCGGAGCAAGTGACATTTGAATTCATTTTCCTACCTATTATGCAAGAAGAGCGCAGAGCCTGAGTGGTTATTACCTGGCTGCCGTTATGTAACGTGACAGAGATGTACCGAGGCCACTGCTGCAGCAGCAGAGAGCCTCAGGCCACGCCAGGGCCCAGCCCAGCTGGCCACCGAGTCATCAAGGGCATTTGGGCTAGTAGTCACTGTCCCTCAGTGCCTTGGCAGTGTCATATGCTGATGGGGTAAGACGCACAGGCTAGAGGATCTTTTAGGGACAGCTGTGGCCCTCCTCCAGGCCGGGGTGGGATGAGGTGCCTGGGCCCCAGAACTCCAGAGTGTGTCTGGAGGTTTGAAAGCAATGTCTAAGTCCCATCATCTACTCCTGGATTCAGGGAGTCAGAGGGAGGGGGAGGGCACATTTGTGCCCTGTTCCAGGGACGACAGGGAGACAGTATTTCAGCAACAGGTGTCTGTGAGCCAGTGAGGTTGGAGGGATGACTGACTGGGTCAGAGCTAGAAACAGAGGGTAGGGAAGTGTTCCTAGCAGGGACCAGATGCCCCGCCCTAGGAGAGGTGAGGTGCCCCAGAGACGGAGCAAGCCTTGAGAGACAGAAAGAGGAGCCACAGGAGGTCTGGGGGACTCAGCGATGGGGTACTTGTCTAGTGTGCCTGGGATCTGGGGGAGAGAGAGAGAGAGAGAGAGAGAGAGAGAGAGAGAGAGAGAGAGAGAAAGACGTGGAGGAAGAAGTGGGAGGAGGTAGAAGGAGAAGGAAGAACAGGGAGACGGCACAGTGGGATTGTAGGTGGAGAGGTCACTAGAACTGAGCCTTGCATTCGCAGGCAGGATGGACACTAGAATGAAGACTGGGTTTGTGGATTTGACGGTGGAATGGAGGCATTGACCCTCACAGCCGCAGCTGCAGCCTGCGTGAGGCGATCCAGAGAAGAGGGCACCTTAGAGCACACTCCTGTGCTCTAGACGCTTCCGGCTGCCTACAGGGTGCACTAGGCCCGGCCGCTCTGTACGCACTTACCCCGTGTGCTCCCAGTGACTGTGGGAGAAAGAGCTGAACCCAAACCTCTGGCTTCAGAACCCAGAATCAGCGTATAACCCCTTTGCTGGAGGGCCCAGGAGACTTTGTTAAGTGATGTGTGCACACTAGGATTTGGTCATCCAAAGTTCTGGACAGTTTCTCAAGAAGTGTCCACCTCTGTGGAGTTGCTCCCCTCCCTCTCTGGCCCTCCACGGGCCCTTTTCCCTGTCCACACCTTGCCTGGGAGCGACCCCGCCTCATGACGAGTCAGCTCATCATGGAGCCTGGTCCACAGTTCCCAGGCAGAGTCTGGGGACTCCTCAGAGAGCCACTGATCAGTGACTTCACAGGGACAGTAGCTACCAAGCAGCCATTAGGAGCAGCAACGCAGTGTAACAGTCATATATCAGCTGACCTGGTGTTTGGTGGCCACCTTCACACCCATCTGTGGAGGGCTAGAAACACATGTGTCAGAGCCCGTTGCTCTGGGGCAGAGATGTTAAGCAGCAGCCATCCCTCTGGCACCAAGGCTGGCAAGACCACTGGTCTTGGGCATCCTGTGGGCTCATCTGCTGCTGGTGGTACAGATCGGGATCTCAAGTGTCGCCTGGCAAGGTCCACTGGGCACAGCGACCAGGGCTTTCTGAACTGCCTTCAACATGGACAAGGGATGACCAGCCTCCCTGTCAGTCCCCGCCCTTCCTTCCCCGATCCTCCTCGATTGCTGTCCCAGTAGCTCCTCACTCTGGGGCCCTATGTTCCTACCTCCCAGATGGACCAGGTTACTGGGAACCAGGACTTTGGCTTTCTCCGCCGTGACAGCTGGACTCCACAGCTCTGATACATCCCTCCTGAGACAAGGCAGCCAGGACCTAGCAACCAAGAGGACTGTGGCTGTTTTAGGTGCCAAGGCTCAGAGAACCACCCACTGCCCTCATCTCAGGAAGCAGGAGTGGCCTCTTGACTCCTGCCCTTCCTATCCACTTTGTCTCAGGGATTCTCAGAGAATTTGCCTGATGCTGCATGGACAGGAAAGACAAGAGAGAAGGGGAGGTAGCTCAGGAAAGGAACACCTGCCCAGTGTAGGCAAGGCCTTGGGTTCAAGTCCTAGTAATGAGAAAGGCAGACAAACAGACGGTGCATGATGTCCTCTTTCGTGGGGGCAAGAGACCATCCCCCCACGGCTGAAAGGTTCCCCAGTCCAGGCCTGCGCACGGCCTCCCACCCCAGCCTCAGGGGAGAAAGGGTCATGCTGAGTGGACATCAAGCCCCGGCCCCTCGAAGATGTCTTTGGCCAACGCCTAAGTCTTCCAACCTGTCTCAGCTGGTTGGTGATATAGGACACAGACACCACGGCCAGGCCCAGGAGGACACAGTCCCCTCCACAGTACCCAGTGTGTGGGTGCGGAAGCAGGGCTACTAGGGGAGTCTGAGGCCAGCGTGGGCCGTACAACGAGACTCTGTCGATCAATCATCAGTCAATAACAATGAAAGGGTCCAGGTATTAGTACGCTATAGGGAGATGTAATGGCTGTTCAAAAACAAATGAGCTCTCCAAAATACTGAGGGAATGCTGCCCCAACCATTCTTTTGAGTAAGAGACCAAAACAGTTTCATGGATTCCAGAATCTGCTAGAAGCTTCCCAAGAGAGGTAAGCATGTGTCCTGGCCACGACTGCCAGATTCACTGAGCACAACCGTGAGTGTCATCGAGGGCCGCTGGCCGTCCCTGCGCTGCACACCCACAGAGTCCTTGAACTAAACATCTCTCCAACCCCTACCACTCAGCCATCAATGGCCCGTCAGGATAGCTTGCAGCTCTGTGACCTTACCTGTGTCACAGGCTTGAGGAGGGTCAGCCAAGAGACTTGCCACACAGCGAGGTCGAGGACAAGCCAAAGCTTCCCAAGCCCGTCTTCAGCGTGTCCTCCAAATGGGCCTGGAGGCCTGCTAGGCAGTCCCTGGATGGGCGTACGTGCGGTGCTGTCAGACTCAGAGCTTTGTGGAGTATCTTCAAGTCCCAAAGTGGAAGGAAACAGACAAAAAAGAGGACAGTCCTGCTGAGATACTGCCCATGTCTTAGTGGATTGTACCCAGGCAGGAAGGAAATGTCCTTACGCTGGACAGGACTGGCCACTTCCTGCTTCCCTCCCCTGTACTCTGACACTCAGCAACTCTCCATCTCCTTCCAATTTGGTGTGGCTGAAATTCCATCTATCTATCTATCTATCTATCTATCTATCTATCTATCTATCTATCTATCATCTATCTATCATCTGCCTATCATCTATCTATCAACTGCCTATCATCTATCTCTCTATTTATCTATCATCTGCCTATCATCTATCTATCATCTGCCTATCATCTATCTATTTATCTATCATCTATCTATCTATCTATCTATCTATCTATCTATCTATCTATCTATCCATCCATCCTTAGAGCTTTGTTTGCTTGCTAGTCTACAAAGGACCCCTTTTCAGGTTTAAGAGCACCTCTAGAGCTGGGCAGCTAGACTGCTTCTAGATGCCGGCACAGTAAAGACCCTGTAGGGTCCCTTGGACCCTCAGGCTCCTCTTCCTGGAAGTGGGTGCGGGGGGGGGGTAATCATCACAGCAAAAGCTGAACCTATTCCTGCTTGGTCATGGATTAAAATTCCATGTCTGACTTCTTGGGCCAGAGCTTTGGGATGGCGGTCAGAGTGTGATCTGCAGCTGCATTGCAGGGCTGTGTGGCCCCTGGGGTTCAGAGACACATGTTCTCAACCTGGCTGCTGAGTGTTGGGGGGTTTGGAGGTTCACAGCAGAGGACTGTGAAAGAACTTGAGCATGGCTTGCTCACTGTCCCCCACACAATGTCATGTCACAGGCCCCCAAAAGAAATTACTATGTAGTTTTATCATTTTAAATGCAATCTGATCATTGACTAGATCTTAGAAGAGGCCAATAACTGGAAAATTGTAAAGAAAAACAATTAGAGCCAGCAAGTCTGGAGACCCCCCAGCATACCAACATTTCAACCCTGAACTTTTTCACTCTGTGTACATTATGTATGTTTAGACAATATGGAATGATGTGGATAACTTCACAATCACAAAAGGATGTTGCCGTATCATTAAACATGCATTCATCCGCTAATTTGTCAACAAATTTGTATTGAGCACCCACTGAATTCCAGAAAGTATCCTAGATCCTAGAGATACCACAGCAAGTGGACACATTGGCGGCAGTGCCCTCACACGGGTGGCAGTGCCCTTGTCCCTGCTCAGCTGATGAATCTGTGTTATAGCTTGTTAACAGGTCATCTGATATTCCATTGCTGGGATTAGCATTAGACGCTGAACCGATCTGCTGTGATTAGGCTTCAGAGCATTTCCTGGAATATATGTACCAGAATATACTCAGCCAGTCTTCACCAGATGCTGGGGTTCACTGGGGTGGAGCACAGCAAGTGGAGCCTCAGAACTTGAGCCTCACCTCCAGGACCACCCCTCTGGCACTGTACACACACACACACACACACACACACACACACACACACACGAGTCTCACGGAGCCAGGACCACACTCCTCAGTGAAAACACTGGAGCAGCTGGTCTTCTTGCTTTGGACACACTTGCAGACCTTAGGCTTAAAACACCCTTCAGACACCTCCCCCTCCCTGACCTCTAGCAAAGGAGAGAGGTTAGTAGACAAGAGCAAGTAGGGCTTCAGCAGGAAGCCATGTACAGACCCAGGGCTCCAAGCACATGCAGTACAGCCTTGGGTTCATACCCCCAGACTCTGTGTGCCAGTCTGCGCACTGGGAGCTGAAAGCTATGCTTGCTGACATTGCCTGGCCCTTCCACCACAGGCCGTGCTGTACCCCAGAAGGAGAGTAAGAGGTAGGTGCACTCAGAATACCACTGGGAGACCGAGGCTAGGCGGCCACAACCCACTTGGGAAATGGCGCATTGGGAGTTCTGTCCAGACTCTGTGACAGGTCCTCTGGGCTCTGAGGAGCTGATCCCAGAAAGTCAGGGAGGCAGCCGAGGGCTACGTTTCCTTGGGACAGGAGAAGATGCACCTATGGAGAACAAATAAAGAGGGAGCAGGAGCTTCTGAACCCAGTGAGGATTCGTGATAGCCACCTCTCTGCTCTGACAACCCAGGGACAGTGGAGCCCTCACTGCCATCCTGTGAGCTCCATGGCTGCTTTAACAAGCCACTGGCAGTTTAGGGTCTAAAACATCACAAATAGAGGCTGGACAGAGGGCTCAGTGGTGACATGCCTGGCACACAAGCATGAGGCCCTGGGTTTCCATCCCCAGCACCCACAGCTCACCCCTGTAACCACTGCACTGGGGGACTGTGGAGACCAACCGGGGAATGTGGGAGGCTCGCTGGCCAGCCAGCCTAGCTAAACCAGCGAGCTCTAGGTTCACGGAGAGACAGTGGCTCAGAAACTAGGATGGGCGGCCAGCAATGGAGGGAGATGCCTGAAGTCAACCCCTGGCCTCCACATGTGCGCACACGTGTGAACACACACACATGCACATGTGAACACACAGATACATGTGAACACACACACACACACACACACACACACACACAGTTCAAATGTCAGATGGCTCTGGAATTCTGGAGTCAGCCTAGCGGTGAGCTCAGGTGTGGGCACAGCTGTGCCCCAGTGCTCCAGGAGAGAGTGATCATTGCTGCTGTGATTGTGATCCTCTCTGCTGTGGTTTGGAAGTGGGGTGAGGCATCCCCTAAGTGCTGATGTTGTGAGAGCTTAGGTCCTGGCATGGTGATGAGAAACAGCGAGGCCCATGCTGGTCACTGGGGAACAGTGAAGACAGTTCTCACAGCCACACCCCAGTCTCTCTAGTGTTTCTCCCTCCCCTCCCCCTCTCCCTCCCTCTCCCCCTCTCCCTGTCCCTCTCCCTCCCCCTACCCCTCCCCTACCCCTCTCCCTCCCTCCCCCTTTCCCTTTCCTTCTCCCTCTCCCTCTCCCTCCCCCTCCCCTTCCCCCTCCCCTCCCGCTCCCTCTCCCTCTCCCTCTCTCCAGCTCCTGTAGCCCAAGCTCAGTCACACATAGTCAAACATGACCTTGAACTTCTGATCCTTTGTCTGCACCACACCCAGGTTATATGGTGCTGGGTTGGCACCCAGGGCCTCAGGGGTGCCAGCTGGCCCACACCTGCAGCCCCACGTGATCTTCTTCTGTTCTGTGATGTTATTTTCTGGAACTCAGCTGACTCTAGCACCACACCTCTGCACCTCCAGAACTGCGCTGTACCGAAACGTCCTTTCTTTATAGAGCTTCTCAGCCTCAAGAGCTGTATTAGGGTGCCCTGTCAGATAGCAACGCCATTCCTCCCAGGTCCTTGACCACATCCCTAGGTAAAAAACAAAGCAGATCACTTTAAGCATGAGCTTGTCCCCAGGATTTAATGGGCTGTACTCACTATTTTACTCATTATTTTGCCAAAATTCTAAGGCACTGGACCAGCCTGTGTTTCCCCCCGAGGCCATAAAAATAAAAAACACAGACCCTCTCAGGCCCTAACAGCAGCATCTACAAAATCTCCCTGCAGATCTTGCCTGTGTCCCCAGGGGTGAGCTGAGGGCTTCCTTACCTCTCTGGACCTCACTTTACCAATCTGCAAAGTGGGGGATAGGAAATTTAGCCTCCCCCAAACACAGACACTGTAGCAGCAAGGGGGCATTGGGGCCAGGCAGAGCCAGGTGTCCCCCAGGAGGCCCAGCTCCTGTCCTCCCTCCGTGCCCAGCACCAGGGCTGCAGAGGCCGTGCCTGCACTAGACAGATGGGGCTGCAGCCCGCTCAGACTGGAGCCAATTTCCCCAGCTCATTATCCCAAACCAAATTAGGGGCACGGGCTCTGCCACTCCGCCCTTAATTGGGACCCAGCCACCCCGCCCTGCCTTTCTCTCCACTCCCCTAGCCCCAGCCAGTCCATGCCTTGGGGGAGCCAGAGGCAGCCTGGGCTCTGCCACCTGGGCCTCACAGAAACTCTGGCTAATCAATTCGGGCCAGGCCAGGCCTGCTGGTAATGGGGAGCTGCTGGGCAGCTGGGACCACATCGATCCTGGCCCCTCATGACCCTGGGGAGCAGAGGCAGCCAACAGGCAGGCAGATGGTGGTCTCTAGGGCCCACCCCACCCCCGCCCCACAGTGCTCAGGATGGAGAGCCACAAGGCAGGAAAAGGCTCATCTTCCTGGAAGCTGGGCTTGGGTGTGTAGTCCCACCCAAAAATAGTCAGGAGGGCGCTCCTCCTGAAGTCCTCGCCCTCCCTCCCAGCATTCCATGCCCCCAGCACTGCTCAGGCCCCAGGGCCCCTCTTCAGAGCTCCCAGTCAGAGGTGGGCAGCCTCCTTTAAAGAGCGTTCCTGTGGGGCCCTCCCTGCACCCTGACCCAGGAGGAGTTTGGGCAGGTGGGCAGAGGAGGGGCTGCCGGCAGCCACAGGGTACCCATGTGGGCTCCCAAGGACGCCTGAGGCAGAACTTACCGTCATAACCTGAGCCCCACTTCCCACACCCTAAGAAACAGGGAGCAGTGCAAGGAGGGGAGCGCCCAGCAGGTCTGACGGTCTGTGAGACTGATGAACCCTCAGGGGCTGGAAAGGGGCCTCAGGATCAGGCTGTGCTCCCCTCCCCATGTCCTGCACTGGACAGGGGTTCAGAATGAGTGTGTGTGCATGACCTGTGTGACTGTGTGTTCAATGTGAGTGTGTGTATGTTCTGTGTGACTGTGTGTGTTCAGTGTGAGTTTGTGTGTGATCTGTGTGTGTGCATGTTGTGCATGAGTGCATATTCTCGGTATGTGTGTTTTGTGTATGTGCATGCTCTGTGTGAATGTGTGTGTTCTATGTGAGTGCGTGTTCCATGTGTATGTGTGTTCTGTACGAGTATGTATTCTCTGTGTGTGAATGTTCTGTGTGTGTTCTGTGTGAGTGCACGTTCCATGTATATATGTGTGTTCTGTATGAGTATGTATTCTTTGTGCATGTGTGATCTATGTGTTCTGTGTGAGTGTGTGTGATCTGTGGTTCTGTGTGATCTGTGTGTGTGAGTATTCTGTGTGTGGCTGCATGCCAATTGTGAGTGTGAGAGGTTCATACTGAGTAGTGTGCACATTGAGTATGTGATTCTTCACTTGTGAATGCTAACTTTGTCACTATGTATTTCATTTGTTGAAGGTATACATTTGGAATGGGAATGTACATGTATGTGTCCAGTGTGTGTATGTATATATTGCATGTGTGTTGTGGTTGTTCAGTGTATGGGTATGTGCATATGTGTGTGATGAGCATGACTATGTGTACATATGGAAGGTGTGTGTTAAGTGTGCACCTGTATGCTTGTTGAATTTGTATATGTGTGCATGCAAATGTGTGTGAATATGGAGTGCACACGTACATTTGTGTGTGCGTGTGTTGGATGTGTGTGCATGTGAGTATGTGTACACATGGAATGTGTGTGTGCTTGCCTGTACATATGGACCGTGTGCATATATGTGTGTACATGGAGTGTGTTTGAATGTTGAGTGTGTATATGTGAGATGTGTACACATGGAGTATATGCATGTATGTGTTTGTGTGGAGTATGTGTGTATATGCATGTGCACACATGGAAAAAGTGTATGCATGTGTACAACACATGGGGTGTGTGTATATGTGAGACTGTATACACATGGAGTATGTGCACATGTGTGTCATTTTGAGTAGTACATGTAAGACTGTATATGTGGAGTTGTGTATATGCATTTATGTGTTGAGTGTGTTCGTGTGTGTGTATGTACACATGGAGCATGCTGTGCTTGCACATGTGCTGTGCACATCCAACATGCTACAGCTGGTGTACACTGAGTTGAGGGTGAGTCAAATCTTGTTGAGGAGAAAGGAACTGAGGCCTGAGAGAGCGGCTGCTCAGCACGTCCTCCTCCCACAGGGACAGAGACCACAGAGGCTCTGCATCTCATCAGGTTTCCCAATGGCTGGGTCACCTTGGGTGAGGTGCTCACCCTTTCTGGTCCCAGTTGCCCTATTGACATCCCTATAACAAACAGCTGGACTCCCGCTCAGTTCCCTCCCACTACCCCCTCACCCAGGACCCTTCTTGCCCCCTAGTCTCTCAGGAGAGACATACCTATCTGACACTCACCACTCAAACCAGGGGCCACACTGCTCTACAGGGAAAGTATAGACCTGGCTGTCTTACCACAGTCTATGTCCATAAACTAAGGGTGCCTCAGTTTCCCTACCTGTAAAACGGAGGATGACCGAGTAGCTGATCCAGGCTGTTGATAGATCAGCCCCTACCTTGGCTGCTGCCATTAATGGGATTTGGGGGGTCTGATTTCCTCCTACCCCCACCTCCAAGCTTAAAACAGGAACCAGGGATTGCTGTGTTGGGGAATATTGTAGGGAATTGGCAGACCAGCCAAGTGAAAGCTAAACAGAGTCCATCACCAGCTCTCATCGCCCTCGTGATCTCACAGGCTGCATGCTTGGGTTAAGCTCCACTCTTTTGTCACCTCCACCTGTCAGTCATTAGAGTGTCCAGTGCACCCACTCTATGGATGAGGACATGGGTAGAGAAGGGAAATCCTGGCAGACTCTGCAGTGTCCAGGGTCATGCACACCACCATGCTCTCTCCATCCTCCCTCCATCATGTCTGAAAGGTGGCTGTGGACCAAGAGAACAGAAAGCCATTCCCCACTAACTCCCAACCCCGGCCCCAGCGGCCCTGCCAACCATTCCCCACTAACTCCCAACCCCGGCCCCAGCAGCCCTGCCAACCATTCCCCACTAACTCCCAACCCCAGGCCATGGGGCGGGGAACAGGCCACCATCCAGCCACCCGGCACAGACTGGCTGATTGCCATCTCATGGCCACTGCCCTGGACCGCGACACGAACCCCTGACAGATGTGATTTATGAGGGCCCTCAGCAAGGAGGAACCCACTCAATGGCCTATTACCTCACTTAGCAGACACCTTGTCACCGCCAGAGAACCGGGTGTTAAAAATACAAGCCAGGCGGCTGCTGGCCCTGCGCAGCCTCCACCTGCCGTGTGTCAGATAACGGCCCAGGGCGGCTGTGATTCTGTCCAGCTGGGCTGCCGAGATGCCCAGGACCTTTTGGATGCCATGAGTCTGAGTTCCAACAGCACACAGCCAGAGGAGAGACGAGGTTCCACTGTCTGACTGTCCATACCCTGTTGGCATTCTCTGCATCAGGGGCCCAGTGAGGTAGACCGGAAGTGATCCCTCACCCAGGGCCCAGCCTGCCCTTCTCAGACCTCATCCCACCTTTGAGGTTCTGAAGCCACAAGATGTTCCCAAGAACAGTGAGCAATTTTCTGGTGCAAGTCTCACAGGCCCATGCCTCCCAGCCAGCCCCACAGAGGCCTGGGCCCTATGGATGCTCCCTCTGGGATGCAAGCTTCACCATCCAGGGCTGCCAGCACCCGGGGGAGCTCACACCCAGTGCCAGCTGTGAAACTCAAAGGCCCAGTGCAAACCACAAGCACAGCATCCTTCCCCAAAAGTGGCGAGTGTGGAGCCACCCACAGGAAGCTGCTCACTCCACACCTGCTGGGCCCTGCATGGTAATGGGCCTCCACAGAGCCCGGGAGGGCATGGCGGTCTTCCTGCCTCTTAGCCCTGAGCACGTGTGTGTAGCTGTGTGCTTCTTCCCACCTGCCTCTCTGTGAGTGACTTCCACCTGCCTCTCCACATGTCGTCTGCACACGTGTCTTTGGACCATGCAGACCCATGTGCCCAGCACGTGTATCTGTGTGTGTGCATGTCCATGTGCCCAGCACACCGTGTGTCTGTGTGTGCATGTCCATGTGCCGAGCACACCGTGTGTCTGTGTGCATGTCCATGTGCCCAGGCGCACCGTGTGTATGTGTGCATGTCCATGTGCCCAGGTGCACCGTGTGTCTGTATGTGTGCATGTCCATGTGCCCAGCACACCGTGTGTCTGTGTGTGTATGTCCATGTGCCCAGCACACCATGTGTCTGTGTGTGCATGTCCATGTGCCCAGCACACTGTGTGTCTGTGTGTGCATGTCCATGTGCCCAGCACACCGTGTGTCTGTGTGTGTGCATGTCCATGTGACCAGGTGCACCATGTGTCTGTATGTGTGCATGTCCATGTGCCCAGCACACCGTGTGTCTGTGTGTGTGCATGGCCATGTGCAAGTCTGTGCAGGCCCATGTGAACCTGGATGTCCCTGTCTGGCAGAGTCTAGGTCTTACAAAGATTTTTCTTTCTTTCTTTCTTTCTTTCTTTCTTTCTTTCTTTCTTTCTTTCTTTCTTTCTTTCTTTCTTTCTTTCTTTCTTTCTTTGTTTTATATCTGTTTGTTCACCTCACGGGTGGTGGGGCTGGGGGTGGGCATGGAGACGCCATGGTATGCATGTGGCAGTCAGAGACTACTTGCAGCACTGGTTCTCACCTCTCACCCTATGTGTGTCAAGAATCAAACCTGGGTTATCAAGCTTGGTGGCAAGTGCCAGTGCTGAGCCATCTAGCAGCTCTCTCTCTCTCTCTCTCTCTCTCTCTCTCTCTCTCTCTCTCTTTCTTGTCATCTCATACTATAGCCTACCACGGGCTCAAAGTCATGACCATCTCCTGACACAGCCTCCCCAGCTGGGATTATATGGGTGACCCACCATGCCCAACTCTTACAAAGGTTTCCTTCTTGGCATGCAAGTGTTTGTACATGCGTGTGCATGTGTGTGTGCGTGTGCGTGTGTGTGTGTATCTGTGTGTGTCTGTGTGTGTATCTGTGTGTGTCTATGTGCGTGTGTGTGTGCATGTGTGTGTCTGTGTATCTGTGTGTGTGTCTGTGTCTGTGTGTCTGTGTGTGTGTCTGTGTATCTGCATGTGTGTATCTGTGTGTGTGTCTGTGTGTGTCTGTGTGTGTATCTGTGTGTGTGTCTGTGTGTATCTATGTCTGTGTGCATGTGTGTGTGTGTATCTGTGTGTCTGTGTCTGTGTGTGCATGTGTGTGTCTGTGTCTGTGTCTGTGTGTATGTATCTGTGTGTGTGTCTGTGTGTCTGTGTGTATGGTCTGTGTGTGTATCTGTGTGTGTGTGTCTGTGTGTGTGTGTGTGTGTGTGTGGCGGCCGGGAGTTGGCACTGGGCATCTTCCTCCATCACTTCTCCCTCCTTTCACCTCTCCTCCCAGCTTCACTGGCCAGCTTGCTCTGGGATCCCACGGCTGGAACTACAGGTAGGATGACGCACCCACCCAGCATTGCCATGGGTTCTGGGGATCTGAACTCTGGACCTCAGACCTGCATGGCAATTTGCTGAGCCATCTGCCCAGCTCTCCACCTCGTTTTTGAGGCACTCTCTCACTGAACATGGCGCTCATCCACTCAACCAGACTGGCTGGCCGGCATGTCCAGGGATCCTGGGGTCTCTGCTTCCCCAGCACTGAGGTTTTTACATAGGAGCAGGAATGCGAACGCAGATTCTTGGGCTTGCATGGTGAGCACTTTACCCACGGGCCATCTCCTAAACCTCACAAAGGTTTTCAAACAGCTGAGGATCAAAGTGTCTGATCCACGTGGTGAGGCTCCACCTCATCCTTCACTGACGCTTTCCATCTCTGTCCCACCTACGTTGGTCCCCAGGTCCTGGCTGAGCAGCCTTCACCCTCAGCATCTGGCACATGCAGGGCCCTTCCCACTTTCATTCATTCAGACAAGGCCACCACAATGACCTGAGCCTTCCATGCCTGCCCCCCCACCCAGCCCTCTGGACAAGCCAGGAGGTGCAGGAGACTGGGGAGGCCCCTGGCCCAGCCTGACTCAAGCTTCCAACTCAAGCTTCCGGGACACTGACAGCCAACACAAGGGAGAAGGAGGAGGAAGAGGGAAGGGAGAGGGGGAAGAGGGGGAGAATGGGGGAGGGAAGGGAGGAGTGGGGGGGAGCTCTCTTCAGAAGAGAGAGTTTTGGAGGAAGGAACCACTCCTACAGAGGCCCGAGGACTGCAACACTCAGGAACACAGGCCTAGAGACACTTGCAGCACAGAGCCGCCACAGCGCCAAGCCACCTGCAGTGCTGGCGCAGCCACATGGACACGGCTCCTCCACCCCACACTCAGTGGCTCCTGGCACCTGCACTGTGGAAGGTGAGTGATGGAGAGGCAGATGTGGAAGGCTGTGGTAGAGGGGAAGGCTGCTCTGGAGAGCTGCACAGCACTGTCTGCCCTCCTGTCCACCCTTCTTATCCATCTGCCCAGCTCTCACACCTGTCTGTACATCCATCTAGTTCACAGATCTGTCTCTCTACCTGGCCATCCCTCCATTCAATTCACATATCTGTCTGTCAGTCCATCCCATCAATTCACCACTCTACTCCCCCTTCATCAAACAGACAGACAGCTCAGCCCTAGCCCAGCCCATGGGCTCACAGGCCATGATGGTGTGAATAAATCGGTGTGGTTCAGTGTGAAGTGGAAGCAGCAGCCAGATGGGCCAAGCTGGCAGCCAGAGCCTGGATCTTCATTAGCGCATGGCCGGAGCCTGGATCTTTGTGACTGCAAGGTCAGAGCCTGGATCTTCATGACTGCATGGCCAGAGCCTGGATCTTCATGACTGCATGGCCAGAGCCTGGATCTTTATGACTGCATGGCCAGAGCCTGGATCTTCATGACCGCATGGTCAGAGCCTGGATCTCCGTGACCGCATGGCCAGAGCCTGGATCTTCATAACCGTGTGGCCAGAGCCTGGATCTTCATGACCGCATGGCCAGAGCCTGGATCTTCGTGACCGCATGGCCAGAGCCTGGATCTTCATGACTGCATGGCCAGAGCCTGGATCTTCGTGACCGCATGGTCAGAGCCTGGATCTTCGTGACTGCATGGCCAGAGCCTGGATCTTCATGACCACGTGGCCAGAGCCTGGATCTTTATGACTGCGTGGCCAGAGCCTGGATCTTCGTGACCGCATGGCCAGAGCCTGGATCTTCGTGACCGCATGGCCAGAGCCTGGATCTTCATGACCGCATGGCCAGAGCCTGGATCTTTGTGACCGCATGGTCAGAGCCTGGATCTTCATGACCACATGGCCAGAGCCTGGATCTTCATGACCGCCTGGCCAGAGCCTGGATCTTCATGACCGCATGGCCAGAGCCTGGATCTTCATGACTGCATGGCCAGATCCTGGATCTTTATGACTGCATGGCCAGAGCCTGGATCTTCGTGACCGCGTGGCCAGAGCCTGGATCTTCATGATCACATGGCCAGAGCCTGTATCTTCATGACTGCATGGCCAGAGCCTGGAACTTTATGACTGCATGGCCAGAGCCTGGATCTTCGTGTCTGCATGGTCAGAGCCTGGATCTTCGTGACCGCATGGCCAGAGCCTGGATCTTCATGACTGCATGGCCAGAGCCTGAATCTTTGTGACAGAGCCTGGATCTTCATGACCTCATAACCAGAGCCTGGATCTTCATGACTGCATGGCCAGAGCCTGGATCTTCATGACTGCATGGTCAGAGCCTGGATCTTCGTGACCGCATGGCCAGAGCCTGGATCTTCATGACTGCATGGCCAGAGCCTGAATCTTTGTGACAGAGCCTGGATCTTCATGACCTCATAACCAGAGCCTGGATCTTCATGACTGCATGGCCAGAGCCTGGATCTTCGTGACCGCATGGCCAGAGCCTGGATCTTCGTGACCGCATGGTCAGAGCCTGGATCTTCGTGACCGCATGGCCAGAGCCTGGATCTTCATGACTGCATGGCCAGAGCCTGGATCTCTGTGACCGCATGGTCAGAGCCTGGATCTTCATGACCGCATGGCCAGAGCCTGGATCTTCATGACCGTGTGGCCAGAGCCTGGATCTTCATGACTGCATGGCCAGAGCCTGGATCTTCGTGACTGCATGGCCAGAGCCTGGATCTTTATGACTGCATGGCCAGAGCCTGGATCTTCATGACCTCATGACCAGAGCCTGGATCTTTATGACTGCATGGCCAGAGCCTGGATCTTTGTGACAGAGCCTGGATCTTCATGACCTCATGATCAGAGCCTGGATCTTCATGACTGCATGGCCAGAGCCTGGATCTTTGTGACCACATGGCCAGAGCCTGGATCTTCGTGAGCACATGGCCAGAGCCTGGATCTTCGTGACTGCATGGCTAGAGCCTGGATCTTCATGACTGCATGGTTAGAGCCTGGATCTTTATGACTGCATGGTCAGAGCCCGGATCTTCATGACTGCATGGTCAGAGCCTGGATCTTCATGACTGCATGGTCAGAGCCTGGATCTTCATGACTGCATGGCCAGAGCCTGGATCTTCATGACCACATGGCCAGAGCCTGGATCTTCATGACTGCATGGCCAGAGCCTGGATCTTTATGACCTCATGACCAGAGCCTGGATCTTCATGACCGCATGACCAGAGCCTGGATCTTTGTGACCGCATGACCAGAGCCTGGATCTTTGTGACTGCATGGCCAGAGCCTGGATCTTTGTGACTGCATGATCAGAGCCTGGATCTTCATGACCGCATGGCCAGAGCCTGGATCTTTGTGACTGCATGATCAGAGCCTGGATCTTCATGACCGCATGGCCAGAGCCTGGATCTTTGTGACTGCATGGTCAGAGCCTGGATCTTCATGACTGCATGGCCAGAGCCTGGATCTTTGTGACTGCATGGCCAGAGCCTGGATCTTTGTGACCACATGGCCAGAGTCCCCAGGGCCCAGCTCAGGCCACTGCTTCTGAGGGTTAGGCTAGGGGACCCACACGCTGACCCCTAGGGCGGGGTAGACGATGAACTCACTGGCCACTATTTCCTGGACTTTGTCTCTGTAAGGAGCAAAGAGCCCCCAAGGGACTGGCCAGTCAGATGGGAGCTGGGGACAGAGCACAGCTGACATCAGGTCCTATTTTAGTCTCTGGTGTGTCCCTGGGAGGTCCAGGGTTGGTAGACTGGGGGTTTATGAGAGAGATTTGCAGGGCTATTTTCAGTCTGGATGGAGGACTAGTCCTTGTCAGTCTAGCAGCTAGAGAGACCAGGCCTAGAAACCTAATCCCAACCACCACCCGCATGAGCCAAGCTGGAATCAGGTGCCCACATAGCTGCAACAGATCAGGCTGGGCCTGGCCCCTATCCCACAGACAAGGAAACTGAGGCTTGGAGAAAGGCTGCCCCCCATGCTTGGCCACAGCCAAGCCAAGGTGCCGCTAAGCAGAAATGACAATACATCACAGGGGCGGCAAGCAGGGCAGCTCAGCTCCCAGCACGCCAGACTTCACTCCCAGCACAGCACGTGTTTTAGCAGCAGCCTGTTTTTACCTCCAGACCAACCGCACCACCTCCAGAACAGGTGTGAGCCGTGTGCCCATCAGAAAGAGGAAACATTCACTGCACAGCTGGTAGCTGGGCCAAGGATGGAGTCTTCGACCCTCCCAGCCCCACCTTCCCTGACACCCCACCAAGAGGCAGGTGGTCCGAAGGGTGACAAAACTCACTGTACCCTTGGGTGGGCTTACAGGAGGAAGACCGCAGTCTAGGAACCAGATGTCAAAAGTCTGACTTTGAATCCGGCCTGGCCCTATGTGGCTGTGGCCTCCTATGAGGGCACTGGACTTTCTGAGCCTGTTTCCCCTTCAAGAAATGGGAGCACCTTGCCCCACCCCATGTGCACCCCAACAAAGAATGCTCTTCTCTGACTCAGATGCTCGGAATCCAAGTCCAGAGGGACAGCAGAGAAACGTCCAAGTAGTCCTTGAAACCATGCCCAAGTCCAAATGACGTCACAAGATGGCAGGCTGTGGAGCAGGGAGCTCACATGCGGGGTTACGAGACGGCAGGCTGCAGAGCAGGGAGCTCACGTGCGGGGTTACGAGATGGCAGGCTGCGGAGCAGGGAGCTCACGTGCGGGGTTTCTGCCTCCCAAGCAGCTTTTCTCAGCAACAGAGGTGACCACAGACCTTTGGGGTCACTCAGTCTCCTGTGACCAGCTATGCAGCCTTGAGAACTAAACCTCTCTGAACCTCTCTTGCCTCAGTCACAGTGGGGCTGTGTGAGGTGGTCAGAACGGGCACTGCAGGGTCTCCTTTGTGTGAGGTGGTCAGAACGGGCACTGCAGGGTCTCCTTTGTACAGAGGAGGCACCAGCTTCTCAGAGGACAAGACAGACTCAAAGATGCCCTTTGCTACCCGCAGTTCTGAATAGGAACAGGGCTTGCCAAAGGCAGGAGTCAGGCAGGGGTCTCCAGGACATGGGCATAGAAAATGCAGGACTGGGGCTCAGCAGTTAAGAACACTGGCTGCTCTTGCAGAGGACCCAGATTCGATTCCCAGCACCCACGTGGCAGCTAACAACTGTCCATAACTCCAGTTTCTATAACACCCTCTTCTGACCTCCATGGGCATTGCACAACACCGGTACACTTATAACATGTAGATAATGCACCTGTACACATAAAATAAAAATAATAAACAAAAAAAAGAAGAAAAAAGAACATTCAAGACTGGCATTCACAGGCTGAGCAGCTCCAGGCACATGTAAAGAATCCTGGCCCTGTACTGTGGGGCCCAGCCCAGCCACAGCACGTGTGGACAAGGAGGCTCCTTCACTGCTTGCACGGGGGTGCCTGCGTGTGTCTTCTCTGCCCTACTCCCCGTTAAAGCCCTGGAATCTGTTGCTCTGTGCTGTCGTCCCGTCCCCCTCCCCTGCCTCCCTCGCTGTTTGTCCCGGGCTCGCTCCCTCTCCCGGGGGCTCCACGGGTCATTAAAACCGAAACAAGCCCAGCTCTGATGGTTAAACCAGATGCCAGGCGCGTCCTGCCGGCCCCTCTCAGGGTCAGACCGTGGGGGGCCTGGGCTCCCGAGGGGGACAGGTCCAGACAAGGGGAAATCCAACCCGGGACACATGGAGATCATTTACTGGAGGAACGGGATCCGTGACCAGCTCCAGTGGAGGGGGGCAGAGCCAGGCCAGGCCAAGTTGGGCGCCACCCTGTGCTGAGGTTGGTTCAGCCCTATGTGAGCAGCTTGCTTAACCTCCCCCACCCCCCACCCCCACTCCCTACCCCCCTAAACACATCTTGCCAAGCCCTAGTGCCCAGGTCACACCATCTCAGGGCCCTATTTTTCTCTCCAAATTGCCAAGGACTAAAAGCATTCAGCCTCTGACCCATGCAACACGTTCCACACAGCAAACAGCTCATATACAGAAAACAAAACCAAGGCTCAGAGAGGTTATGTGTCTTGCTAGAGAACACACAGCAAAAAAAAAAAAAGACATGGTCCTGGAGTTTTCTAGAAGGCTTGACCACTGGGAAGAGACAGAGACCACCTGCCAAACCAGCCATGCTCTGCTTTCACCTCCTCTGAGGTGGCCTCTCATTTTGCTGTGGGCCTCAGGAGTCTTACCCGTGGCTGGCCTGGTTTGCATGTCTGTTATTTTTTTAAAGAACTTTATTAAGATATAACACAACTCCCATCCCACACATTTCACCCACTGAAGGTGCACAGCTCAATGTTTTTTTCTGATACATTATGTAATTTTTAAATTTTTGGTAAGCTATAAATAAATCTTAAATGTGCCATTTGAGACTGGGTCTCACTCTACAGCCCAGGCAGGCCTCGAACTCACAGCAGTCCTGCCATCTCTGCTTCCTGAGGGCTGGGATGGGCAGCACACCACACCAGAATTTTGGACATCTTCAGTGATGTTTCTGGGGCATTGGCTTTCAGTGACATCAGCACACTCCAGATAGTATACTCCAGAGAGCATGTGGCCGTCTGTCTGTCCATCCCAGGGTCCCAGGGTCCACACTGCTCCCCCATTCCAAACCCCTGAGTCCCCAGGCTCAGGCTCTCTGTTTCCCTCCGTGGCCCCACTAGGCCCTGGCCCACTCTCTGTCCATAAAATCGCAACAGAAGGACACGGAATGCCACCCCCTATTAAACACAGTGACTGTGGTGGTGACAGCACACACAGTTGCTCACACCCTCCTTTGGCATGGAGTTCTAGGTGTTAAACCCTGAGGTCATGTGATAAAGTGGTAGCTAGCTTCTTAAGCAATCCCTAAACCACGTCTGTGCTGAGTCTGCAGCCCACTGACTCAGAGCCCAGTCTGCAGGGTGTGGCAGGGACCAGCCAGGCCTCAGTGCCTCTCTGTCGACCCATTCAGTAGATACCTGACAACCCTGGCCTCTACCTCAGCTCCTCTGTGGGCTCTTCACAGCTGGCAAGACCATCTCTGAATTCCACAAACCCTGCCTAGACCCACGGTGCTCTCTGGAGAGAATCCTGAACACCGTGTCCCTCATAGAGTCCCTTTGTCCACTCTGAGGTCCCGCCACTATACACCCAGCACAGCACAGCCCTGTGCGTGAGATGCCCTGTCACTGTCTTCCTGTCCCCCTGTGACTTGGGGTTGATTAGAGATGTGTCTAATGTATGCCTCTCCAGGGTCCTGAATATAAGGGCTTCCTCAATAAGGAAGCATCCTTCCTTGGCTGAGACTCAGAGAGGGAACCCACCTGCCTGAGGATGCACAGCAGATGTAGAGGATGACTAGAAATGGATCTGTGTGAAGGGACAAGTCAACAGGTGTCCAATGTAGTGTGCCCAGCTACTTCCCTGCCTTTTACCCTGGCCCAGCCTGCTTCTAATTTGCTGTATGACCTCTAGCAAGGCTACTGCCCTGTCTGGGCCTTGGTTTCTGCAATCTGAAGAAGTGCGTCCCCTAGTCTCTGCCAGGAAGAATTTTAAGGTTTGCTGCCTCCCTCCCAGGCCTGCTCCAGATCTCTTGTCTCAGCTGGACGGTCCGCTGGCCCCTCCTGCCCACAGGTAATTAGACCAACACAGCAGGGGTCCTGGGCAAGGGAAGCCCCTGCCAGCAGCTCCTCCTCCTGAAAGGGGCCCCTCAGCCCCTCCTGCCCAGCTCCACAGCGGGAACAAAGGCCCTGTGGACATTCAAAGCAAAGCTCTGGGCTGGAGGCCAGCGTGGGCGGCCATAGAGATGGCCACGGGGCCCGTGGAGGGGACGGCCGGGGACTGGAAGCTGTCCCTATCCATCAATCAGCCATGACAGCTCCCGGGGCCCTGCAGCCCTCCTGTGGTCCAGCCAGCTGACCCTCCTCCCTCCTGCCCAGCAGCCCCAGCCAATGACCGGAATAGCAGATCTGCCTGGAGCAGCGTCGGGCGGGCTTCTGGTACAGGCTTTGGTCCCTTCTCAGGGACATGTGTCCCAAACACAGAGAGACAGGCATGCCACCCTCACCCTGCTGGGGCATTGCATCCTGAGACTCCAGGGGGCCAAAGGAGCTGGATCCAGTCACCCAACATGATTTGGTCCCTGTCTGGGCCTCAGTTTCCCTGGCAAGTTACTAACAGCTGTGTCCTGCTAGCTTTGTAGAAAGTAGAGCCCAGCTTTTGTTTCAAGAGGTCTCTGTGAGGATGAAATCGGGTCAGAGCCGAGGAAAGCACAGAGGAGGCTAGAAAAGCATTCTGGGTAACGGGAACAGATGGAGGGAATGCTCCGAGGCAAAACCGGGCTGAGAGGGTTTCGGGAATATGAAGGAAGCCACTCTGTCTGGTGCAGAGCAGTGGGGAAGAGAGGCAGTGCCCTGTGAGTCCACGCTCAAGCCCTGGCTCTTCCCTTGTGAGCCACCTTGGGGAACCTGCTTAGCATGTCTGGTCTCCAAGATATGCCTCTTGGGACTTGAGAGGAGAAGAGGCTGCGACTGAAGCCTGGAGCACCTGGTGAAGGAAGGCCAGGCCTGGGAAGGATTCGTCATCATCATCGCCGTCACCAGGGGCCATGTGGAGCCGGTTGACAGCTGTTATTGGCTTCCTGTCAGCAGGTGCTCCCTTTTAGAAAACACAGAAGCCAGGGGTGTCGACTGGTACAGGAGTTCTCACAGCCTGGGTGGAAAGGGAAAAAACCTTGGAACCCAGCTATGGGTCCGTCACTGGGAAGACAGCCGATGCGTAGTGGCACATCCGTGCTGTGGAAGAGCCCGACCCTGTGACCGTGTGTCAACTGGAGCGTCACGTATCAACAAGGATCAGTCTCAAAATAGGACATCAGGCCAAAAAAGCAGTCACTAGACAGGCATGAGGAGAGGCCAATGAAGGGTGCTTTCAAACAGGTCCAGCCATGTCCCATCCCCTGGGGACACACAGGTCCAGCCATGTCCCATCCCCTGGGAACACACAGGTCCAACCATGTCCCATCCCCTGGGAACACACAGGTCCAGCCATGTCCCACCCCCTGGGGACACACAGGTCCAGCTATGTCCCACCCCCTTGGGACACACAGGTCCAGCCATGTCCCACCCCCTGGGGACACACAGGGGTTGAGCAAGGAAGGGCGGAGCCCACCTCCACAGCATCCTTGCTGAGGCTCTCGTGGGTCAGGTGCTGCCCTGATGACAGATGGCGCTTCTGGCTTCACTGGGAGTCGGTCCTGAGGCCAGGGTGGAGTTTTACCCAGGGGTGGCTCTAGGTTTATTCCCGGGGGCTTGAGATGTATTGGGTTCTCAGTGAAGCTGTGTGGAAGGGTGCTGAAGGGAGGGGGGAGGAGAGAGGAAAAAAGAGAGGGGGAGGAGGGAGGAGGGAAAAGAGAAGAAAGAGGAGGGAGGAAAGAGGAGAAAGTCTCAAGATGAGGGAGTCAGGGACAAGTGTTCCATCTTCTTACTGCAAGTCTCCCGCGGGTCCAGGTGAAAGCAGACTGGGACAGAGGGAGAGGAAGACCACTTGCTCCCTGTTCCTGGCCCTCAGGTTCACCACCCTAGGACTCCTGGGTGCTCCATGCTGCAGAAGAAGACCCAGTACCACCAGAGAGTACAGGGGACCAAGCAGGGGGCCACCCAGGTACCGGGAGGTGAGTGCTGTCAAAACCCGTGTCATGTTCTGAGTCTGAGCAGGAGAAACAGGGATACAGAGGTTGGGCCTAGTGCAGTTGTGACCCCTACCCACCACCACCTCTCCTGGAGTCCAAGGTCAAGGCCCCTCGCTGGGGCAGATGTCCTAAGTAGCATGTACAGATCCCTGGACACACTTCGTATTATGTTTCCCAGGGTGTCCCACATTGCATCCCCAACCCCACATCTCCAGGTCACCTCCCATGTCACACTGAGCTCTTCTCTCCGCTGGCCCTGCCTCCCTGCTGGGTCCTCTGTACCCCCTATCATCCTCAGAACACAGTTCTGCACTACCCTTGAGCCCCACCTCCCACTGCCCGGGGTCACCCATGAGCAGCCCCTGTTCCTACTGCTCTACCTGCGCCCTCAGGACCCCACACCCTGGGCTTAGACCACACTCTCCCACCTGTGCCCCTTGCTTAACCTTCTCCCCTTGAACTCGAACTTGTTCTTCAGCAATTCCTCTGCAGTCCACTCACCCCTGCCACAACCTTCCTGGGCTCCTGGCATAGTCCCGCAAGAGAGCTGAGCACCAGGCCAAGAAGCAGGATTCTGTTCTGTTCAGAACTGTTTGGTACTGGTAGGCACAGATTCAGTAGCCATGAATAAACAAATAAGTGAGTGGATGAATGAATGGGTCACGCCTGGCTCCTCTGGGCAGTCTGGATGCAAATGAGGGAGGTCCACACTGTCTGAACCACAGTCCCTTCTTTGGAGTCTAAAGCTCTCTCTGGGGGCTGCCCAGCACCCCAAAGCCTCCACGGTAGCCAGAATAGCTGGGAAGGTGCAGAAAGAGCCCCAGGCTGATTCCTTGGAAGACAATGAAGGGATGAAGGACTCAAAGTCCCAGTGGGCATGAAAGCCGGGGGTACAGAGTGAGCAAGAGCCAGACCAGCCAGAAGGAACCACAGGCCCCAGTGTCCCCAGAGGTTCAGCGTGGACTCCCTCCAGTGAGCAGCTAACCATGTGGAAGGACACGAGAATGTCATTGGCCAGGGAGGAGCTGGGCCTGGGAAGGGCCAGAAGACCATCAGGGATGGAGAGGGGGCAGCCCCACCAACCTTCAGCTCACTCTAAGCATCTGTGCCATGCGCCCTAACCAGTTTCGTCCTCCCCGTTTCCAAAGGAGGAAACAAGCCAGGAGTGACGTCTCCCAGAGAGCCGGGCAGAGGCCAGGCCAGTGGCCTCATGTCACAGAAGAGACACTAAATCCCATCTGTCCTTTGCATCATCACCATGACAGCTTTGGCAGCTCTGACTCTTCTAACTCTGCTTCCAACAAGGCCAGCTTGGAGCGCAGGCCTTGGGTTCCAAAGGCGAGGCCACTCTCCCAGCTCTGGGCTCTCACCAGCTTCTGTTGGAAGACACCTGGGGGTCCCACCGATGGCGGATCCTCATTACACCCACGCCGGAAAGCATTCCAAAGTGTATTTGTGCTTGAAGTGTGTGCACTTAAAAATATTAAGTAAGCTGGGTACGGTGGCACATGACTTTAATCCCAGCACTTGGGAGGCAAAAAGCAGGTGGAACTGTCTAAGATCAAGGCCAGCCTGGTCTACATACTGAGTTCCAAGCCAGCTGGGGCTACAGGGAGAACCAGTCTTGAGGAAATTTTAAATAAATAACATGGGCAGAACTCAGTGACATCAAAGCTCTCACTGCTCGCCTCGCACACACAACAGCGGATCCTGGCCTGTGAGTCCATCCCCTCCAGCAAAGGCCACAAGGCAGCATGTTTTACCTGTATTGTTTCCAGATCCTCCCAAGCACCTTAGAGCAGTTCAATGCTCATTGGAGACTTGTTAGGCAAATGTAGCGGCAAAAAAGTGGGGTATGAGAAACCTGGAGTGTCAGCCCCACATCCTTCCAACGGGTCTGAGCCCTTACAATCCCACTGTCGCCTGAGCTCCACATCTGGCCATCCTGACGAGAGACCCTGACTATGGAAACCTTGGCTGTGAAGACCCTTGCTACAGGGACCCTGCCTCTAGCAGCTAAGCGCTTATGTCTTAGGCATTGGAAGCCCCATGTCAGGGGACTGCCTGCCTGTGCCAACCTGTGTGGTAGGAATCGTCTGGACAGTTCTTCCTCTCCTGTTTCCTTGAGCCTAGGGAAGAGGAAGAACAAGCTCCAGATGAGCATGCCAGGCTCGGGGAGCTATTCTACACAGGCTTTTCCGATCCAAGGTAGATGAGTGGGGCGAGCCAGCCAAGCCTTTCCTTCTATCCATTCCTCCTTAGGAACTGTGCACACACCATGCCTTGTGTTTGTCAGTGTAGCTGTTAGGGAGGTACAGAGATCCTATTTCAAAGAAAGGAAAACAGGTGCAGCAAGGTTCCACCCCCGAGTCAGGGCCAATAAAGATGGGATACGTGGGCAGACTGAATGGTAAAGGATAGATGGATAGATGGGTGGGTGGATGGATGCATGCATACAATCCTGATAAGTGAATGGAAGGACAGATGGGTGGATGGTTGGATAGATTGATGGATGGATATAAGAATGATTGAGTGTATGGATGAATGAATGAATGAATGAGTGAATGACTAGATAGACAAAATATGGATTGATGGATGATTGAATGGAGAAGTGATTGGATAGACAGATGGATGGATGGATGGATGATTGGACGGATAGATGCATGAATAAATGGACAGATGATTGGATAGATGGATAGATGATTGGATGAATGATTGGATGAAAGATCAGATGGATGCATTGTTGGATGAATAGATGGATAAATGGATGGATGGATGGACGGATGGATGGATGGATGGCCAGATGGATGGATGGATGGCCAGATGGATGGACATGTATCTGGGTCCACTGGTGAATAGATGACTGATGGCTATTTGGGTGGAGGGAGTAGATAGAAGAAGAAATGGGTAAGTGAAAGAAGGGAAGGCAGTTTAATGGACTGCATGGCAGTAATCCATTCTGGTGCTGCTTCTCTTGTTCCAGATCATTCCACCCATCCTCTATTGGCTGCATCCAAGTCCTGATTAACAGGCCTCTCTAACTCAGTATCATGGTAAGGACTAGAAGGAAGACCAGTCAGGAGACAAGAACCACTTCAGCCCAAGGCTTGGTAAGCAGAAGAGACATCCCAGGTTTGCCCAAGGAGAAGCAGGCCACAGCCTCATGAGCAAGCTGGCATGGGGCACACACGTGAGGGTACATTACTGGGGGCTAAAACAGCCTGTTAAGTTTTATCAAGGTCACCTGGTGGGAACAAGTGGAGACAGGAGGTTGGGCAGAGGCCATCTCTGGGAACCAGGTTGGGAGCACAGGGTGGGGTGTGTTTCAGAGCTGTACACAATGCATCTCAGCAGTGGGTATGTTGGGAGATTAGATTAATCATTGGGGTCTCCTGGCAGTGCTTAGCATCATAGATAGAGCCTACATCTAATGTAGGCCTGGTCATTGTTTTAGACAGAAAACTAAAGGCTCCTTTGTTTACTCAAAGATATTCCTGGAGCATCTGCCATGTCCTCTGTCCTCCCATCCTGCTAAATTCAAAGACAATGTACCCTGTCCTCTGCCTCCCAGCCATGAGCACAGCATGTACCCAACTGAGCCACCCTTGGCTCACCAAATCCCCCAGGAGTGACAAGACCAAGTGTCAGTGGGTGTCAGGTTCTTCTGCCCCCGCTCAGGAGCCAGCTGGCTCAACCGGGACCCCACGCCCAGCAGACTGTCTCCTGCAGTGGCCATGTGCTGGATGGTGCTAATCCCTCAGCCCCTGTGGCTGGACCAGCACACACAAGGCTTATCCTATGGTGACTGTTGTCCCCTCCAAGGTCCATGCCCTCAGGTAGAAGGGCCAGCAGCTGCCCTCTTAACTGTGTGACCTCGGGTGGGCCTCATTCATTCCAAAAACAAGGGCCCAGGAAGGGGACATAGGGAACAGGGGAGGGGAACTGTTTGGATTCTCTAAGCACCTGTGGGCTCCCAAGCACCTGAAACACCGCACCCCCCAATGAGACAATAATAGCCAATAAGGTCTCCAGAGCAAAGCCTGCTGGGAAATCCAAAGCAGGCCTAAGATCACAGATGCCCTCGGCTCAGCTAATCTTCACAACACTCAGGGACTGTAGGGAATGAACTAAAGAACCTTAGGGAAAGTGGGGAAACTGAGGTTTACAGATCCAAGGCCTGTGCAGTCACATGGAACCTGAGCTAAGTCAGATGTCAAACTAACACATCCTGGCTGTCTCCAGCCACTTCCCGGCACGGTAAAGGCATGAGGCCAGATGGCCTGAGGCAGGGAGAGGGAACGATGCAGACTTGGGAGTCCCTTCACCTCCCCTACGTTCCAGATCATTCAGAGTCCATCCCTTCCAGAAAGGTCTGGAGAGGTCCTCTCATGGCCTCCAGGAGCTGGGTCATACAAGGATTTCCAGGAAGCTAAATTTAAAACTGCTGCATGGTCCTCGGGTCATGGGAAAAGCACTTGGGGGTGGGGGGGCTGAGGGCAGAGCCAGAGCTGCAGGCACCTGCCCAGGCCTCTGAGTCACCAGGGCACCCAGGGAGAGGCTTGGCCCCAGACACAGGGCTCGGCCAGTCCACCCTGTCACCTGCCCAGGCCTCGGAGTCACCAGGGCACACAGGGAAAGGCTTGGCCCCAGACACAGGGCTCGGCCAGCCCACCCTGTCACCTGGCTCTCTCTAGTTCCTCCTCAGTAGAGCTTGGGAGGACAGGCAGAGGGACAGCCCTCCAGGGGCCTCCTGCAGAGGAAGAGGTATCCTCCCCATCCACAGAAGTTAAACTAGGTTCATGACAAGTTCCCATCCAGCCCAGGACTGCACCTCGTAGTGTCTCAGGTCTCCTGGGTCACACACAAGCACACTTCACATGCAAAACCTGTGATAGGAAAAACACAGGCCAGTCCATGAGACCCTATGCCTGTCTGTACATGAATTGTGTGAATATGCACATGTGCAAGAATTCAGCATGGCCTTGCTCTCATAAGACTGAAGACCTAACTTGCCACACACACACACACACACACACACACACACACACACACACACACACAAATGCAATTCAATTGAACATAGGAACAAGAGGAAGAAAGGACCCGGGGCATGTACCCCAGGGCCCTTGCATCACAGTCTCTCCAGGAACCTAGAAGAAAGCTTTGAGGAAGAGGAAGAGTCAGAATTTCCAGAGGTGGGGCAGGATCAGAGAGTGAAGCGAATCTCAGATGTGCGCGTCCTGGCCGCCCCAAGCCACCTCCATGTCTTGCTCACCTGCCTAAACCAAGAGTCTTCTGCAAAAACTGCAGCCTGCTGGAACAGAGCTGGGGACTCAGGGGCTGCTGGGTGAGCAGAGAACAGCAAAACCCAGGCAGAGCGCTAAGCCTGGGCCTCTGTGTCCTCAGCTTGATGGACTGCGGGGACAGCAGGGAGGGACCAGGCCCTGGGGGTCATGGACACCCACTAGTAACACTCCTGTTGGTGTCACCAACATCCCTGTCTGCACTGAGGCCCAGGGAAGAGAAGGGGAGGGCAGAGCCCCGGTGGGCACAGGCTGGTCCACAGAAGGATGTGTGGCAGGCAGGCCGCCTGCTCGTATGTGACAGTTATGCCACCATGGGGTGGGGGCAGCAGGGAAGAGTGGGAAGGGAGGGCTGCAATGCTCTAGGCAGGGTCCAAACACCCCTGGGTTCTGTCACAAGCCTAGGATGTGGCTGAGAAATTGCCATTTCCCACAAGGGGAAATAGAGGTACAAGTCCCCATCACCTGCCTAGATTCCAGAGCCAAATACATGACGAGGCTGGGCCTGGAGCCAGCACTGACACTTCTGAGAGCCCCCTGCGGGCGGCCAGGCTCTGTCCCTCTGTCGCAGCTTCCCCAGTATCCAACTCCAGACAGCGGTGGCAGTTCTTCCCGTCCTGCCGCCCAGATGGCGGCTGTCTCTTTGTCTTGAGGGGACTCTCCCTTCACTTTTCTTTTCCTGGCTTGTTTTCTTTCTTCTACCCCCACCACCCCCTTCAATTGGAAGGAGTAAGGAGTGATTCCCTGGATGCTCATGGAGCGGGCAAACAAAAGAGGCTGCAGTCAGCCAGTCCCCACACCCTGCCACCCTGAGCTGGAGGGGATGGAAATGAGCTGCTGCATATGCAAATGAAGCTCCTGGTGATTTGCATGGGGCTGCAGGGTGGGGTGGAGGCAGGCCTCTTTGGGAATCTTCCCTGTGCGACTGCAGGCAGCCTCCCTCTGAGAAGGCCTCCTTGAACACTGTGGCCTTTACATCACAAAGATCAGGACAGCTGTGGGCTTCAGTTTCCTACTTGCAGAAACACATTGAATTTTCTGTTTTTTGCCTCATTGTCCAGATATGTGGCTGGTTGGATGTTTGGGGAAATGTGGAGAGAAGTCTGAGATGGTGCTCCTGTGGGAAAACCAACTGAGGGACACCAAGAACAACTGCTATGGACAGGAAGCACACAGACGAGATGCTTGCCCAAGCTGAGAATCCAGGACAACAACTTTCTGTGCTTGGGTGATGTGTGTGCAGAGTTCAAGTGAGGGCTCAGCTCACAAAGATCCTCCCAGCAGGGCCATGCTGGCATGGAGAAGGGGCAGAGGATGATGGGTGGGTAAGGGGGCAAGCAAGGAAGGAGGTTGAACAATAGATGGATGAATGAGAGGACAGATGGATGGGTGGTGGATATATTGGATGGATGGATAGATGTAATAGATGGATGGATGATAGGTGAATAGTGGATGAATAGATGTGGTTGGAAATAATTGGTGGGTAGGATGGATGGAAGGATAGATGGATAGATAGATAATTGGATGGATGGATGGATGGATGATGGATGGATGGATGATGGATGGATGGATGGATGAGGTGGATAATGTAAAGGATAGATTGGATGGATGGATGGATGGATGGATGGATGGATGGATGGATGGATGGATAGATAATTGGATGGATGGATGGATGATGGATGGATGGATGGATGGATGATAGGTGGATAGTTCATGGATAGGATGCATGGATAGATGTGGATGATGTAATGGATGGATAGACGGGTGGATGGATAAATGGATGAGTGGATGAACAGATTCATAACATGATTATCTTCAGTGTTTTGTTATGGTGATGGGAAGTGCAATGGCCAAGGAGGGTATTAGGAAGTGAGAAGTTCAGGAAGTAATCTCATAAGACTAGGGCTTTATGATGGGATTGGTGGCCTAATATGACACAAGTGGCAGTCCTGTTGGTGCAAACCTTTAATCCCAGCCCTCAGGAGGCAGAAACAGGCAGATCTCCATGAATTCTAGACCACTATGGTCTACACACCAAGTTCTAGGCTAGCCTGGGTAACATAGTGAGATTCTGTCTCACTATGTTAGAAGAGAGAAAAGAGTGGTGGCTCAGTGGTTAAGAGCAATGGCTGCTCTTCCAGAGGATCTAAGTTCAGTTCCCAGCACCCACACTGTAACTAACAAAGGTCTGTAACTCCAGTTCTAGAGGATCTGATGCCCTCTCTGACCTCCAGTGCACTGCATGACACTCATGCACATATAATAAAAATTAAATATTTTTAGAGAGAGAGGGAGACCTTCACCCCCAGAGACCTCAGCAGAAGAAGAGCCCAGCCGTGCCTGCACCTCACCTTGGGCTTTAGCTTCCAGAACTGTGACAAATCAATTTCTTTCTTTCTCTTTCTTAAGCTACCTGGTCTCTGGCAATGTCCCAGCACTCAAGCCGCCTAAAGGAGACTGCCACAAGAAAACGTCACAGTCCCAATGGCTGAAACTTCAGTCTGTTTCTCATGGTTCTGGGGACTGAAGTCCAAAGTCAAAGTTCTAGCTTGACTGGACACTGGTGAGTGCTGACCATGGTAAACAGTGTCTCCCCATGTCCTCTCCTGCCTGACCTGCCTGTGCGTAGAGTCGCAGAGAGAAGGAGGCCTGTCTTTTCTTCTAATAAAGGCACTAATCCAATTGGATTGGGGCTCCATCCTCATGACTTCATTTAAGATCACTGGTTCCTGGGGCTGGAGAGATGGCCTAGCAGTTAAGAGCACCAACTGCTCTTGTAGAGGACCTGGGTTCAATTCCCAACACCTACATGGCAGCTGAGAACTGTCTTTGACTCCAGTTCCAGGGGAATCTGACGCCCTCTTCTGACCTCCGCAGCATTGCATGATACAGGTGCACAAACCTACATGCAGACAGTACATTCATACACATAAAAAATAAATAAAATTAAAAAAAATTTTTTTAAATCACTGGTTCCTTAGGGCTGTGTCTGCACACATGGCTGTACTTTGGCCGGAGGTGGATAGGTGGGTGTATGGTTCGGGGACTGGAGTAAGGGAAACTGTCTTCTTCCTTTATTCTTCTATTCAACAAGCCCGGGCCCCACCTGAGCCCCCAGGCTGCACACAGCCCACAGGTAGTCTAGATTTCTTTCAAGACAGGTTCTGGCTGAGAAGGGCTGGCTTCAGATCCAGGCTGGCTGTAGGGACTGCTGTGTGGCCAGCAACAAGGACATCTCTCTGTTTGTGACCCCCTTAGCACCTGCCTCCTACTCCTGCTGTTACCATGGGCATCTCAGTGAATGACAACTCAGACTTCCTAAACTCTTCTTCCTAGGCCAAGTAGCTGTTATCCTGAGGAATTAGGCTTTCCTACTGGCTTGCTAAGTGATCCTGGTCAAGGCTCAGGCCTCTCTGAGTTGGGCTCAGTCTCCTTTCTTCCACAATGGGACCAGTAATGCCCAGTCCAAGGGCCCGTCCGCTGGGAGTTAAGCTGAAGCAAAGGAGGTAAAGCTGCCCTGAGGGCTGGATGGTGGCAGGGAGATGGCAGAAGCTATCTTGAGATCTGTAGTCTTCAGCACCCAGCTCAACCACATTGGGATGCGGCTCTGCATTCCTCCTGCCCACCGCCCTGTAGTCTGTGAGCTCCAGGGGTGCCAGGGCTCCAGCAGATTCATCTGGCTTCCTCAGTACCTAACAGCTGAATGAATGAGCTAAGAATCACAACCCACCATGCCCAAGGCTCAGGGAAGCAGATATCTTAGTTATTTCATGTTTCTGTGATAAAACACCCCACGAAAGCAACTTCAGGGAGAAAGGGTTTATTTCAAAGCATAGTTCCTAAAGGATACAGTCCATCATGGTAGGAAAGGTGTGGCAGCATGAACCTGTCCAGTCACCTCCTATTCACACTCAGGAAGCAGTGATGGATGGTTGAACCGCACTGCTCGGCCCTCTGCCTCCACTTCCACAGTCCAGGATCCCAGCCAGGGAATGGCCCAGGCACAGCGAGCCAGGTCTTCTCTCCTCAATTAATGCAGTCAAGATACCCCTACTCCCACTCCCACAGCCCACCCGCCCCCCAGGCTGGCCAGATGGCCGGCGTCTCCCAGGTGATTGTAGATCCTGTCAAGTTAAGCATTTATCCTGACCATCCCAGCAGGTGGACAAGCCCAGTATAAAATAGAACTACTGCCCCAAGGAGGCCACACAGTGTCCACGTGGGCTGTGTAAGAATGCTCCAACCACACCCACAGGCACCTACAGAGACAGTGTCTGCAAGTCCCTGGCTAACAACTCCCATATGCCAGGGTTTCTCACCTGGAAAGCCAGTGAGAAAGGGGGTGTTAGTGGCTCTCATCCTGCCCCCTCCCTGCCTCCTTCCTGGGAATCAGAGCCCGGCTGCAGGCTTGTGCTGTGAGCCTCCCCCACTCAGAAAGCTGTAAGAAGAGACCCCACTCATGCCACGTGGGCCTCATCTTCTCTTCAGAGCCCCTGCCATGCTGTCTGTCTCTGGTGCTGGACACTGAACTTTCCTCAGAGCAACCACTGTGCCGTTGTCTGTCTGTCTGTCGATGGTGTTAATAACTCTTCTAATTAACTGTTTAGCCCAACACTCTCTGAGACCTTTCAGGCTGAGGGGACTTGGACTTGGACTTGGACAGTGCTCCCTGGCTTTCCCCTACTGGACGAGGTGCAGGACTGCCATCGACAAATGTAGAGAGTGAAGCACAATGTCCACAGATGGGAAAACTTTAACTGTCTCCCTCCTCTGACCTCCAGTGGGCCACTTGACCAGCTCACTGCAAAAGCTGCTTCAAGGACAGAATTAGCAACCACAGGTCTGACCTGGGGCACTCTAGAGACATGGGGAGGCCTGGAGATGTGTGGGCGTGGCCCAAGTTGACAGTCCACACTGCCTCTGGGGCCACCAGATGTTAGCAGGTGCCACACGCCCACCCTCAGAGCAACAGAAGGAGGGAGCTGGTCCTGGGAGCTCATTTTCTGGCTTTGGAATATAAGGCTCCAAGGCAAGTGGGGCCCCAGGGGAACGGAGAGGCCGAGGCACAGGATGGCCAGGTTTTCAAGGTCACGTGGGAAGAGAGTCAAGACAGGTCAGGATCCAGACTCCCTGCTCTTGTCTCTGCCTCAGACTGACCTCTTGGCTGGCAGACCCCTGGGACTCCAGACTTGCTCCTCTTCAGGTGTGATTACTGCCCCATGTCTTTCCTGGGCTTTGAGGTTCCTGGAATCCTATCACTAGATGAAGTTCTCAGGTCTGGGTTTTGTGCAATGGGTACGAGCCTGGAGAAGGTGGAAAAAGCCCTCATCTCTGAAGCGCAGTGTCTTGTGGGCCAGAATTCCTGACTTACAGTCTCCCCTTCACTGCACTTGAATATTAAATGTTGTATTAATAGCTCACTCTTAGTTATCCATGAGTAATGTACTAGGGCTTGGAAATTAATGAAGGAAAGACCCAGTCGAGAATATTTCCCACTCCTCTGGGGGCCTTGGGGCTAACGGGAGGGGGAGATTTGCATGTGATTTATATGTGAGGTGGGGGTTTGGTGGCCTGGCTGAGAGGGTGGGCGAAAGATGTGTAGGATCAAAGGTGGACCCAGCTTCCAGCACTTTCCAGGCAGAGAATTTCTTGGTACCCGTCATGTGCCTTTCATGCCTTTATGGGAGTTCCTATGCCAGGGTTTCATTGCCTTCCCCAAACTCACCTCCAAAGTGAACTCCCACTGTGATGGCTTTAGGAGGTGGTGCCCTGAAGAGATGTTTTGGTTCAGAGGCTGATGTTGATGTTGTTCTTGCATGAGGTGCACTTGCTGTCCTATTGAAAGATAACTCAGTTGGTAGAGCCTTCGCCTGGCACACAAACCAGGTTCCATCCCCAGCACACACATAAATAGCTGTCACCCCCACTCAGGTGGTAGAAGCAGGATCAGGAGTTTAGGGTTATCCTCAGCTACATAGGGGGCACTGAGGCTAGCCACAATACAGGAGACCCTGTCTCAAGAAACAGAAAGATGATAAAAGATTCACTCAAGCCAAGCATACCTCACACACCTGTCATCCCTGCACTCTGGAAACTAAGACAGAAGGGTCATGAGTTTGAAGCCAGCCTAGACTACACAGCAAGATCTTGTCTGTAAATAATATTTTTTTTGGCCTTTTTGAGATAGGATCTTATACCAATTGGCCTGGAACTTGCTATGTAGAACAGGCTGGCCTTGAACTCGAAGAGATCTGCCTGCTTCTGCCTCCCTAGTGCTGGGATTAAAGGCATGCACTACTCAGCTGTAAATAAAAATTGTAAAGGCTGCAGATGAAGTTCAGGGTTAGAGCACTTGTCTAGCATGTATACAAGTTCAATCCCCAGAAGAAAAAAAAACCAAAATTCACCTCTGAAAACAGTTTTTAAAGAGCCAAGCATAAAGTTAGCATCTGACTCACCATCACACTCCTTAGAATACAATGAAAAAGGAGAGTGGGGTGCAGATGTCCACAGAGCCATAAACCACAACAGCCAGAGAGTAGAAAGCACCCAGGCCACTATTACTCAGTCCTGTAAAGGAGACAAGCATGGATCATGCTGCAACATGGAGAACACTTCAGAGCACTATGCTAAGTAGAAGCTCGTCACAAAAGGCTGCTGATTATTACACATTTTTGTATGAAATGCCTAAAATAGGAATCTCCTCCCCCCAATATTTAAAGATAGCTGTTTGACACAGGATGGGTCGGAGATTAGGGTCCCAGAGCTGGGCTTCTTCTCCAGCTCTTTCCCTACAGCACTGTGGGGTTGCTCAGACCCTGGAACCCCGCAGGCGCCTCACAGGCTCCAGTCATTGGAATAACTGACAACTGTGTTTCTGTGAGTTACACAGCAGCTGAAGACTGTGCACAGGGTGTGGCTCATGGCGCAAGGCTGAGTGCTCTCTGGTCCTGGGGAGTCACCTTGGTGTTAACCCCAGTGTTCCCTGTCCATCACCCCAGCTCCTGAGCCTAGCTAGGGTCTCACACCACAGCAAACCCACCAGATCTGCGAGTTCCCCTGCCACAGTGCTCTCTTTCTGCTGTTCCACTCCCCCGGGGCCTAGCTTGGTCACACAGCCTTTGCATCTGCTGAGCTCTGTCAGTTCTACAGAACCTCGCCTGCCCATGCTACCATCCCCACACCCCTACCATAGCTGGAGCTGCGCAGCCTGTGCATCAGCCCAAACAGTCGGGAATTACATTGCAGGTTTTCTTGGTTACCAATGAATTAGACTAATCCCTATTCCATCCAATCAAAAGTCAACACTGACCTGTCTGCCAGCCCGCTCACCCAGCAGCCACACTGCCCACTTGGCCGGCCACTCCAGAGCTGCATGGAGTCTGTCCCGGAAACTCAGCTCAGAGGTTGCACCTATCCCTAGATGAATTGAGACCACTTCTTATATCCCAGTCACATACCAACACAGAGGGCCCTAAGACTGAACACTAAGCACCCCTCAGCTGAGACACAACCTGATAAGTTGTACTAAAACAGTAAAGAGACAGACACCCACTCAACAAAGATGAGATAAGGTATCCACACCAAGAAACACCACTAATGGCATGACTCCAGATGCCTAGATTTCATTGGAAAAATTCAAACATGAATAACCAAGGCAGTATGACTCCTCCAGAAGTTAGCACCCCATCATAATGTTTCTTGAGAAAGGCAACCTAGTGGATGCATGTAGGAAAATCCAGATTGAATCGCAAAAGCTAGCCTGCCTCAGGGGCCAGCCTCTGACCCCGCCCCAAGAAGGAGCAAACAACATGGCCTTGCTGGGTGGGGCAATGGTGCGCAGTGGCAAGGAGTTGGGGGGCTTATGATTGGTCCTGGGAACTGACGTCATTTGGTTTATAAAAACAAGCTATAGCAAGGAGTAAATTTGAATTTCATAGTAACATCATCACAGAATTCCTGGCCATTATTTTTATTAATTATTGCATGTATACAGGCCAAGGTAGGCCTACATTTCAATTGGGTTCGGGTGGCCAGTGGGTTGGAAAAAGGTACACCTTGTGGACCACCAATCTGGGTATCTGGTGTTGTGAGGGGACATAGGCTGAAGATAGGCCATCAGCCTGAAATTCCTGTCCAGGGTTCAGCAGTCTCTGGGCAGGTGGGAAGTCACGGCCAAGAGTGGAACACGTGTTTTGTGGGTCCAGGCTAAGGACCTGAGTTGGAAGTACCACTCAGGGAAGTAGCTGGCTGGCCTCTGTGCCGAGGGGTCAGCAGACACTGTGTTTCCCTTCCCTTAGCAGGGCTGTGTGGTCCTGTTCGGCATAAAAAGAAAGCTTCCTACAGAAGCTGGGCATGGTGGTGCATGCCTGTAATCCCAGCACTAGGGAGGCAGAGGCAGGTGGAACTCTATAAATTCAAGGCCAGCTTGGTCTACATAGTGAGTTCCAAGACAGCTGGGGCTACAGAGAAACCTTGTCTTAAAAAGACAAAAAAAAAATATGAATTGTAAGTACTCAAAGAGGATATGAATAAAAGACTGAATGGAGGCCATGAAAACACAGTCGAATGAAATATCTAAAAGACCTGAAACCAGAATTCAAGAAAAAAATCTCTGAAGAAAAGCCAAACCGAAAAAAAAGGAATTGAAAAACCCAGGAAAATCACAGAGGAATCACCCCCCAATAGATAGGATCCAGTGGAAGAGAGAATATCAGGTCTCAAAGACAAGGTAGAGAAAATGGATCATTCAGCCAAAGAAAATGTTTAATCTAAATAATCCAGGAATGAAGCATGCAGGACCTATGGGGCACTATAAAAAAGACCCAACCTACAAATCAAAGGTATGTAGAAAAAGGAGAAGAAATCCAGGTCAAAGGTACAGAAGATATTTTCAAAAAAACATAGAAGAAAAGTTCCCAAATCTAGGGAGAGAGATGCCTATGAAGGTGCAGGTAGCATACAAAACACCAAGTAGATATGACCACGAATGAAACTCTTCACATCATATAACAGTCAAAGCACTAAATGTACAAAACAAAGAAAAGATATTGAAAGCTGAAAGATCAAGTCACATATAAAGGCAGGCCTGTCAGAATAACAGCGGACATTTCAAAGGAGAGTAAGAAAAGCAGAAGGGCTTGGGCCAATGTCCCATATGTAAGAGCACAGATCCCCGCCCAGACTGCTACACCCAGCAAAATTATCACTTGTAATAGAAGAAGAAAGAAAACTTTCCATGATAAAAACCAGATTTAAGGAATTCATGTCTACTATGCCAGCTCTACTAGAATACTTCCTTCTGAAGAGATGATTAGACATGCCCACGGGGTACAAGGAATAAACAAGTTCAGAACAGTTAACTAAAAGAGGTCTAAGAATATAATACTATAACACCAACTTAACAGGAATTAATTAATAAACATTGGTCAATAACATCTCTCAATATTAATGGTCTCAATTTCCCCAATAAAAAGACACAAACTGGCTGGGCGTGGTAGCCTTTAATCCTAGCACTTGGGAGGCAGAGGCAGGCGATCTTTGTGAGTTCAAGGCCAGCCTGGTCTATAGAGTGAGTTCCTGGACAGCTGGGGCTACAGGGAGACGCTGTCTCGAAAAGACAAAAAAAAACTATTATTTTTATTTTCTGTGTATGAGTGTCTTGCCTGCATGTATATGTAAGTGCACCCATGTCATGTGATGCATATGGAGGTCAGAAGAGGGCATTAGATCCCCTGGAACTGGAGTTACAGACAGTCATTAGCCACCATGTGGGTGCTGGGAATGGAACCCGCATCCTCTGCAAGAAAAGCCAAGGCTCTTAACCACTAAACTATCTCTCCAGCCCTAATTCAATGTCTTAAAAACCTTTTTCTTCTTAGCTGGGTGCAAAGGCAGGAAGATCTCTGTGAGTTCAAGGCCAGATCTACAAAGTGAGTTCCAGAACAGCTGGGGCTGCAGGGAACTCAAAAAGACAGAAAAAAAAAACTGTTTCTTTTAGTTGTCATATTAAGTAGTCCATACACAAAGATGCTTTTTATGAAATGTATTTATGTATTAATGTAAAATTTCATATTACTTTTGTTCTTTATTATTTAGTGTGCAAGAGTGTGTGTGTGAGTGTGTGTGTGTGTGTGTGTGTGTGTGTGAGTGTGTTCCCTCACATATGTGCATGCCTTGAAGGTCAGGGACAATTTGTTGGAATCAGTTTTTTCCTTCCGTGTGGGTTCTGAGGACTGAACTCAGGTCAGCAGGCCTGGCAGCAAGCATTCCTGCCTACTAAGCCATCTTGTCAAACAGATGTTTTTACCTTAATGTTATTATACCATACTAGCATGAGGCAATCACTCTAACCTGGGCTTGCTAAGATCAGGGTTATATATCAAAGTGAATATTATATTTGTAATCAGCTTTTATCATTGTATCAAAGAAAAGAAGAATAATACTCATACAGACAAAATAAATAAAATATATTTTAGACAGGGGTGCTGGGGATGGAGAGATGGCTCAGCAGTTAAGAGTATTGACTGCTCTTATAGAGGACCCAGGTTTGATTCCCAGCACCCACATGGCAGTTAACAACTATCTGTCACTCCAGTTCCAGGGGATCCGACACTTTCTTCTGACCGCTGAGGGCATTGCACAACACAGGTACACTTCCACATATGCAGGCAATACACTCCACACACATCAAAAAATAAAAAGAAAATAAAATTGGTTTTGGTCTTTTTGAGACAGGGTCCCTCTTTAGTCCCAGCTGGCCTGGAGCTCGCTCTGTAGACCAGATTGGCCTTGAACTCACAGAGATCTGCCTGCCTCTGCTTCCCGAGTGCTGGGATTAAAGGCGTGCGCCACCAAAAGGGGGAAGCTAGAGACATGGCTCAATGGTTAAGAGCACTTGCTGTTCTTCTAGAGGACCTGGATTCGACTTCCAACACCCACCTGGCGACTAACAACCATCCATAACTCCAGTTTCAGGGAATCTGATACCCTCCCTCTTTTGGCTTCTGCTGCTTTGTATGATATGGGTATACTTACATATAGACAAAACACTTATACACATAAAATAATAAATAAATAAAATATATTTTAAAAAAGAAAAGAAGAATGTTCCAAAATCTGTATTGGAACAGAAACAGAAAGTGTAAAATCAACCCACTGTAATATGGGAACAAAGGAAACATTTAATTTCTTTTGAATAAATAGAGATAAGTGATATTTGTTATTGTATTTATAGTCCCCTTTTAATCTTATATATTAAGAAGTCACAATAATATGAATCACAAAATTTAAATATCCAAGACCTTAATTGCTGATTGAAGACAGAAATGTTATGAACAATAGTCCTATATTTTTTGAACCTATTAATTACCACAAGTTGCCCCTGTTAGTACACCCAGTGCCATACAGTTGGGGACCCTCACCACCCAGCGAAGGTCCGCCTTATACACCCAGTGCCATACAGTTGGGGACCCTCACCACCCAGCGGAGGTCTGCCTTATACACTCAGTGCCATACAGTTGGGGACCCTCACCATCCAGCGGAGGTCCGCCTTATACACCCAGTGCCATACAGTTGGGGACACAGCGGAGGTCTGCCTTATACACTCAGTGCCATACAGTTGGGGACCTTCACCATCCAGCGGAGGTCTGCCTTATACACTCAGTCAGAGAGTTCTGCTTACAGAACTGCCACATGACTTGCGGTCCACCTGCCAGCCTTGCAGGGCTGGTTGTTAATGTCTAAATCTAGGTCCAGAGTCAGGAAAGCCTAGTTTAGAGATGAGGGAGGGGCCCCAGGTGTTCCCTAGCTAGTGGGTCAGGAGTCTGGAATGTCATCTGCCACTGCCAGATTTTTAATTACTACTTCTATTTCATTGGCTATTATGGGCCGATTTAAATTAGTTAAAAAAATTAGTTCACCTCATCTTGTTTTACTTTTGGTAAGTCATACACATCTAGAAATCTATCCATTTGTTTTAGATTTTTTTACTTTAGTGGAATATAGGTTTTTAAAATATGTTCTTATGATTTTCTGAATTTTCTTTTCTTCTTTTTTTTTTTTTTTTTTTTTTTTCTCTTTTTGAGACAGGGTCTCCCTGTAGCCCCAACTAGTCCTGGAACTCCACATGTAGAGACCAGGCCTGGCCTTGAACTCACAGAGATCTTCCCAGCCTCTCCTCTCGAGTGTGGGATTAAAGGCATGCACCATTGCCTGCACCCATTCTTTTTTTTTTTTTGTCTTTTTGAGAAGGGTCTCCTGTGCCCACTGTCCTGGAATCATCAACTTTTTTTCGAACAGCTGGCCTTGAAAAAGATCCACCTGCCTCTGCCTCTAGTGCTGGGATTAAAGGCGGAGCCATCACGCTTGGCAGCATTTCTATTTTTTATAGGAAGCTTTACATCTTTTGTGGTCTGATAGAATACAAGATGTTATTTCAATTTTCTTACTACTTACTTACTTTACTTATTTATTTATTTATTTTTTATTTATTATTATTTATTTATTGGTCTTTTTGAGACAGGGTCTCCCTTTAGTCCCAGCTGTCTTGGAGCTCGCTCTGTAGACCAGGCTGGCTTTGAACTCACACAGGCCTGGCTTTGTCTCCCAAGTGCTGAGATTAAACGCATGTGCCACCACGCCTGGCTTTCAATTTTCTTAAATTTGTTAAGACATGCTTTTTGTACTAATATGTGGTTGATTTTGGAGAAAATTCTATGGACTGCTGAGAAGAAAGTGTATTCTTTAGTATTTGGGGGGAATGTTCTGCAGATGTCTGTTAGGTCCATTTGATTTATGACATCATTTAATTCCAAGGTTTCTCTGTTTAGTCTTTGTCCGGATGACCTGCCTATTGGGGAGAATAAGGTGTTGAAATCACCAACTATCAGTGTGCTGGGGTCAGTATGTGACCTCTTCGTTCCTCTAGTTGTTTCTTTTATTGACATTGGATGCTCCCTAGTTTGGGTCATATAGTTTAGAATTGTAACATCTTCTTCCTTTAATGAGTTGAAGTGACCTTCCTTATCTCTTCTGACTACTTTGTTTGAAATCTATTTTGTGAGATATAGATATGCCTGCTTGTTTCTTGGTTCCATTGCTTGGAAAACCTTTCAATTCTCTTACCCTAAGGTGGTGTTGATTGTTAATGGTGAGGGGTTTTCTTGGAGGTAGCAAAAAAAAAAAAATGCATCCTGTTTTTTTTTTTTTTTTTTTTGTGTCTTTTTTTTTCTTTTTTTTTTTTTTTTTTGTCTTTTCGAGTACAGCTTCCCTGTAGCCCCACCCAGCTGTCCAGGAACTCCGCTCTAGTAGACAGGCTGGCCTTGAACTCAAAAGATCCGCCTGCCCTGCCTCCCAGTCGTAGGATTAAAGGCTACCACGCCCAGCCATGTTTTCTTTTTTATTGGGGGGGGAAGGAAATTGAGACCATTAATATTGAGAGTTGTTGTTGACCAATGTTTATTAATTAATTCCTGTTAAGTTGGTGTTATAGTATTATATTCTTAGACCTCTTTAGTTAACGTCTGAACTTGTTTATTCCTTGTACCCCGTGGGCATGTCTAATCATCTCTTCAGAAGGAAGTATTCTAGTAGAGCTGGCATAGTAGACATGAATTCCTTAAATCTGGTTTTTCTCATGGATCAGTTTCTTTCTTCTTCTATCTACACAGTGATAATTGTGGTCTTGTCAGCAGTCTGGGCGGGGATCTGTGCTCTTACATATGGGACATTGGCCCAAGCCCTTCTGCTTTTCTTACTCTCCTTTGAAATGTCCGCTGTTATTTCTGACAGGCCTGCCTTTATTATGTGGACTTGATCTCTCAGCTTTCAATATTTTCTTTGTTTTGTACATTTATGTGCTTTGACTGTTATATGATGTGAAGAGTTTCATTCGTGGTCATATCTACTTGGTGTTTTGTATGCTACCTGCACCTCATAGGCATCTCTCTCCCTAGATTTGGGAACTTTTCGTCTTCTATGATTTTTTTGAAAATTATTCTTTACCTTTGACCTGGATTCTTCTCCTTTTTTCTACATACCTTTGATTTGTAGGTTGGGTCTTTTTTATAGTGCCCTCATAGGGTCCTGCATGCTCATTCCTGGATTAATTTAGATAAACATTTTTTCTTGTGCTGATGCGTCCTTTTCTCTTCCTTGCTTTGAGATCTGATATTCTCTCTTCCACTGGATCCTATCTATTGGGGGGTGATTCCTCTGTGATTTTCCTGGGTTTTTCAATTCCTTTTTTTTCAGTTTGGCTTTTCTCAGAAGATTTTTTGTCTTGAATTCTGGTTTCAAGGCTTTTAGATTTTCATTCGACTTGTGTTTCTATGGCCTCCATTCAGTTTTTATTCATCCTCTTTGAGTACTACAATGCATATTTTTTTTTTTTGTCTTGTTTTAAACAGAACAAGTTTCTCTGTGCCCAGCCGCAGGTCTTAGGAACTCTAAACTATGTTAGACCAAGTGGCCTTGAATTTATAGTGAGTATTCCACCTGCCTTCTGCCTCCGCCTAGGTGCTGGGATTACAGGCATGCACCACCATGCCCAAAAATGCTTCTTAAAGTTTCTTTTTATGCCGAACAGGACCACACAGCCCTGCCTAAGGGAAGGGAAACACAGTCCCACGTGCCTTAGCTGACCCCTCGGCACAGAGAAGCCATTGCTACTTCCTTAGCCCAGACTAAGTGGTACATTCCAACTAGGCTTCTCACCTGGACCCATCAACACGTTTCCACTCTTGGCCGTGACTTCCCACCTGCCCAGAGACTGCTGAACCCTGGACAGGAATTCAGGCTGATGGCCTGGAATCTTCACCTATGTCCCCTCACAACAACAGCATACCCCAGATTGGTGGTCACAAAGGGGAGCTTTTTTCTCACGGCCACTGGCCACCCGAACCCAATTGAAATGTAGGCCTACCTTGAGCCGTATTAACGTGCAATAATAATTAAAAATTTGCCGAATGGCCGGAGATTCGTTACTATGAGAATGGATCCATTTACTTGCCTTGCTAAGCTTGGTTTTATAAACAAATGACTATCAGTTCCATGAGCCATCATAAGCTCCCCCAACTCCTTGCCACCTCCACCATTGCGCCACCCAGCAAGGCCATGGTTTGCTCTTACTTGGGGCGGGGTCAGAGGCTGGCCCCTGAGGCAGGCTAGCTTTTGCGATTCAATCTGGATTTTCCTACATGCATCCACTAGGTTGCCTTCTCGGTAGATAAACAGTAGACAAAATGATGATGGGGTGCTAACTTCTGGAGGAGTCATACTGCCTTGGTTATTCATGTNAAGGCGGACCTTCGCTGGGTGGTGAGGGTCCCCAACTGCATGGCACTGAGTGTATAAGGCGGACCTCCGCTGGGTGGTGAGGGTCCCCAACTGCATGGCAGTGGTGTTCCAGACTCCCTACCCACTAGGTCTACTTGCTTGACTCCAGGATAGATAGAGGTCCCTGATCCTGGACCCAAATCCAGATGTTTGCAACCAGCCAGGGAGAGCCAGTAGGTGGACCTAATGGGGTTCAAGCCTGCCTGATTGTTACCTGTCTCAGGCCTCTGGAGGGGCTCCTGACTAGCTGGGTGAGAAGTAGCTGTTCTCTCCACTATAGTCAGAAGTGAGAACCTGACACCTAGACCAACATTTCATACCTAATAAAATGACAATGAAGGAACCTGAAGAATACAAGCAAAGGCAGTCTTTAATTCAACAAAGAAACATTGAGCTTCATATCAGAATCACAAAAAAGAAAAGAAATCCACATGCCAAAATCACAATGAAAAAACAATAATACAAAAAGCCCAAATAACAAGTATCTGCTAAATACCACCAGTCCTGTAAAAGACTTCTGTAATGAGGACCCCCCCTAGATGTAACCCAGGACACAGACCTTGAAAGAACTATCATAAATCTGATCAAAGAACTCATGGAACTTAAAGAATTCACAAACAAATCAAAGAACTAAAAGAAGGTAAATATAAATTAAAAGAAGATAATGATAAACTCCATAATGAATTCGCAAACAATACAGAAATACTGAAGAAAACTCAGGCTGAAATAAAAAGGAAGTAGAACACTCAATAAGCCATCTGGAAAGGACGGGAGAAAGCTTCAGTAACAGGATGAATGAAGTAGAAAATAGAATATCAAGACTGGAAGACAACATGGAGGAACTGGACCACTCAAGCAAAGATTATGAAAAATATTTTAAGAACATTTTAAGAATGGAATAATCAGGAATTGTGGAGCACCATGAAAAGAATGAACCTATGCATCATAGGTATAGAGGAAGGAGAAGAATCTGAGGATAATGGTATTGATGAGATCTTCAACAGGGTTGTAGAAGAAAATTTCCCCAAATTAAGAAAAGACATACCCATACAAGTATAATGAGCACATAGAACACCAAATAGACTGGACCAGAAAAGAAATTCCTCAACCCATACCATAGTAAAAACACTAGATGCTCAGAACAAAGAGAGAATATTGAAAGCTGTGGGAGAAAAAAAAAGTCACATATACAGGGAAACCATCAGAATTACAGCTGACTTTTCAATGCAAACAATGAAAGGCAGAAGAGCTTGGACCAAAGTATTCCCAGTTCTAAATGACTATAGATGCCAACCCAGAATACTTTATCCAGAAAAAAATTGTCTATTATAGTTGAAAGAGAAAGGAAAATATTTCATGACATAAATAAGCTGAAAGAATTCATGCCCAGAAAGCCAGCCTTTCAGAGAACACTTGAAGCAATATAAAGAGGGGAAAGAAGGAATGACTATACCCAAGCAGCAACAAGAACATACTTAATGAGGTATAATGGTGGAAATACAAACCTAGAATAAGATAAGAATGCACCAGAAACCAAAAAGATCTGAAGCAATATACATCTCTCAGCAATAACTTTAAACATCAATGGACTGAACCCTCCAATCAAGAGCCATAGACTAGTAGAATGGATTAAGATACAAAACCCATCTTTTTCTTGTCTCAAGAAACCCATCTCACCTTCAGCAGGCACTATCTTAAGGTGGAAGGGTAGAAAAAAATATTCCAAGCAAATGGCACTAAGAAGCAAGCAGGAGTTGCAATTTTAATATCAGATGAAATAGATTTCAAACTTAAACTAACCGGAAGAGATGAATAAGATCACTTCATTTTTTTTCCTTTTTTTAGTTTTTTCCTTTTTTTGGTATTTTTGAGGCAGGGTCTCCCTTTTAGTACCAGCTGTCCTGGAGCTCACTCTGTAGACCAGGCTGGCCTTGAACTCACAGAGATCCACCCACCTCTACCTCCCAAGTGCTGGGATTAAAGGTGTGTGCCACCACGCCCAGCTAGGTGACTTCATTTTTATCAAAGGAACAATTAACCAAGAATATGCCACAATCATAAATTTATACACATCAAACTCTTGTGCACTGAACTTTATAAACACAGTTCTATAGGACATTAAGGCACAGATTAATTCCAACACACTAGTAGTAGGGGACTTCAATACCTCACTGCATTTATTAGACAGATCAACTGGACAAGGAATAAACAGAGAGACATATGAACTGAACAATACATTACACCAAATGGACCTAACAGATATCTACTGAATATTCCACCCAAGCACCAAAGAATATACTTTATATTCAGCACCCCATGGAACCTTCTCCAAAATGGACCACATACTGGGGCACAGAACAAACCTCAACAAATACAAAAAAAATTAAAATTCTATCAGACCACAATGCAGTGAAGCTTAATATCAACACCAGAAGAAGCTCCAGTAACTACAGGAACTCATGGAGATTAAACAACACACTCCTGAATAATGAATGCGTCAAAGGAGAAATTAAGAAAGAAATAAAAGTATTCCTGGATTTAAATGAAAAGGACAATACAACACAACAAAACCTCTGGGACATTTAAAAAACAGTCCTAAGAGGGAAATTTATAGCTCTAAAAGCATACATTTAAAAAAAAGAAAGAAAGAAAGAAAGAGCACAAATAAATGATTTAATGTTGCAACTCAAAACACTTGAAAGAGAAACAGCAAGTAAATCCCAAACCTAACAGACAAGAAGAAATAATAAAAATAGAGCAGAGATTAATGAAATAGAAACAAAGAAAACAATACAAAGAATCAATAAGTCCAAGAGCAGATTCTTTGAAAGGATAACGATAGACAGATCCTTAGCCTAGTTAACCAAAAGAAAGAAAGAACAACTCAAAATCAACAAAACTAGAGATGAAAGGGGAAACATTACAAGGATAACAAAAAGATCCAGAACATTATAGAGGAATATTTTAAAAACCTATACTCACTGGGCGTTGTGGCACACGCCTTTAATCTCAGCACTCGGGAGGCAGAAGCAGACAGATTTCTGTGAGTTCAAGGCCAGCCTCCTGGTCTACAGAGTGAAGAGTGAGCTCCAGGCCAGCTGGAACTAAAAGGAGACCCTGTCTCAAAAATAACAACAACAACAACAAAAAAAAAAAACCCACCTATACCCTATTAAATTTGAAAACCTAAAAGGAATGAATGAATATCTGAAATTATGAGACTCACCAAAGCTTAACCAAGAAGAAATCAACAGCTTAAACAGACCCATAACATATAAGGAAATTGAAACATGAATACAAAAACCTCCCAACTGAAAAAAGCCCAGGCCCAGATGGACTTATGGCCAAATTATATCAGATATTTATTTATTTTTTTATATTTCTTTTTTAGTGTATGAGTGTACTGTCTGCATGTATGTTTGTGGACCTGTGTCGTGCAATGCCACAGAAGTCAGAAAAGTGAGTCAGATTCCCTTGGAACTGGAGTTAAAGTGTGGGTGCTGGGGATTGAATCCGGGTCCTCTGAAAGAGCACCCAGCCCTCTTAACCACCAGGCCATCTCTCCAGCCCCTATATCAGATATTTAAAGAGGACCTACAACCAATATTACTCAAGTTATTCAAAAGGACAGAAACAGAGGGAAATCTCCCAAATTCCTTCTATGAAGCCAGCATCACTTTAATACCAAAACCAGGCAAAGATACAACCAAAAAAGAAAACTATACCGGGGGCTGGAGAGATGGCCCAGCAGTTAAGACTACTCTTGCAGGGGACCGGGGTTTGATCCCCAGCACCCACATGGCAGCTGAGAACCATCTTTACCTTAATGAATTCTTAATGAATATAGATGCAAAATTTCTCAACAAAATATTTGCAAACTGCATACAGGCATACATCAAAAGGTCATCCACCATGATCATGTCAAATTTATTCCAGAGATGCAGGGATGGTTCAACATTTGTAAATCAATAAATATCATAAATCATATAAATGGACTCAAAGACAAAAATCACATGATCATCTCAATTGATGTAGAAAAGACCTTTGATAAAATTCAACATGCCTTCATGTTTAAAGTCATAGAGGGAATTGGGCTGGAGGGAACATTCCTCAACACAATTAAAGCTATATACAAAAAACAGCCAGGAGTGCACAGAGCTTAGATCAGGGACTTCCCAGGACCACCTGAAGTACAGGTAGGAGCCAGGCGCTTCAGCCAGGCAGATTGTTGTATAAATCTATCTCTGGGTTGTTGGATAATTGTTTCATTGGTTCATTGGATAGTTAAATCATTGTCTTGTGTGGCTGTCAGGGTGGAGTCACCCTGCTAGCTGGTATTAAAGGTGAGCTTGTTGCCACTGTGAGACTTGAGTGCACAGAGCTTAGATCGGAGACTTCCCAGGACCACCTGAAGCACAGAGTACCAGGGCGCAGGCTAAGCCAGGCATATCCCTCCCACCCCTACCCCACCCACCCCACCTCACCCCTGTCAACTGGAATTGCTGAAGGAGTGTCCAGGAGAACCTTCAAAACAGAAAGTGAAGAGTGAGTTAGACTTCCAACATATAAACAAAACTGAAAGCCTGAAACCTAGACAAGTCAACATTCCATAAACAAGGAGAAAAAAATAGGCATCTGAAGGAGGCAAGCAAAGTAAAGAGTGAAGAGGCATTTGTGATTCGCATCAGAATATAGGCAAAAAGGGAAACCCACATGCAAGGGACACCATGACAAAGGGACAACATGGGAAAGTGGCAGGATAATTACACACCAAGCTCTACCAACTCTGTGGGAGATTCCTACAGTGGGATCCCCCTGGGGGTGACCCAGGACACAGATCTTAGAGAAACAATTGCAGACCTATTCAGAGAAATTAAAGAATATAAAGAACAAGTCAGAGAACTAAGGAAAGAGAATGAAAAACTCAAGAAGCACCTAGAGGGAGACAATGACAAACTTCAGAAAGAACTAAAGGAAGAGAATGACAAACTCCAGAAAGAAGTAGAAGGAGAAAATGACAAACTCCAGAAGGAAATGGAAACACTGAAAAAAGGAAGCCAATCAGCGAAGCAAGGAGCTACAAGAAGAGATTGAGACACTCCAAAAGGAAGTGGAAATACTAAAGAAATCACAGGATGAAATGAAAAAGGAAATAGAACACTCATCCAATCAAGAGGAAAGAAATGGAAAAAGCCTCAGAAATAGAATGGAGGAAGCAGAACAAAGAATATCTTTGAATATTCCAGCTACTCCAGACCTGGAAGACAACACAGAACAACTAAAAAGCTCAAGTAAAGATTATGAAAAATTAAAAAATACACAAAAGTGGAACAACCAGAAAATATGGGACACTATGAAAAGATCAAACCTCTGCATCATAGGAATAGAGGAAGGAGAATAATCCCAAGAGAATGATATTGATCAGATCTTTGACAGAATAATAGATGAAAATTTCCCCAAACTAAAAGAAGACAAACCCATACAAATACAAGAAGCACATAGAACTCCAAGCAGACAAGATCAGAAAAGAAACTCCCCATACCATATCTTAGTTAAAACGCTAGGTGCCCAAAACAAAGACAAAATTCTAAAACCCACAAGAGAAAAACAACAAGTTACATATAAGGGAAACCCATCAGAATTACAACTGACTTCTCAGTGCAAACTATGAAAGCAAGAAGAATGCGGAGCAAAGCATTCCCAGTGTTAAAGGACTATAGATGCCAACCCAGGTTACTATACCCAGCAAAAATGTCGATTATAGTTGAAGGAGAGAGAAAAATCTTCCATGACATAAATAAGATGATAGAATACATGTCCAGAAAACCAACCCTTCAGAACATACTTGAAGCAATTCAAAGGACAGAAGAGAGAAGCAACTACCCCCAGGCACCTAGAAAGAGAAATTAATAAAAGCATAACTGCAAAAGTAAAAACCAAGACTAAAAATGCAAATGGATAATAAGGTGAAAGGAAGTGACACACACCTTTCAATTATAACCTTAAATATTAATGGACTAAACTCCCCAATTAAAAGACATAGACTGGGAGATTGGATTAGGGAAAAAAACATCTATATGCTGTCTGCAAGAATCACATCTCACTCTCAAGGATAGGCACCAACTTGAGGTGAAGGAATGGAAAAAAATATTCCAAGCAAATGGTACCAAAAAGAAAACAGGTGTTGCTAATTTAATATCAGACAAAATAGACTTCAAAGTAAAAGAAATCAGAAGAGACAAAGAGGGCCATTACATCTTTATCAAAGGAACAACTGACCATGAAGATTTCACAATCATGAATATATATGCATCAAACTCTGGTGCACCAAACTTTATAAAGACAATTCTCCAGGACCTCAAGGCACAGATTAACCTCAGCCCATTCTTAGTAGGGGACTTTAATACCCCACTAAGTCCTTTGGACAGATCGACTGGACAAAGAATAAACAGAGAGGCATCTGAACCGAATGATATGATACACCAAATAGACCTCATGGACATCTACCAAATATTCCACCTAAATATGAGAGAATACACTTTCTACTCAGCACCCCACAGAACATTCTCCAAAATCAACAACATACTGGGACACAGGAAAAAAACCTCCACAAGTACAAAAAGATTGAGATAATTTCATGCATCCTATCAGACCACAATGCAATAAAGCTCAGTATCAACACCAGGATAAGCCCTACTATCTACAAGAACACATGGAGACTAAACAACATTCTCCTGAACAATGAATGGGTCAAGGAAGAAATAAAGAAAGAAATGAAAGCATTCCTGGAATGGAATGACAATGATAATACAACACAACAAAACCTATGGGATACTTTAAAAGCAG
>VZQC01004573.1:304911-512849 GCA_009823505.1 Rhizomys pruinosus | reverse complement strand
CTTGTTTTTCTTTTTTCTTTTTTTTTTTTTTTTTTTTTTTTTCCTTTTTTTTTTTTTTTTTTTGGGTATTTTTGAGACAGGGTCTCCCTTTTATTACCAGATGTCTTGGAGCTCGCTCTGTAGACCAATCTGGCCTTGAACCCACAGAGATCCTCCTACCTCTGCCTCCCAAGTGCTGGGATTAAAGTCGTGTGCCACCATGCCCGGTGAAAATTTTAAATCTTTGAAGAAAGAGATTGAAGAAGACACCAGAAGATGGAAGGACCTCCCATGCTCATGGTTTGGAAGAATTAATATAGTGAAAATCACCATCCTACCCAAATTAATACATGGATTCAATGAAATCCCAATCAAAATCCCCATGACTTTCTTCACAGAATTAGAAAAAAAAAAAAAATCCTAAAATTCAAAAGAAAAAACCGAAAGACCCTAGATAGCCAAAGCAACCCTGAGCAAAAAAAGATAAAAGTCATGGAGACCTTAGGGACATAAAGAACACATCTCAACATAATAAAGGCAATATAGGGGCTGGGGAGATAGCCTAGCGGTTAAGAGCACCAACTGCTCTTGCAGAGGACCCGGGTTAGATCCCCAGCACCCACATAGTGGCTGAGAACCATCTGTAACTCCAATTCCAGGAGAACTCCAGTTCTAGGGGAATCCGAGACCCTCTTCTGACCTCCACGGCATTGCATGACATGGGTGCACAAACCTGCATGCAGACAGTGCATTCATACGCATACAAAAATATATTTAAAATTTTTTAAATGTTAAAAAAATGCTGTTCCCTAAAAAAAAATAAATAAATAAATAAATAAATAAATAAATGCAATATAGCACAAGCCCACAGCCAACATCGTACTAAATGGACAAAAACTGAAAGCAGTCCCATCAACAGTAAAACAAGGACACCCACTCCCTCTATCTCTATTCAATGCAGTGCCAGATGTTTGAGCTAGAGCAGTAAGATAGTGAAGGAGGTAAAGAGGTACAAACTGGAAAAAGTCAAAGTATCCTTATTGCCAGATGATGTGATTCCACATATAAGAACTCCTAGAGCTGATAGACTCAGTCAGCAAAGTAACAAGATGGAAAATTAACATGCAAAAATCAGTGGCCTTCCTATATACCAATAACAAACATACTGGAAAAGATATCAGGGACATAGTCCCATTCATGATAGCCTCAAAAAAACCTAGAAATAGAGATAACTAAGGAACTGAAAAACTAGTTTATAATAAAAAGTTTAAGACATTGAAGGATAAATTAAGAAGATACCAGAAAATGGAAAAAGCTAATCATGCTTGTGGATTGGTAGGATTAATATTGCAAAAATGGCCATTCTACCAAAAGCAATCTATACATTCAATGAAATCCCTATTAAAATTCCAACACAATTTCATATGGAAACACACAGAAAAAATAGGATAGCCAAAATAATCCTGAACAATAGAAGGCCTGGAGGTATCACCGTCCCTGACTTCAAATTATACCACAGAGCTATAGTAACAAAAACAGCCTTGTACTTTCATAAAAACAGAACTGTTGACCAATAAAATAGAATTAAGGACCCTGATTTTAGTCCACCCACTTACAGCCACATTCTTTTTAACAAAGAGGCCAAAAGCACACACTGGAGAAATGACAACCTACAACATGTTCAACAAATGGTGGTGGTCAAACTGGATAGCCACATGAAGAAGAATGAAGCTAGATCTTTGTTCCTCACCATACACAAAACTCAATCCTGAATGGGTCAAAGAGCTCAATTTAAGACCCAATATGTCAATCTAACAGAGGAGAAAGTAGAAAATAAACTGGAACTTACAAGCACAGCAAAGGACTTTCTGAACAGGACTCCTATAGTGCAGTCAGTATAATTGACAAATGGGACCTCAAGAAACTAAAAATCTTCTGTATATCAAAGGACTCCATCATTCAAGTAAAGAGGCAACCCACAGAATGGAAAAAAAATCTTCACCAGCTACATTTTTTATATAGGGTTAGTATCTATAATATACAAAGAGCTCAAAAATCTAAGCGATCAAAAAACCAAACCACTAAATTAAAAATTAGGGCAAGGAACTAAACGGAGAATTCTCAAAACATGAAACACAAATGGCTAAGAAGTTTTTTAAAAAATGTTCAGCTGGGCATGGTGGCGCATGCCTTTAATCCCAGCACTTGAGAGGCAGAGGCAGGCAGATCTCTGTGAGTTCAAGGCTAACCTGGTCTACATAGTGAGCTCCAGGCCAGCTAGGACTAAAGGGAGACCCTGCCTCAAAAAGGATAAAAAAAAAAAAAAGTTCAACATCCTGGAGAGATAGCTCAGAGATTAAGAGCCCTGGCTGCTCTTACAGAGGACTGGGGTTCAATTCCCAGAATACACATGGCCATTAACAACTGTCTGTAACTCCAGTTCCAGGGTATCTGACACTCTCTTCTGACTTTCTTGGGAATTGCACAACACAGGTACATTTACACACATGCAGGCAATATATACTCATACCCATAAAATTTTAAAAGTAATAAAATATTTTAAATGTTCAACATCTTTAGCCATTGGGGAAATGCAAATTGAAACTACTTTGAGATTTCATCTTACCTCAGTCACAATGGCTAAGATCCACAAAACAAACAACAGATACTGGTGAGGATGTAGGCAAAGGAGAACACTTAGTCCCTGCTGGCAGGATGCCACCACTAGTGATGTAACCCAGACTCAGAAAGACAAATGTCACAGTTTCTCTCTCATGAGTAAATGCTAGCTATGAATATATACACATCTGTGTTTCTATTGGAGAACCCATAGAGGTCAGGAAACTAGTAAGAGATAATGGCAGGGGGCCTCATGAGAGATGAGAGAGAATGTAGTACATAGAAGAGGAAAGGGGAATAATGAAATAGGGAGGGTTAAATGGGCAGAGGAATGACAGGAGGGATAACTGACACCAAAAGTCTTTTGAAATCTTGTACTATGGAAGATTCTTAAAATATATACATAAGCAATATATAAAGATAGTTTAAATGTAGTTACTCTATGGGGTCCGATGACACTACTAGACACAACAGGCTAGCAAATAAAAAGCCCAGTGCTGGGAACAGACTTCCTCTTTCGAAGTCATTGACAAGGGATGTCCCATAGACCCTCAAACAACACTGGCTATTATCATTGACAAATGGGACCTCGGCTGCCTGGCAAAACCCCACTACTGAATACACTGCATACCTGAGTCACAGAACAAACAAGGAGAAATAAAGCTGGTACTGACCTTGAAGCCACATCTCTGCTGGCTCACCTTCATAGCACTAGAAGGTGCTATGCATGTTACTGGCAGACAAAGGTCATCATCACTCTTACCCAGCTGTGAGCCTTATAGCAACCAGCCTAGCAAGGCAGGCCCACTGGCGCAATGGTGGCATGAATGTTATGGGAGAACCAACCACCTTCTAATTGGACTTCAGGGCCACTTCACAAGGATGGAGCCCATAGCTGACACTGTTATCAGGACCAAGAATCTGTGGCTAGACAGGTCGCAGGCTGCAGGGGAGAACCTACTACTATAATTCTGCCAAAAAGACATAGTACTAAACCAACTCCTAATGACTATTATTCCCATAGATGAGCGCATCTCTCGCCCTAGCTGAGGATCTGTCCATAACTGATAGCTGCTGGGGGAGGGGAGTCCATTTTCATTAAGACTGTGATGCCTGGTAGGTTGACCAGACTCCAGCAGATGGACCCATAACCAAGAGCATTTGGGGAACACAAACTGGACTCCATAGGCCTTTAAAAGAAAAATAATAATGAAGGACATGAAGTTCGGGCAGAGAGTAAGGTGGCAGTAGAGGTGGGGGAGGGGTCCGATATGCTCAAAATACACTGTATGAAATTCTTAAAGAATCTTTAAGTGTTTTATGTATGTGTTGCCTACAGGTGTATAAGAGCACCCATGTCATGCAATGCATGCAGAGGTCAGAAGGCATTGGATCCTCTGAAACTGGAGTTACAGACAGTTGTTAGCTGCTATGTGAGTGCTGGGAATTGAACCCAGGTCCTCTGCAAGAGCAGCCAGCCCCAGTGACAGATTTAAAAAACAAAAAGAGTCCTCTTGGGAGCTGGAGAGATGGCTCAGTGGTTAAGAGCACTGGCTGCTCTTGAAGGGGAAGAGAGGAGGGGGGGAGGGGAAAGTAGGGGAGGACAGGGAAGAAGAGATGGAGGGACGGAGGGGGTAAAGCTTTTAAGGGAGATCCCATTGGAGGTAACGGTGTGAGGCTCTGCTCTTGAAGGAATTGCTGTACCTCTCATGGTACCCCAGTTTTCTCAAGAGAGTGTATTGTAAAAAGAGCAAGATTGCCATTGACATCCACGCTGGCTTCCTCTCACCCTGAGACCACTCCTCCATTCACAGGTGCCCTTCTGCCACGTGCCAGGATGCCCTCAGCTGTGACTTCACACAGCCTCACCAGAGCTAGCACTATGGCACCTAGACTTACAGCTGCTACAGCAGCAAGTCAAGTTAACCTTTTTCTTTACAAGTTACCCAGCTGCCTGGACTTTCTCATAGCAATAGAAAAAGGGCTAATATACCTTCCTGAGCAACTATCTGCACCAGTTACTACCACTTTGTGAAGACTCCAGGCCACCAAACACTCAGGTCCATTCCTCAGCCCCTCAGCTGAGGCCCATTTGTCCAAGTGCTCACTCACCCCCTGCCTGTCTTTATATTGGTACAAGTGGATTTCTTCCATGTGTTTACCAAAGTGGCCCGTGCTTAGTGAAGATGAGTGGGTAATTGGGACGCAACTCGAGGAACATCAGGCAGAGCGTGTCACCTAAGAGCCCTTGACGATGCTGTCTGAGAAATGAGCCAGCCCTGGCACCCACATAACAGGTGCATCAGAAGGCCTAAAAATGGCCCTGAACAGATGCATTCAATGAGCTCCTGGGAACCAAGGAAGCCACAATCAACCTTCTACAGGATGAGCACTTCTGATGGAAAATGCCTGGGATGGAAGCATTTCTGAATTGGGATTATTTTTTCATATTCTAGAGTATCTGTCACGAAAGTAATTTTGTGCAATACTTTCTAGTATGATCCACTGAATAAGGTCAAGGGTGGAATCAAAACATCCTGCGTCGGGTGATGTTTAGAATTGTGGACGCTCACATTAGAGATGCCAGCCTGTGTTAGAAAGACCAAGACCAGATCCCATGCCCCGCGTCAGGGACAAGCCAGATGTGGCTGAGAAAAAGTGAGAACTAGGAAACAATTTCTTTTTAAAAATCTTATTTTTAATTATGTGTATGTATGTAGGTGTACGTGTCTGTGTGTGTCTGAGTGTGTGTGTGTCTGTGTGTCTGTCTGTGTGTGTTTGTGTGTGTGTCTGTGTGTCTGTCTGTGTGTGTGTGTGTCTGTGTGTGTCTGTGTGTCTGTGTGTGTGTCTGTGTGTGTCTGTGTGTGTCTGTGTCTGTGTGTGTCTGTGTGTCTGTGCGTGTGTGTCTGTGTGTCTGTCTGTGTCTCTGAGTGTCTCTGTGTGTCTCTATGTGTCTGTGTGTCTGTGTGTGTATTTCTGGGTCTGTGTGTGTCTGTATTGTAGGTGCGATTAGTTCAATATCCAAAGACTCCAGAAGAGGGCATCAGATCATCTGAAACTGGGGTAACAGGTGGTTGTGAGCCACCATATGGGTGTTGGGAACTGAACTCTGGTCCTCTAGAAGAGGAAACAGTGCTGTTAAGCACTGAGCCACATCTCCAACCCTTATAAAACAATTTCTAGTATAGGAATTGGTATCCTAGAGGCCAAGGTAGAACTCTGGGTAGAGTGCTTACCTAGCATACACAAGGCCCTAGCTTTGGTCCCCAGGAATCAAATCATAATTCTATTTTATAATTTTTTTCTCTCATTTCTCGGCATGGAAATTGGTCACAAAATAACACTGATCTATGCTTAAAAAGTTTTCTCATCTTTTAGCTACTTGGTTTTGAAACTTGAGTAGTCCCCACAGCCTGCTAGTTAGGTATGAGAAAACCTCTTTCCCAAGACTAATTTTGTAGTTTGTGATAGCTAGCTACCACCATGTAACAAACACCACAGAACTCAAAGGCTTCCCAGCACCCTTCCACGCCTATGGCTGAGCATACTGTGTAGCAGGGCTCTCTGGCATGACTGAACTTTACCTCTGATCCACATGATGACCTCTCCTCCCAAGGCTAGCCTGAGCTCACTCACATGCCATCCCAGCACATCTGTCAGTTCTCTTGAGACCTCAGTTCAGCGTCATGCCTACCATTTTCATTTGGCTTCAAGTCACATGACTGAACATGGACGGTCAGAGGCTGGAAAACAGACACTATCTCTTTGTGGGGTAAACCATGAAGCCATGTTGTTATAGACCCATGACAGAGTGCAAGCTCCAGGAAATACAATTATTTTATGAGGTAGTCATAATTTTTACTTAATTTTAATAGTTTAGCTAAGCTGTTGTTCTAGTTTACTTTCTATTGCTGTGGTAAAACACTGATCAAAAGCAAGTCAGGGAAGGAAGGGTTAATTTCATCTCACAGCTTATCATTTGTCATTGAGGGAAGTCAGGCAGGAGCTCAAGGCAGGAACCTGGAGGCAGGAACCTGCAGCAGAGACCATGGAGGAGCACTGCTCACTGCGCTGCTCCCCTGGTCTGTGCTCAGCCTGCTTTCTTTCTTTTTTTTTTTTTTTTTAGCCTGCCTTCTTATACAACACAAGATCACTTGCCCACAGTGGGCTGGGCCCTCCCACATTGCTACAGACACAGCTACAGGCCAGTCTAATAGAGGGAATTCCCCAGCTGAGGTTCCCTCCTCCCAGGTGCGTCAAATTGAAACCAAAGCTATCTAGTATAGCTGTTGAATCTTGTTTAAATTACATGTATTTTACTCTGTGTGCATGTATGTGTCTGTGTGTGTATGTGTGTGCATCTGTGTGTACATGTGTGTGTCTGTGTGTGCGTGTGTCTGTGTGTGCATGTGCATGTGTCTGTGGTTGTGCATGTGTTGGTGTGTGTTTGTGTGTGTTGCTGTGTCTTGTGTGTGTCTGTGTGTGCATGTGTCTGTGTGTGCGTGTGTCTGTGTGTGCATTGTGTGTCTGTGTGTGTGCATGTGTCTGTGTGTGTGTGTCTGTGTGCATGTGTCTGTGTCTGTGTGTATCTGTGTGTGTGTCTGTGTGCGTGTGTCTGTGTCTGTGTGTGTGTCTGTGTGCGTGTCTGTGTGTGTCTGTGGGTATGTGTGTGTGTGCGTGTGTATGCACATGTGTGTGTGCGTGTGTGTGTATGCACATGTGTGTGTGTGGTGTACACACATGTGCACTCATTCATGAGCACAGTGCAGCACGAGTGTGGAGGTCAAAGGACAAGCCAGTTCTCTCCTTCCACCATGTGGGGCCTTGGGAATTGAAATCAGGTCTTCCGGTTTGGTGGCAACACCCTTATCCACTGAGCCATCTCGCCAGCCCTAAGCTGTTGCATGTTTACCTCTACGGTGACCATCAAAGGCTTCCATATAGTCTCGTGTTGCCCTTCTCTTTAGTTTGCCTCTTGACCCCTCTGCAGGGGTCTCACTGCACCCCAAGCCTCCTCTCCACCTTCACCCTGGCCCCAGTCCCCATGCCGGAAGGCTGGAAGCTGCTGGCGCCCACACGCCAGCTCTTGTGCCTGTCATGAACAGCCCAGGGCTGCAGGAGATGCACAGGCTGCACACTGCCTCCTCTCCCCCAGGGCAGGCTCCATGACACACTATTAATCACTGCCACCCTTCATGGCTGGCCCCCAGGCTGGCCAGAGAGGGAGGAAGCGCTGCCCACAGCTCAGTGGAGCCCTTAATGACCACGTCAAGTGGCCAGCCATTTATTAGTCTCCTTAGCAGCCAAAAAAAAAATAAGGGCTGAGAAGCAGGCAAGCACTTGGGGGACCGTGTTTTGATTTTTTATGGCTGCTCCAAGCTCAGATGTTGAGGGGGACATCACAGGGTGGCGAACCCAGTCGGGGAAGCATGGGAATTCAGAGCCTTGAGCCTGGCTCTACAGACAGAATGTGGGCCCAGAGGGGTCACCGTGGCTGTGCAAGGGCGCACAGCTCTGTGGCAGGAGCCTCATCCCTTTGCATTTGTGTTAACCGATTCCCCGTGGTCCCTTAAAATGTAGATGGGTAAGTGACCAAAGTGACCAAGAGAGGCCGGCAGGCAGTAGCGAAGAGAACAGGCACTCTGGGACGGGAGACTCGGTTTCTCAGTCACAAAATGGACAGGACCAGGGCCGACCTGAGAGACGAGGGCACTGATGGCCATCGCTGCCGTGAGACTGTGTGTTGGGACCACGCATGTAAGACAAAGAGAAACAGAATCAATCTTTCTATCTCTCTCTCTCTCTCTCTCTCTCTCTCTCTCTCTCTCTCTTTCTCTCCCCCCCCCCTTATCTCCTCCTTCATCTCCCTACCCTACGTAGGCTGGCCTTGAACTCAGGACCCTCCTGCCTCAGCCTCCAAAGCAGTGAAGTCGCAGGCTCTCGTCATCACGCCCTGCAATTCATTGTCCAGACAGACTGCACTCAATTTGCTTCCCGCTGGGCCTGGGAGCACACAGGGCACTAGCCTCCCCCACTACCCCTTCCACCTGTGCCAGCTCTGGCCAGGACCCCACCACACCCCTGGACTGCCTGCCTCCCCACCCCCACTTTCACAGCTGATGACTCTCCAAGGTGCCATTGGGGCCACAACACAGCTCTGGGCTCTACGGCTAGCTGGTAGTTCCTCAGTGACACATGACATGTCACAGGCATGTCAACCACACCCAGCCATGGTCTCCAGTGATCACCCAGTGCACCAGGACTATCTTTTTTTTTTTTGGTCTTTTTGAGACAGGTCTCCCTGTAGCCCTAGCTGGCCTAGAACTCACTCTGTAGACCAGGCTGGCCCTGAACTCACAAAGATCCGCCTACCTCTCTGCCTCCCAAGTACTAGGATTAAAGGCGTGCGCCACCACGCCTGGCATCTTATTACATTCTTACAAAGACCCTAGGACATAGGTGCTGTGAATTTCTAACCTACAGGTGAGGAAATAGGCATGGAGAAGTTCATCTACTTGTTCAAGGTCACACAGTGAATGGCAAGACCCCAACAGACACCTCAGGACTTGACCTTAGAACAAAAGCCAACCTCTCCTCCCTAAAGCCTTCCTGCAAATAACTCATCCCTCTGGTACCCCACACATACCCACCAAATCGGGGCCTGAGGGAGTGATGGAGTCTCTGGCCAGCTGTGTGGCTTTGGCCAAGTCACCTCCCCCCTCTGGGCTTTCATTTCCTCAGGAGGCAGGAGGCGGGCTCAGACCCATGCAGGAAGCAGAACTAGGCTTCAATACTAAGGGTGACAGTGACAGCAACTGTTAAGACAGGGACCAGGGAGCCATCCACAGGCCCCTGACTAAGCTTGTCCAGCCCTTGCCCATCTGTCTCCACATCCGTCAGTACAAGGAGGAGACAGGGCTTAGGTTCCTAAGCAACTCCCCAAAGGGCAGCGCCCAGCAGAACAGGGCAGCTCGCAGGCCCACCTCCCTTCCCAGAGCACAGCCGCGGCCACCACCCTTCCTTCCTGGGCAGGAACAACCAGGAGGAGCCACAGTCCCAGCTCACCTCGGACATGACCTTGAGTAAAGTCCTTGTGCAGTCAGCAGGCACCATGGACCCTGGGGCCTGGAAGCCACCCACCGAGGTAGAAGGGTAGGGCTCACGTGATACCCATGTCACATAAGAAACTGAGGCACAGAGAGCACTAGGACCAGATGATCACACAGCCTTTGGTGCCAGCTGCCTGCCCTAAGGCTGAGGACTGGCACCCCTGAGCCCAGGTGCACTACTGTGCCAGGACAGAGCAGCAGGCACCAGGGCAGACCCAGTGCCCTCCCCTGCAGGCTTCCATGAACAGCAAACACTCGGAGGGCCACATGTCCCTGTCTGCCAAAGCCAAAGGCCCACCCAGGATCACAGCCGCCTGCCCAGGAAGACCAGCAGGTGCCTGCAGCCCCTCCCCTAGCGCTTGGGCACACATGCCTACATCTTAACTAAGTCATCCCATGGCCAAGCTGTGTGACCCTGACCCAAGGCTTTACCTCTCTGAGCTGCCTTTCCCTCACTCATCCTTACAGCTTGCACATGGCTGGCCTTTCTGAACCCCACACTCGTCACAGTGGTTGACAGATGACTACCCTCCAGATGAGGAGACTGAGGCTCAGAGAAAGGGAAGCTGTGCGTGCAGCCAGGAAGCATGTTCAAGGCACAGCAGAGGATGTGGGTGTCCAAGGCAGAGGTGCTTCCTGCCTAGAGCCAGAGGTTGGGGGCAGGGCCAGTGGAGGGGAGGGGTAACCCTTTCCTGCCCGGGCCTCCCTCCACCCTCTCCCTTCCCCCCTCCAAAGCTGCCAGACAAAGCGTCCTTTATCAGGACTGTCGCTGCATTCTTCAGTGACACGTAGGGACAAAGGAGGGGGCCACAGCAGTGACAGGAAAGCCTGGCAGCCCCACAGCAGTCTGCAGTCTTCCCACGCCTCCCTGGCCTCCCTGGGGGCCTCCCATCCCCCTCCCCCAAGGCCCCCTGAGGGTCTCACAGGGCAGAACTTGCTCCCCTGCAGCCAGAGCCTGACTCCTGGACTGTCTATCCACCTCCCAGGTATACAGACCTCAGTCTTCCTGCCTGTAAAACGGATGGATATTCAGAAAGGTGCTGTGCCACCCGCACTGAGAGCCCGGCAGACTCGGCAGCTGGTACTGTTGTGGCAGTGACTGACTTTTCATTTCCAGCCCCTTCTGGGGTTTCTCCTGGAGAGCCTGCCATCCCAGAGCTTTACCATACCTTTCCACTTGCTAGAAGCCCTTTCCACACCTCAGTGCCACCGGACCCTCTCCAGCATGTGTCACCTTCATACCCTCCAGGCAGCTGGCCCTTACTGCAGTGCAGCTGCTGCCCTGGCTGAGTTAGGGACGTCTTGTGGGCATCCCTGCCCTTCATATCTCCTCACAGCACACAGTCCTTAACTGTCACTGTCTGCTGACCCAGTCACCCATCATCAGAGCCCCTTGGGGCAAAACCAGAGCTTGTTTGTTCCCTGTCCTCCAATCTGGTACTATCCCTGGCCTGATTCAGTAAATGCTTGTGGGATATGTAGTAGGTAGATGAATAAGTGACAGATGGCTGGCTGGCTGGCTGGCTAGCTGGATGGATGGATGGATGGATGGATGGATGGATGGAGTGATGGTGGATGGATGGATAGGTAGGTGGATGGCTGGGTAGATGAGTGGATAGATAGATGAATAGGTAGAAGATGGATGGATAGATAGGTAGGTGGATAGACAGAGGAATGAGTAAATGTCTAGATGAATGGATAGGTGGATGGATGGGTGGGTGAGTGGACAGATAAGATGAATAGATAATGGATGGACAGATGAATGAGTAAGTAGACTTATGGATGGATGAAAATTGATGGATGGGTGGGTGGGTAGGTGAGTGGATATATGGACAATAGGTAGTTGGAGACAGGGATAGATAGTTGGAGGGATGAGTAGATGGGTGGGTGAATGTATTATTAACTGATGGGTAGATGGATGGTCGGATGGGTAGAAGGATAGATGGAGGATAGGTGGATGGATGAGTGGATTATGGACTCATGATGGATGAATAGATGGATAGATGGACGGGTGGTAGAGGATAGATGGATGGGTGGGTGGGTGGATGGGTGGATAGATGGAAGATAAACAAAATAGCAAGTGCAAGTATGGGCCGATTCTCAGATCTACTAGGCAAAAGAAAAAGAGGGAAGAAGGCAGGTTCTGGGAGCCAAGGGTTGGGGTCTTTCCAGGCCACACCATGGCCAGGAGAGGGAGAGGTGTTGGTCTCTCCACAACTGCCCTGCTAACCCCACTGATCGCTGATTGTGCCTCCCACACCCCCTCTCAGAGTCCAGGCCACCATAAGGCTGCAGAGATCCCATACCAGTAAATACAGCACCCTGTCCTTTCATCTGACCCTGGCCCCTATCTCCCAGCAGAAAGAGCCATGTTGTTTCACCCAGAGCCTCTCAGCCAAACCTGCAATCTGACACCCATTAGTTGCTGAAGACCGGTCATCTTATTTCCCATTCACTTGTAAAGCACCTACAGTCTTCCAGGAGGGAGGGAAACACAGAGAAGAGAAGCTGAGTTCAGACTCCACAGACTCACAGCCTGGACACACACTCTGAGAAAGCAATTCACAGATGATCCTCGACCAGTGAAGGGTGGACATCTGCCCAAGGTCATATAGCAGGGTCCAGCCAAATGAGAATTGGGACCTAGGGGTCTAGACTCCTGGCCCAATGCTCCCTTCTCTCCAGCACATGCCCAGATGTGAGCACAGGCCAGATGACAATGACAGAGTGACAAAGATGAGGGAAGAAGGGGAAGAGGGCAAGAGCTCACTCAGGGGGCGAGGAGTCTCCTGGCTGCCCCCCCCCCCCAGGGTGGATTTATCTCCCCACACACCCCTCCATAGATAAGGAAACTGGAGCAGGGCTGAGCAGGTCTGAAAGTTGAGCCAGATCAGTTCAACTCCAGAGCTCGTTGTTTGGTTCCGTAGAGGAGGGGACACTGGCTTATAATGGGGAACTAACAGAGGGGCGGAGGGAAAAGGAGGGGTCCCTCCCCTGTGGCTGAGTGTCTTGGAGGGTAGAAATCTCATGTACAGAGCATGGCGGGGCCGGGCCAGCAGGACGCAGGGCCCTCTGCCTGGAGCGGCAGCCATCCCCGTCTGCACCTGAGCAGGTCTCTCAACAGCAGACGCAGTTTAGGACAATTTTCACCACTCCAGCTTGGATGGGTGCCTCTGGGGAGGCCGGTGGCCTTTCAAGCTGGACAGAAAGGCTGTCTCTCAAAACAAACAAACGACTTCCGGGGCAGAGGGCAGGGATGAGGTTCCAGCCAGGCGTTGGGCGGCATGCCGCCCATTCAGCCAGCCCCGCCTGGCTGGGAGAGGGACGCAGAGAATCAATCAAGAGCCCAATGTGTTTGCAGAAGAGTGTGTGTGCCTGGGACAGCTAGGGAGCCCCAGGGAGGCCCCTGGGGACACGTGTCTACTGCCTAGGCTCCCGGACGCGCTGGGCTTTGGAAAGGTTTGTTGCTGAAACAGATTCTCAGGCCAGGATTCGAGGGTCCCACACCCTGCAGACACAGGGCCCAAGTCTGCACTCAGGACACTGTAATTTCTTTTGTCTCCTAGATACTTATACCGAATAGCTGGACTTGGAAAGGCAAGGACCTAACAGGTGAGAGCGGGCTCCTTCCTGTCCCCGAACTTTCTCAGCCACTGAGGTTCGGCCCAGAAGCTCACCACACTCAAGCCACCTGCTGCATATCCACCGTACACTCGGTAGATATCAGAAGATGTCTCTCTGTGCTCCGCTCTCACCCTGGTCTGTCTGTAACTTGCACACAGCCTGCCTCACCGCCCCCCCCCCACCCCCCAGTGTCTAGCCTCTGGTGCAGCGACAGTGGCTGCAAGCCCCGCCTATCACTGTCTCAAGATCCCCACAGCAGCCCTGTGTTTCCAGATGAAGTGTGGGGCCGTGGGGACGCATGATGCCCCTGCCTTCCTCACCAGGAAGTGGCCTGTGCCTCAGCCCTCCACCCCAAGCCACCCTGCACTAGCTATCCTGTTCTTCTTTTTACTTTTTTATGTTGTTTGTTTGTTTGTTTGTTTGTTGAGACAGAGTCTTGCTACATCACCCAGGCTGGCCCCAGACTTGCTGGCCGTCTCCTGCCTCAGTCTCCAGAATCCTAGGGATTCAGGCCTGTGCACCACATCCTCGTCTACAGAGCTGGCCTGGGGATGTTGAGCTAATGTTCTGGTCCCTGTTGCTGTCCGGTGCCTGCCAAAAAAAAAAAAAAAAAAAAAAAAAAAAAAAGAGCCAGGACTCTGGACTCGAGTGGACCAGCCAAAGATCACCCAGGCCCTCACCACCTTCTCTACCAGTGTTTTGATCTCATAAAGGGCTCCTTAGAATTTCATACCCTCCAAAGGGACACAGAAGGCCCATTTGAGATATTTTCCAGGTTTAGAATTGAAGACACTGGACCAGCGAGATGGTTCAGTGGGTGAAGGAGCTTGCAGCCAAGCCCGATGACCCCACGTCCATCCCTAGTGGTGGACCCACGTGGTGGAAGGAGAGAACTGACTCCTGCAAGTTGTCCTCTGATGTCCACAGGTAAACTGTGGCACGCACACACACACACACACATACACACACATATGCACACACACATTAAATACATAAAAATATAAATGTAACAATTTTTTTAAAGAAAGGGCAAAAGAATTGGAGACGCCATGGCTCAGACAAGTTCAGGCACTTCCTAAGTTAACTGAGTTCAAGTTAGTTAGGGTTAACTTACCACATCTGACACTGCCCCAAAGGATTAGAGGATGTGGGAAAACAATCTTCCACCCCACCCAGCTGGGGCTGTCTAGCCAAGGCCTCCCCTTGGGTCCCTCCCATCTCTGTGGGCATCCAGTTTCTCTGGCCCCCAGCGAGTCATGCCATATTAGTTTCCTTTGATAAAATATTCTGACAAAAACAACTTAGAGGAGAAAAAGTTTAAGTCACAATTTCAGGCGACCACCCAACACTGTGGGGAGGTCAAGGCAGGAGGTCAAGGTAGTTGGCACACAGCATCTGCAGTCAATAGCCAAGACGAATGAGTTAACGTGTGCTCAGCTCACTTTCTCCATCTTTACACAGTTGAGGGCCTCTGCCCAGGGAATGGTGCTGCCCACAGTCAGGATGGGTCTTTCTATGACAATAAGCCAAATGAAGACACTCCCTTATGTCATACCCATAGGCCAACTAATCTAGAGATTCCTCCTCCAGACTCCTTCCCAGGTAATTACACCTTGTTTCAACTTGACACTCAAAACTAATTTTGTCTGATCATCCAAACACAAGCCATGACCCCTTCAGGATACAGAGTTTAATAAAGGGGTTAGTGATCTGTCCAGCACTGGACAAGCTCCACACCTGGATTCATGGAGAGGTAGTAACTGGGCACAACATGGTGATGTTCACAGGAATTTCCAAGGCTGTTTGTACAGCCCATTTGTTCTGACACATCTTCCATCCTCTGGACTCTCCAGCAATCCAGCAAGAAATAAGAGACCAGCCCTGTTCAAGACTTTTTACTGAGCTAGTGAGATGGCTCTACAGGTAAAGGGCTCACAAGCCTGACAATCTGAGTTCAGATCCACAGAAGCTGTGTAACAGCCAGATGCGGCAGACTGGCTGACACAATGCTGAAGAGACTTTGTCCCACACAAGGTGAAGGCCAAGCCCTGAAAGTTGTCCTCCGACACCACACGCACACACATGACTTCCTACCATAATCAAATCTGCATGAACAAAAATTGGTATACTGTGAGTTGTTGTCATTAGTTGTTCAACCCCCCCATATAGCAGCCCCAGAGGCACCCCTCATGTCCTGCCCCCTCACTTCCCTCCCACAGTGCCCACCGTCCTGACTGAGCTCTGCACAGGTTGCCCCTACCTTTTATATAAACAGGGGCACAAAGCAGGCACTCAAACATGCTGCTCATACCAAATCATACAGCAGCCATGAGATGCATTGGCAGTTACTCGGTAGGAAGTGTGGGCTTATTCTCTTCATGGATGTCATTCACTCCATTTCTGACTATGACACTGTGTATCACTCCATGGTTGGCATACCAATTGGTTATTGCTGAGTTGCAAAGCTCATCAAAGCTTAGAGATCTAAAGCAGCAAGATTTACAGCATACGTACATCTGCAGCCGGACCCACTGAGCAGCTCTGCTGGACTGGGCTGGGCTGGGTGGGCTGTCTCGCCCACCTCTCATCTTCCAGCAGGCCATCCTGGATGTTTTACATGGTATGATTGTCAATTGGACAGGATTTAGAATCATCTAGAAGAAAAATCTCTGAGCACCTGTGAAGGTGTTTTCAGACTTAGACTACAAACTGTTCATGCCACATCTGGCAAAGAATCTGGCTGCTTTCTGCTCACATCCTGAGAAGCTGAGTGAGGCTGTTCAAAAGTAACAGTTATAATTTGATGGCGGAGATGAGCAGTCAGGATGTGGCATGGTCGGTGCTCACTGCTCTTCCCTACGTTTACAGTGTAAGAGAGCAGCAGAGGGGAGAAAACGTGGGTTTCTCCCCTCTGCTGCTCTCTTACACTGTAAAGGGTGGCCAGGAAGGCATTGTTGAGTTTAAAGTTGTGATGAGGAGAGTGCAGGGAAAGCAGCTATGATTCTGAGAGAAATTAGAGATTAAGGAAAAACCTCATGCTTTGTACTGGGGAAGTAGAAAAGGGGTCTGGAAGGTAAGACACACAAAGTCTCCAGCTGGAGAAAATGCAAATTCGTTTGAAAGGAGACTGAACTGAGACTTGTGCTGAAGAGGTTCTGTGCTGGAAAACAACTACCTAAGGGATATCACCCCAGATCCAACCACCAAGGTGCACGGAGGTGACAAACATGGTGGGAGGAGGCCACGTGACCCGCCATGCTGGCAGCAGAGCTTTGCAGCATTGTCTGCTGGGAACTGGTTTTTCAAGCATGCAAAATGCAAGAGCTGCAGGTCATGCAGGCTTACACCAATGTTACAGAAGGCTCTCCAACCAACGAGGTGTGGCAGGGTCATATTTCCTGCAAAAGGCCCTGAAGGCCATTGCATAGAGCTGGGAGGGCAAAGCCCAAGTTGCTGTGGAGACCACAGGATATTAGCAGTAACCAAAGGATTCCCACTAAGGAAAACCAAAGGCCTGGGTTAGAAACATCCCCCAAAGAGGCTACATGTGCCTCAGGTGGCAGAGATGGAGGGTGGTGTTTCCCAAGCTCACTGAAGCCCAGATGGTGTCGGCACAAGCCCCAGATGCTGGATTTGGGATGGCAGGGTTTGATGTTCGCCTTGCTTTCTTCAGTATTGCTTCGGCTGGCTCCATCTTTCACTGTCATCATCCCATTCTGGTTTGTTACTACAATGGAATACTGTGGCTGGAAAATATTAGAGAAAAGAAACTTATTTGACTTACAGTTCTCAAGGCTCAAGGACACAGCACTGGCATCAGCTTGGCCCCAGTGAGGGGCAGACGAATCACAATAGCAGGAGCACATTCAGTGGGAAGAGGCAGTGGATGGATAGGTAGGTAGATGGTAGATAGATGGATGGATGGATGGTAGATAGATGGATGGTAGATAGATGGATGGTAGATAGATGGATGGATGGATGGTAGATAGACGGATGGTAGATAGACGGATGGTAGATAGATGGATGGTAGATAGACGGATGGTAGATAGACAGATGGTAGATGGATGGTAGATAGACGGATGGTAGGTAGACGGATGGTAGATAGACGGATGGTAGATGGATTGTAGATAGACGGATGGTAGGTAGACGGATGGTAGGTAGACGGATGGTAGATAGATGGTAGATAGACGGATGGTAGGTAGACAGATGGTAGACGGATGGTAGATAGACGGATGGTAGACGGATGGTAGACGGATGGTAGGGTAGATGGATGGTAGGTAGACGGATGGTAGATAGATGGATGGTAGGTAGACGGATGGTAGATAGACGGATGGTAGGTAGACGGATGGTAGATAGACAGATGGTAGATGGATGGTAGATAGATAGATGGTAGGTAGATGGATGGGTAGGTAGGTAGATGGTAGATAGATGGATGGTAGATGGATGGTAGATAGATGGATGGTAGATAGACGGATGGTAGATAGACAGATGGTAGATAGACGGATGGTAGATAGATAGATGGATAGGTAGGTAGTGGTAGATAGATGGATGGATAGGTAGGTAGATGGTAGATGGATGGTAGATGGATGGTAGATAGACGGATGGTAGACAGATGGATGGTAGACAGATGGATGGTAGATAGACGGATGGTAGATAGACGGATGGTAGGTAGACGGATGGTAGGTAGATGGATGGTAGACAGACGGACGGATGGTAGATGGACGGATGGTAGATGGACGGATGGTAGATAGATGGATGGATGGTAGATAGACGGATGGATGGTAGATAGATGGACGGTAAATAGACGGACGGTAAATAGATGGACGGACGGTAGATAGACAGATGGTAGATAGATGGATGGATGGTAGATAGATGGACGGTAGATAGATGGATGGTAGATGGATGGATGGATGCGAAGACTGGGGGATGGGATGAGGATGGGTGGATGGATGGATGGATGATGGGTGGATGATGGGTGGATGATGGGTGGAATGGAGGCTGGATGGACAGACAGATGGGTGGATGGATGGATGTGTGAATAGATGGATGGATTAGTGGGCGCATAAATGGTAGATGGATGGATGGATGCAACAGCAACTGATGTGTGGTGCTCTGGAACAAAAAAGCCAAGCGCAAGGAGGAAGCAGTCTTGGGGCCTCTCATTAGGCCCCTCCTCTTTTCTAGGTCCCTCCTCCTTAAGGGACATGCCACCTCTATCCTGAGGGTCACACTTTCTGTACAGGAATCTTTGAGGACAAACCAGCCCACACTGTCTTCGTTTACCCAGTTCATGTGGAGGCTGCTTATTGCAATGGGCCAGCACCGCTGTGGGATTTGTCCTTTTAAGGAAATACCCCAATGTGTGCAATTCTTATCCCCTTCCGCCTCTAGGACCTGCCTCTCCACCGTCTGGACTTCCCTCCAAACTGATGTCCACTCAGTTCATCAGACTGGGGGGGAAAAGAAGTACAGCCATGTGTTTAGGTGACACTGAGTCTTCTCAGCTGTGATGAGGGCTATTTAGAAAAAAAGGAGAGGGAAGCCAAGCAGGTAGTACGTGCCTGTGACCCCGGCGCTCCTGAGGCCAAAGCAGTACCGCAGCCTGGGCAACCTCCATTCCAGGTCTCTTCGCTCCAGAACTTCCGTGGTCCTGCGGTTTCTCTGGCAGCGTCCTAGTGAAGCAGCACTCTATCCACCACTGCCCAGCCCCGCCCTCCAGTCCCAACAGGGGCAAAGGCCAAGTTCCCCGTTGCCCCTTGTACTTGACCTCTTCGTTCTGTCTGGTCCCTTGGGGTCATGTGGTGACTCTGTCCTGAGGAAGATTTATCCTGCAGCATGCAAAGAGCCGGCTGCACAAACACTCACCGGCTGATTTCCAGTGATTTAGTCTCAGATTCCCATCTAAGGGAGGGGGCTCCAACCAAAGAGCCTCTGTCATATATCAGAAAGCGAATCGTGAAGACATCCCTATAAACCCAGCAGGGAGGAGAACCTGCCGACGCCATAAACTCAGCAATGTGGCGGCATCAGGCTCGCCATCTGCTGTGCAACACATCCAGATGCCGGCAGCGGCTGGCTTCAAGACTCTGCACTGCTGGAGCTCTGGACACACCCCTTCTTCCGGTCTTCTTGGTGGTCAAGGGTGCAAGGGGGTGGGCAGAAAGGAGCACAGAGCCTCTGCCCCACCTCCTAAGAGGGCTAAGGGGTGAATCTGTGTTACAGAGCAGAGCCATTGTCAAATCTTGGCCACACTCTGAGGGAACAAATGAGTGCCAGCCACTGTGCGTCACCTGAGAGAGCCCCTCAGCTCTCCTAGACCACAAGGACACTAAGATGACAAAGCCCTCCACCCAGGGCAATCCCTATATCCACTCACCCTTTGCCTGTGGTCTTTTCAGAACTTCAAGACTTGCAACTGATAGGAACCAAATTCACAATGGGTTAAGAAACATATAAGAGGGGCTGGAGAAATGGCTCAGCAGTTAAGAGCGCTGAGTGTTCTTGCAGGGGATCCAGGTTCAATTCCCAGCACCCACATGGTGGCTAAGAACCATCTTTAATGCCAGTCGTGGTGCTGCACACCTTTAATCCCAGCACTTGGGAGGCAGAGGCAGAGGCAGGCGGATCTCTATTAGTTCAAAGCCAGCCTGCTCTACATAGTGAGCTCCAGGCTAACTGGGACTAAAAAGAGACCCTGTCTCAAATATACAAAAAAATAACAGAAGAAAGAAAGAAAGAAAGAAAGAAAGAAAGAAAGAAAGAAAGAAAGAAAGAAAGAAAGAGAAAAGAAAGGAAGGAAAGAAAGAAAGAAAGAAAGAAAGAAAGAAAGAAAGAAAGAAAGAAAAAGAAAACATCCAAGAACAATTGTTTGTTTCCTCATACACCTGAGAATTCCTGAAGGTACAACTTCAGGTATGGCTGGATCCAGAGTCTCGTCTACAAATCAGGAACCACCTGTCTCTTAAGTTAGCAGCCTCTTAACTGACTCTGTTCTCTGGCAGGTTCTGACCTAGAAGTGGCAAGGTGCCAACACTGACATGCTGTGGTCAGCCACCCAGCAGAAAAGACGGGTTCTTGCAGTAAGCTTTAGCCGGACGTGGGAAAACACTGATAAGCAGAGATCCAATGTGTTGTCTTACCAGCTAATGAGCTCCCTGTCACTGGAAGCAGCCCAGCAAAGGCAGCTTAGCAGGCATGCTAGGAGAAAGTCACGAATCGGACAGGCACTCCTCACCTGGAATCGGGGCTGCCAGAGAACCACTGGATCTGCTTTTGCTCACAAGTTTGTCTTCAATGTTTAGCATAATGCATGCTCTGTAACACTCAAAATACTCCCAGGAGGTATTTTAGTCCATTTTCCGTTGCTGTAACAGAATACCTGAGACTGGATAATTTCTGAAGAAAGTTTACTTTTGCTCTGGAAAGACCTAGAGCTAGACTCCAGCAATATTGTCTGCATCTAGCAAAGGCCTGGTGCTGTCTCAACTCATGGCCAAGGAGTGACAAGGTCCAGCCAATGCAGAAGTAGAAAAGGCATTAATCCAGTCCTGAGATCTCCCACCAAGGACCCGAAGGCTCCCGCCAGGCCCTGCCCCCAACACCGCCCACTGGCTCCCATCTCTGTACTTCTGCTGGCTGAGCACAGGGGAGCCAGTGTGTGCCAGTGTCTTCCTGCGCTGCCCTCAGAACCCCCCCCCCACTCTCCTCCCCGAGCCGCCTGGTCTTCTCTTGGACTGCATCTCGGGGCCTTTGTTCCCGCCGTGTCTGGCCTACACCGCCCTCCTCCCCATCCCAGGATGGACAACTTCTTTCCATCCTGAGAGCTCAGGAGACGTTATGTTTCTGTCTCAGGAAATCCTTCCCTCACCACCTGGTTTGAGCAACCCTCTCCACACCAACTTCTCTCTTGCTTTCCTGCCCAGGGCTAAACTGACAACTATGTGAAAAATGCTGCTATTTACTGTCTCTGCAAGCAGAGGGGGCCAAGGCTGGGACTCTGCACCCTGAGCTCCTTGGCTTCCCGGTGCTGGCTTGGCTCCTGGTATGTAGCAGATGCTCAGTGACCACCTTCTCAATGTGCAGCAACACTAACACCAGGTGCTGTGAATGAGTTCTCAGCAGCGGCAGTACTGCCATCCTGTCCTTCCCTGGGTGTTTCTGTCATCCAGCAGGCCTCAGGGCCTCTTACTGTGTGGCTTTTCTCCCCTCTAGAATCTCAGAGTCTCCTACTTTCTGATGGCAGATGGAGAGAGCAGGGGAAACAGGCACTGATTTATGGGCCAAACCTAATGTGGCCAAAGTCACATGGCCATGTCCAAGGGCAAAGGAGGCTGGGAGGTGTGGTACAGGAGGACCACATGGTGGACAAATGGGTGGAAGGATGGGTGAATTGTACATGGAGGGTAGGTGGATCGATGGACAGGCAGACAGGCAGACAGGTAGCTGAGTGGATGAACGGACGGACAGGTGGGTAGATGAATAGATGGTAGGTGGATGGATGGGATGGGTGGAGAGGTGGGTGAGTGGATCAATCAATGGGTGGATGAGTAGATGGATGGATGATGGATGGATGGATGATGGATGGATGGATGATGGATGGATGGGTAGATGGATGGGTGGATGGATGATGGATGGATTAATGATGGATGGATGGATGGATGGATGATGGGTGGATGATGGATGGATGGATGATGGATGGATGGGTGGGTGGATGATGGATGGATGGATGATGGATGGATGATGGATGGATGGGCAGATGGACGGATGATGGATGGATGATGGTGGATGGGTGGATGATGGATGGATGGATGGATAATGGATGAATGGATGGATGAAAGATGGATGAATGGATGGATGGATGATGGATGGATGATGGATGGATGGGTGGATGGATGGGTGGATGGATGATGGATGAATGGATGGGTGGATGATGGATGGATGGATGGATGGATGATGGATGGATAGATGGATGATGGATGGATGGATGATAGATGGATGATGGATGGATGATGGATGGATGATGGATGGATGGGTGGATGGATGGATGATGGATGGATGATAGATGGATGGATAATGGATGGATAATGGATGGATGGATTATGGATGGACTATGGATGGATGGATGATGGATGGATGGGTGGATGGATGGATGATGGATGGATAATGGATGGATGGGTGGATGGATGGATGATGGATGGATGATGGATGAATGATGGATGGATGGATGATGGATGGATGGATGATGGATGGATGGATAATGGATGGATGGATGATAGATGGATGATGGATGGATGGATGATGGATAGATGGATGATGGATGGATGGATGATGGATGGATGGATGATAGATGGATGATGGATGGATAATGGATGGATGATGGATGGATGGGTCAATGGGTGGGTGTATGGAAGGTTGGACAGAATGGCTTCACATAGCTTTCAATTTAAGATCATACAAAGCTCAAATCCAATGGGTCCAGGACCTTGGCTGTCCATTATTGCCTGTCTATCCCACAGAGCTGGGATAACAAACAAGGCTGGGATATGCCATGCATGGGACAGAGCTTCCAGAGCTGGTCCAGTACAGAGGCCACCCCAGAAATCTGGGCTTCACATAGGTAACTCAATGGCCTCCCAACCCCTGCAGAGAAGAGATAGAATCCTCTGTCTGGGGCCAGCCTCACACGGGCATCCCCAGCCCCAGCAGTCCTGGCTCTGCTTACTCTCTCTGGAGCTGAGGTGTCCCCTGCTGCAGTGCTGAGCATTGCTGGTGTGCACTGACCTGTGTGACCTTTTCACCTTCTTGGTGACTCTGTGTGTTGCTTCATCCACCAGTCTGCACCCCAGTTCTGGGAACACAGCAATGGCGCTCACGGGGAGACCCTGGCAGGAGAAGGATCTGAAGGACACCGTGCTCCCCTACTCTGCCTGGGTCCCCACAGCAGGGTGGTCCTGTGGAGAGATGTCTCTCCCCAACAAGGCCCAGAACTGGCCAGAGCCAAGGGTGTTGCCCATGTCCCTGTGCATAGCCAGGCCCTGTAATGGCTACACAGCCCTTTGTTTGGTGACCACTCTGGAAACTCATGTGGGAAGGCTGCTGGAGATGAGGGCGCCAGGACCAGGTGGGCCTCAGAAACCTGGAGCTTTGAGCCAGAGACGGAAACAGCAGCATGGAGCAGGCCACGTAGAGACCTCAGTCAGTGGCCTCCAGAGTCAAAAGCCAGCCAGGTGGCTGCTCCTTTCTGAAAGTAAGGGGACAATGACATGGACACATAGAACATTCTAGAAAGATATCAGTAACCTCACTACTGTCTGCTCAGCAACGTAACTACTTTGTATAGCTCTCTAGGGATGGTGTCCCTGTGTCTCTAACATGTGAACTCAATTTTCAACCATTTGAATTTCACATCATGTTTACAGACCTAACACGGGTAACATGTGGATGGACCTTAGAGCTCAGGAGCTCCCCAAAGTCCAGGACCCTGGAAGCCAGTATCAGTCCACAGGCCTCTGGAGAAACTCTGGGACAAGAGTACAGCCCATGCATGGTTCCAAAGCCACCCCAGGAACAAAGCGCACAGGTCACCCCCATTTGTCCTCCAAGGGCCAGGGGAGAAGTGACGGGGTGGCTATGCCCAGGAGGGAGGGGCGTCCGACAGTGCTGCCCGGGGAACCTGCACGTCCTCCTCAGGAGGCCAAGGGCACCCGGGACATAGAAATTAAAAAGGAGGGGGAGGCCCAGCGTATTAACCTCCTTAATCTTTCATTTCTGACATAGATTGCGGGCCCTCGTTTCAAAGAATTTCCAGCTAATGTCTGGAGGGTAGAAAAATCTATTTCCCAATACACAGCTGCAGCTTTTGCGCCAAACGACCGGACCGCCCTTCCTGCTACAATCTGTGTGCATTGATTTTTTCTTTTTTTTCTCTCCCTCTCTCCCTCTCTTTTTTTAATGCTAACACATCATCCCAAAATCTATCAATACAAACAACATCTTCGAAGGAAATGCCAGCATCCCCAGCTGCCTCCTCCTTAACCCCAACGCTGCTGACCAGAGATGGACGAGAGGGGGCCTTCCCGGACACCCCACCTTGGGGACACATCTCTGACAGGCTCTTAAGACATTGATGTTAGAATCTTCAGCATCTGTATGTTAGAACTCTCTAAGACAAGGGCCATGGTAGTTATTTAAATGTAAATTAATTAACTTGAGATAAGATGAAAAATTCTACTGCTCAATCAAAAAAAAACAGCACTTCAATACTCAATGGCCCTGTGTGACTTGTGGTGACTCTGTGGTCAGCAAAGCCCTCCAGCACTGTCATTGTCACAGAAGATCTGAGTGGACAGGGTTCCTGCATTAGAATGGGGCTCAGCAAAACTTTTCCACTAAACAGGCAGATTTGATGCTCTACCACTGAAGGAGCCCTCAGCACAAGAACAAGATCTTTATGGCTTTTTGGACCATATGCAGTCTCTGACAAACTACTCATCTCTTGCCATCAAGGAACAAAGCTGCTGTGTGCGCTGTACAAATGCACCTAGTCCTGTTCCAATAAAACTTTATCAACAAAGACAGAGACTGGGCCAGAACTGGTTCCTGAGCTTTGGGAATCCCCTTAAAGGATCTCAACAGGTTAGAGACATGTGGAGTACTCAGATGACTTTGCAGGGGGCATCTGGGGTTGAGACAGGGCCTACCTTGAAGTAGGTGGCTATTTTCTGGGTATCACAAGCTAACATTGTGTGTTTTACTGTATTTAGATGGTCTACTCCCCACCAAAGAAGGATCTTTAGAGTGTAAGACCATCTCAGGGAGAGACTTTAGAAGGCCAGGATCCTGTGTGGTACCTCGGCACCTCATCATCCCGTGAAACTTCAGGAGGTCTTCAAAGTCTCCACAGGACCTCAATCAGACCCCCTCATCCAGTCTTGTATTATTTGTAGTTTCTGGGGGCTAAGAAAAATCAAAACAGCAACAACAGAGAGTTCAAATATGTCTGTCTCTAGCTTTTGAAAATGTGAGGGGGTTTGGGTAGATAGCTCAGTTGATGAAGTACTGACCATACAGGCATGAACCCTGAGTTCAGTCCCCACAGCCCACATGAAAATGCTGGCTGCGGCGGCCCGTGCTTGTAACCCCAGTGCTCCTCCATCTTGTTGACTGAGGTAAGGTCTCTCAATCAAGCTCAGAGCGGGCTGATATGCTAACCAGCTTGCTCTGGGGATCCCCAGAATTGTAGGTGGGCTGCCACACCTACCTGGCATTAAGAAGGGCTCTAAGAATCTGAACTGCAGTCCCGAATCTGAACTGAGCATCTCCCAAGCCCTCAAAAGGACTGTGAAGCTTGCTAAGCATTCTTCTAAAGTAAAAGGATCTTGGGATGGAGTGCCTGGGGTGCAGGACTTGAGGGGTATATAGGACCACCGCCACTCACTCTGAAAGAGCTTTCTGACAGGCACACCAGGGTTTGGAGCAGGCATCTGGGCTGTGCCACAGCAAGCACCCCTCTTTCCCAGCTCCAGACCCCACTGGGTTGTCACTTTGCATCTGCTCTGTCACTAGGGCCCGGCTGCCCACCAGCAAGTCCCAGAGCTGGCCTGGACCTAGGCCAGTAGCTCATCAGGACACCCAGGCCACAAGCCAGGAGCCGGCTCCTGTCCAGCAGCCACCAGTGTCCTACATCCTGGGTCACGGAGAGGCCACACTGTCCCCAGCAAGAGCCAGGCTTTCAGAGCCTGGTCTCCCTCCTGATGAAGCTGGACTCTGTTCCCTGCCCTCCCCCTAGCTGGCGCACACAGGTGGCCTGGGGCTCTGTGGGCAGACACTCCCCTCTCCCTCCGCCTATCCTGACCAAGAAGCCCTGGTCAGTCAGTAACCACAGGGCTATTTATAAAACACCTACCATGTACCATGCCAGGACCTGAGGGAGTCTACAGAGAACAAGAGAAGTGTGTTAGGCACTCACAGAGGTCACATCTCCCGGAGACAAACAGCACAGAAACACAGATCATTTCACCAGGAGTTTAGCTCAAGAAGGAAAGAACAGTGGAGGCAGGGGAGACTGGGAGCTGGGGCACTCAGGGAAGGCTTCCTGGAGGAAGCAGTAGCTAGAGAAACCCCCCAGGAGGAGGTACACGCCCTCACAGAAGCTGGGGGGTGGAGACTGAGGAAGAGAGAAGTGGCCAGAAGCTATCTGCACTGGCCTCTTTCCTGCCCCCTTGGGTGACACCTAGGTCACCTGCTTTGACCTAAAGATGTGTGGCTGCCAATGGCTGACAGTACTTACTGGTTACCAAAGTTCCAGGGTCCATGTTCAAATCTAGCCTCAGACTCCTCCTACCTGAGTGACTTCAGAGGCTAATTTTCCTGGGCCTTGATTTCCCCAGTAGAAAGTAATTGGGCAAGGACAACTTTCTATAGGAGTCAGAGCCTGTACAAGGGCTTTGCTCGGCATCAGATTTGGTGATATCCCCAAGCTAGTGAACCATCAGCCCTGACAACAGGCAAGGCCTAATTACAGGTGCCTAGGGATTCGGAGTCCCTTGTGACACAGGACAGGGGCCAAAACTTCTGGGATGACAGGGAAGGAAGGACTCCGGTGGTCACATGTTTTTTTTTTTTGCCAACCCACTGTCTCCTCCCAGCCAGGTCAGGACAGTGACAGGTAGCAGGCAGGTTGAGGGTCCACAAATCACACACATATGCACATGTATATCCATACATACATACATACCACATACACGCATGCAACACAGAACACACATGCATACACACACACCATAGAAATGGAACACACAAACATATACACACACTTTACCATATTTACATATATGCACATACCACACACATGTGACATGTATTCACACATGTGATACATTAACACACATCATATACACATATGCAACACATATACACATGAAACATATTCACCCACTCTCTATACATATTCACACCCTCATACACATGCATGCACATATACACACATGCACATACATACCACATACAAACACACACATACATACCACGCACATATATATGCATGCATTCACACACACCACACACAAATGCATATACTCCCACATACAATCAGGCACACATACACACACCACATATACACACCCCAAATAAACACACTCACAGACATGTGAATACACATACCCTCATACACACATACATACATACACATGCTTACACATATACACATGTATACACACATATACATATACACACAAACATAAACACACTCACACATATGCATACTCACACACATACATTCACACACATTCACTCACACACATTCCACACACACTCAAACTCATGCATATAGACACACATACACACACATATATACTCACACACATATTTACACACTCAGCAATGGAACACAGACAGTGCCTTGGGATTGCTTCTTTCGCTCTGTAATACATGCCGAGCTCTCTGCACATCTGGCTGTGTCGCACACGACATGCACAGAGATGCCCACAGCTACCTGGGCTCAGAGCCAACTCAGAGGCACTGTGGAATGTGCCTGGAGAGCAAGCTAGAGGCTCCTGGCTCCTTCACTGGTTGGCTTGTTCAGCCGCACGCCTGGCCCCCAGGCCGCCCTGTCTGGTTTTGCTGGGGTCCGCTCTCCACCTGCATGCCTCTCCCCGTTGTAGAACCCTGTCCTTTCAGAGGACCACATTCACCTCACAATCTGGGTGTGCACCTAGGTCCACCTGGGTCTTGCTGCTAAACTGCGTAAGGCACAGGGAGGGCTGCTTAGAACCTCGATTGCCTTGACAGTGACGTGGGTGAAGGTGATGGAAAGAAAATGGACTGTGAACACTCGGGCCCGTTTTCCCACTACTCGAGAGTCCAAGGCAGGAAGATGCCCAGTTTGGGCATCAAGGGGGCTAAGGGTCATCCTAGCAACTTAGTTGTCTCAAAATATAAAAGGGGCTGTAACTTGGGAGTAGAGTGCTTCCTTGGGACATGTAAAGCCCTAGGTTCGATCCCCAGGAGGAAGTGTTTGTCGAGGCTGTTGGTGGAGAGCACTAGGTCCCCGGGGCTCCACCGGAGATCATGCATTTCCTCACCGTTAAAGAATGTCATGGGTCGGCACCAACGCCACCTCTGGTCCCAGGAAAGACCCACCCTGAGCACTCCCAGCTCTGACTCTGAATGACCCCTGCATGACCCCTGACAAGACTGTCACTCTTGTCATCTCTGGGTCACCCCATGGAAGGGAGGGTGCTTTGCCAACTAGAGGGTCCACTCTAGTGGATGTCTGCTCTTTCTAGAATAGATGCTTTGCCTGAACTACATTTCCCAAGCACCTTTGCACCTAGGTGGGATCATGTGACTAGGTCTAGCCCACAGCCCTGGAGGAAGTTCCCTGTCACTTTCTGTTATGAGCTTCCTCAGCCTCATTGCCCATCTGCCCGCAGAGCTCTGAGATGGAAGCAGCCAGGGTGCCTGGTCCCTGCAGGGAGTGCTTCCCAGCCAGGGCCTACACTTGGTACACAGTCGGCTTATACTGTGTTCAGCACTGACCTGAGGATTTGGTCTTTGCAGCAGCTACTGACCTATTAGAGGTCTAGCACATACCAACTCAGGATGGTTCTAGTTTTGATTTTCCCACTTTCTGGTGATGCAAACGGGACTGATCTTTCCCTGGTCCACTAGGACAGAGGACCCTCGCTGGCAATGCTGGTCCCCAGCAGGGAGCTGTAGCCCCAGCCAGCCATCCCCCGCACCACGCCCAGCCCGCATTTAGAAGAAGAAACCACCAACATCGTGGTATGCTGGGCGACCAGCATCTTTGGGTAAAGCTCTTCAACAAATGGCACGAGCTCTTCACTACTTCACTGTAAACTTGGCTTCGCTGATGACTGCCCTTCGCGTGAAGTAAGCATGCAGGGGCAGGTAGGGCAGGCCGCGGGGTTGCTACACTGCACTACAAGATAGGTGTTTTGGATCATGTGCCACTTAGAAAAAAATTTTTTTTTAATTTCGAGACAGGGTCTCCCTTTAGTCCTAGCTGGCCTGGAGCTCACTCTGTAGACCAGGCTGGCCTTGAACTCACAGAGATCCACCTGCCTCTGCCTCCCTGGGATTAAAGGTGTGCGCCATCACACCCAGCCACTTAGAATATTTTTAATGAACTATGGGCCTAACAGGTGCAACCCCATCGAAAACCTGAGCTTTGTTCCACCCGTGCTGACATCATCTGATTCAAGGTTCTGCAGATCCTAAGGCCAACCTCACACTCAGTGTGTGCCAAGCCCAGATTCATCTTGCATACAATTTGCACAGTGGCTGTTCTGTCTGGTGAGCTCTTGGGTGATGGCAACCCCCATAGTTCAGAGGAGGGATGAGACACTCTAGTGTTCAGGGTACTGCCTGTTCACCAGCTAATGGGAAAAATTGGCAAGATTAGAACCCAGAACGAAGGTTCTTTTTGTTTTGTATCTTTGCAATTCTGAGACCTGGTCTTGCTATGTAGCCCCAGCTGGCCTCAAACTTGCAATCCTCCTGCCTCTGCCTCCCAAGTGGGATGACAGGCATGTGATCAGGCTACACACACACACACACACACACACACACACACACACACGCACACACATTGCTGTCCCGGTTTCCTTCTTGTCTAGTTCCCCTCCCAGCACTGCACACTAGCGTGGCACCCACAGGCCTGGCCTGGCCTGACGCTGAATCAGTTTCCCTCTCGGCACCTACGCGGCACCTGTGTCCCTCCTGCTTCCACAGCACTCTTAATTACTGTCTAGTAAAGATATTTTTCACTCTAGGTGAAAAATGAAAGACAAGGGAAAAGAGGTACTGGTTACATTGGCCATTTGGAGCTCCTCCAGGGTGCTGGGGCCCCGGCAGGGAAAAGGGGTTTGGAAAGAGGGGAACTATCTGTATAAGCAGCTTTGTTCTTACACAGCACTCCTGCTCTGTGGAGTTGACTGGAGGTGGAATGGAATGAGTGGATGGTGAGGGTGGACAGGCAAGAGTGTGGTCCTTAGAAAAGCTGAGGCTTTCCGAAATACAGCCAGTATGGCACTGGTTAGCTGCACAGCAATATCTCCTGTGAATGAATACTATGCAGCCATGAAAAAGAATTGCATGGCACAATTTGGGCTGGTACCAAATCATCTGCAGAACTAGTACAGTGTAGAACAATGAACCCCTACACCTTCAGAGGCAGTAATATTACCATGGCCAGCATTTATCCAAGGTAAGTACATATGACTTTGACACATTCATTGCTTCATTTAACTCTTGTTATCTTATCTTTTGATGTAGGGAGTCGAAGTCGTATCACCCCCCCCCCCCATTTACAGATGGGAATCTGATGCTCAGAGAAGTTTAAGAACAGTGTACAGGTTGAAAGTAGTGGCAGAGCTGGGACCCAAGCCCAGAACGTCAGTCTGCATCCTCTGCAGGAATAGAACAGAAAATGAGTACTTCACAAGGGGGATTTATCAGAATGGCCCACATGACAAGCTGGGAAGTCCAACAAGGGCCCTGAGTATGGCAGACAGGCTGAGAACCCGGAAGCCGCTCAGCTCATGAGGCTGGATGTCTCAGCACTCCCAACTGAGCTCTGACAGCCTGGTGGGTTTCTGGTCTTCGGGCCCCATCAGAAGTCTGAAGTCACTGGGCGCTGATGTCAGGAAGAGATGAGGGGCAGCAGTCAGGCAGATGCCTTCTCAGTAAGGGCAGAGGGCAGGCAGAAACAGCAGCTTTCCTGCCTCCCAGGCCCCTACCAGAAGGGCTGCCCACTCTGGGGGAGACTCACTCACTCCTTAATGGGTCCAGGAATCCCCTCACAGACCTGCCAGAGGGGAGTCTCCTTATTGACTCCTGATGAGCCAAGATCAGCCATCACCACTAGGAAATCACTGGGTCATGGCCTGTGAGGTACCAGCATACTGGTGGGTGCACTTGTGGTCTCAGAAACTGGTGACAGTGGCAGCTGTGGGAAGGCAGGGTCTGTCCAGTAGTCAAGAGGGTCAACATGACACGTGGGGACAGAAGTCCTCAAAACATGGGACTTCATAACAGAGACCCCCTACTAAAATCATGCACTCACAGGATGATGTTCCCAAAGAAAAACTAAAGTGGGAAAGGTGGAGGCAGGCAAGATGGCGGCGCCTGGGTGTGATGCCAGCTCGTGAGAGACAGGCGCAGGAGATCAGGAGTAGAAGGTCATCCTGGGCCACACAGTGAGTCTGAGGAATGTTACGTGTCTTGACATAAGTTCAGAGAAAGAAGAAAAATTCTCCTAAAATTGTATAACAGGGCTGGAGAGATGGCTCAGCAGTTAAGGGCACTGGCTGCTCCTGCAGAGGACCTGGTTCAGTTCCCAGCACCCACACGGCAGATGATAACCATCTTTAACTTGTACCAGGGGATCCAACACCCTCTTCTGGCTTCCATGGGCATTGTGCACACAGTACACTTACATATATGCAGGCAATACATTCATACACATAAAATTAAAATAAATAATCAAAGTAAAGATTGTATAACTGTGGGCCTGTTCACACATAAGTTTGGCATTTGATTTGTACCACTTGAATAGAGAGGGGTCATGGTACCTCTACAGGCCAAATGGAAACTCTCCTGCCCCGACTGGCTCGCTCTGAGCTACCAGGCCAGTGCTATCACTTAGGGAATTGTCAGTCATCAGTTAGTTTTGTCCAAACTCCCATGTTCAAATAATTTTGGTTTTAATTTGTACTAGTTGCACATGAACAAAGAGGCAGCTTGGGAGAGGGATGAAGGAAAGGAGAAGGAGACTGGAAGGAGCTACACCATTGATGTGGTCGGTGGAGAGAGAGGGAGAGTGGGGTTACAAGCCAAGGGGTGCAGGCCCCCTGGGAAAGAAAAGGCAAGGACAGGCATTCTCCCCAGAGCCCACAGAAAAACCATCCGGCTGACAACTGGAGCTCCAGGTGATTAAGAGACTCACTGTTATTTTCAGCCTCTTCAGCAATGTACCTTCCTTATAGCAGCTGCTTGAAGGTCCTATGATGTCTGGCTGCTCCCTTCCAGAGCCTCTGTGTTCTCCAGGAAGTCCCGCCTCCCAGCCCAGAGCACTTTCCAGATCCTCAGGAAGTGCTCAGCTCCCTCTCCTCACCATCCCCCTCCAGGGGGCACCACAGCTGTCCACCTTGAACAAGGGCTGTCCCCTCCTGTCACAGCTGCCTACCCCTCCGGTCACTCACCCATCCGCCCCTGGAAGGCGAGGCAAGGTCTACTTCCTTTCCTGTAGTCTCCTGGGCCTGGTACAGGGCCTGGCCTGCTGGATAAATGTTTGTTGAGTGACTAAATAAATCAGCTTTTAAAGAAAGCAGAACTTCCTGGGGAGGCGCCTGGCCCCTCACTGCCCCCATGGGTTTCTAGACACGTCCTTGCCGCTTTCTAGTTCCTACTGCATTTAGCGGCTTCCTTGGCATACAAACGAAGAAGGGTTCCCAGAGGACTCAGGCTCTACAGCTGGCACGTGCTCAGAGGAATGGGCTCTTGATTTCTGAAGATAGTTCTGAGAGGGCCCCCTTAATTCTTGGGGAAGTCTCTGGGAAACAGCCAGCAGTTTCTACCCTCTTGTTGGTCCTCCCACAATTCCACCCACCTGGAAACAATGGTTTGTCTTTAGGACCAGCCCCAAGCAGGACCCCTCAGAAGTCTTCTTTAGAAGCCCCTTTAAGGCCCAGCTTCTTGGGTGTTTGGGTGCCAACCCCCATCCTGAGGGGGCAGCCATACCTTGCCATTGGATATTGTGTTCCCAGTGCCTAGGCACACAGTAGGTGCCTAATGTGTGCTGACACATGCTGCTTCCTCTGCCAAGCCTCACGGGTCACCTCTCACCTCCACCTCAGGGAAGGTCCTTAGCCAGCAGCCCAAAGTGGAGGGGAAGAGACCCAGGGTTTCCCAAGGAGGAGAGAACCAAGGACAGCCCTGGCCTCCAGGGCTTTGTACTGCCTCCCTCCCTTGCCTCCCATCAGCATGCTAGGAACTGGGAGGTTCCTTCGACACCCTGCTGGCCAGCACCCTCTGAGTGGCACTTAAAGGATCCAGCATGAGAGGGGCATGGGAGCATGGCCCTCCAAATTGCTTGTGTGTAAACAAAGACGGGGCCTAGGTTGTGGCTTCAGGCAAAAGGTCCCAGCCTCCTGCATCCCAGCAGCATGTGTGATTGGACAAGGCCAACAGCCAGGTGCAGCTTCTCACCTGCCCACAGTAGCAGAACTGGTCCAGATCAGGGCAGCTGGGACTTGACAAAAAATTACATCATGTGCACCTACTGTGTGCCAGGCCCATGAGCACCTACTGTGTGCCTGAAGAAGAGGAAGGACCAGCAACTCAGAGCTGCAGGCAAGGGGTAGGCAGTCAGAGTCTGCAGCACAGAGGACAAAGATCCATGCATTCTCAACCAAGGGAAGGCCAGAGCCCCGCCCCAAGTGCTCCTAGCAGGTCTGGCCTCCTGGCGTCATGGGCACCTGCCCACCTGCATCTGCCCTGCTTCCCCATCAACAGTTTCTGCTTCTGACCTTCGAATGCTCTGCATGCTTGAAAAACCCAGGACACAAGACAAAGAGTTAAAGCATTCAGCATGGAGGGATCTGTCAAGCCGGGAACCCTGGGCACTGTCTAGGTGACCGCCCTGTCCAAGAAGAGTCCACTCATTCTGGACCATCTTGCTTCCTCAGTTTGACAATGAACTTCGCCGCTGCCAACCCCACTCACTCAGTTCCTGACCTGACAGTGGGAAGTTCAGGGGGCTGAAGGGATGAGTACGAACCTGATGAAAAGTTACAGACTCAAGCAGCACGCTGGTACACGCCTGTCATCCCATCACCTGGGAGGTTGGCATAGGAAAAGCAAGAGTTTGAGGCCAGCCTAGGCTGCATAATCAGGCTCTGTCTTAAACAAAACATGTGGGGGTTCCAGCCATCTGTTGATGCCACACGAGGGTACCTGTTGCTCCCACCTCATTGACACAAGTGTGGACATGTAGTGGTTGCCAGATGTCACTAAGAACTCTGCCTGCACAGAGGGAGTGTTGTCACATGTCCCAAACCAGGTAAGAAAGCATGTTCCGATGAGTTGGTGGTATGGACTTAGGTGGAGCCCCTTCTACCAGACATCTCCTCCAGCCCTAATCTCTTGGCCTGCTCTTCAGGGCTTTCCCAGGCCTCATGCATGCTGACCTTGCCCTCTCTCCTCTCATGCACATCTCTCCACCTTGTTCCCTTCACCTCAATCTGCATTCCCTTTTCATCCTCTGCACCTCTATATACACAGGTCTAACTTCTTGTTCCTGGTGAATGCCTGTGTGATACCCAACTAAACTGTCCTCTGCCTGGAAGCTTTTCTGGCCCTGAGTGTATCTCTGAGTGTATGTCATGCTGGCCTCACGCCCCCCCCACCACTGGACTGAAAGATTCTTGTGGGTGGGAATTGGGTGTTTTAGACCTTCCCAGTGGGCCAGTGATCAGGGCCTGTACAGCTGTGCCCTAAGCTCATGGGGCGTGGTTTCACTGGCAAGATAACAGGATTGTCAGTCATGCCAACCTCTCATCCCTATGGGGAGACATGCAAAGCTCTATGGGAAGATACTCAGGGCAGGAACAGCACCTCACATTCCCTCACAGCAGTCCAGGGATCCAGTGCAGTGCCAGTCTCCACCCTAGACAAGTGTAAATGGGCAGGAAAAAGTAACAGAAGGGCCATGTGTGGTGGCGCATGCCTTTAATCCTAGCACTTAGGAGACAGAGGCAGGCAGATCTCTGTGAGATCAAGGCCAACCTGGTCTACATAGTGAGCTCCAGGCCAGCTGGGACTAAAGGGAGACCCTGTCTCAAAAGATAAAAAAAAAAGTAACAGAAGGGAAGACTGAGCAGCCCCTCCCCACTCCGTGAAGCCCAAAGCCCACCCCGCCTGCCTCCCCAACCCCTTGGAGGGAGCCATAGCTACCAGGTTAGAACTCTTAACCTCATATCAAGCTGTCAAGAGACCAAAAGAACCTGGCCCCCGGCCAGTGACCAGCTGTCCATGTGGGGGTCACAGCAGTCCACCCAAACAAAAGCTGAGCCCGAGCACGCCCAGGGCTCCTGTGCCACTGCCAAGGCAGGCCAGGTGAGGCTTCCTGAGTCCCCAGAACCCCTGGTGCCTGTAGCTCCCCAGCCATTATATCCAGTGTCCATATTGGCCTGGTGAGGTGCAGAGTTCACTCAACAGGTAGGAAACTGAAAAGAGACCTTGAGGTCACTGTTTTCTAACCTGGGTCCACCTCTGCATGGGGGCTTCCCCCACTGCCTGTGGTCACTCTGGGTGTCCCTGTGTCATTGGCAAGGCCTTTGAGGATGAGGAAGTGAGGCACAGGACTTGGGAGCAGCAGCGGTCCTCCAGCCATCTGATAGAGCCCTGCGCGACCCTGTCACCTGGGAAATGTCAGGAAAAGGCACTTTCCAGGCTGGAGAGATGGCCTAGCGGTTAAGAGTGCCGACGCTCTTGCAGAGGACCCGGGTTTGATCCCCAGCACCCACATGGTGGCCGAGAGCTGTCTGAAACTCCAATTCCAGGAGAACTCCAGTTCCAGGGGAATCTGACACCCTCTTCTGACCTCCGTGGCATTGCACAACACAGGTGCACAAACCTACATGCAGACAGTACAATCATACACATACAGAAATAAATAAAATTAATTAAAAAAAAAAAAAAAGGAAAAGGCACTTTCCCCCTGGTGACAGCACTTACTGAGTGCCTGCTGTGGATCTGGCCCTCGGTGGCTTTTGTCACCTCCTCCCATACCCCTGTGGCCCCACATCCAGGCACCCGTGCCCCCAGCTCAGCAACTCAACAGGCATCTATGCAGATGATAGTGAGCTGGGCACGGATGACAGCTGGGCACAGTGACAGCTGGGCATGGCACAGACACACCCTGCTATGCCCAGCACAGGAGACACAGCCAGAGTCAAAATGCAAGCAATGAACACAGCCCACGCCTCCACGTGGCAGCCTGGAGGGCCTCCTGGGGAAGGGGACCCTGAGCTGACCGCCAAAGAACAGAAGGGAAGCACGTAAGTTAGGGCAGCGGGCCTCTGCCTTCATCTTCTCGTTTGCTGTTAGGCCAGGGTCTGACACCGAGGCCCAGGCTGGCTTCACACTTCCACATCCTCCTTCGTCCTTCCGCTGAATGCTGAGGTGACAGATGTCCATTGCCGCACCTGGCTTCTACCTCACTCTTGACATGAGAGAACAGCCCTTGCCAAGGTCATCTTTGGGTCCCCCTTGAAGTCCCCCAGAGGAGCTGGCCACCCTTCAGCCACAGAGCCTGTTTAGCATTTGCATACTGCAGGGCACTTTCTGGGCTCTTCAAATCTGCCCTGAGGTGCAAACACAGGGAAACTGAGGCTCAGATTAAGTTCAGAGAGGGAAGGGTCAATCAAGGTCATACAACCAGCCCAGATCCCCTGACTCTCTACAGGAGCCCTGGCCGCCCCCTCCCAGGCCCACGGGTGCCTCTGGGGAGGGCGGGCAGGCGGCCGAGCTCTGCGCCAGCCCATATATAACCCTCACCACACACCTTCCACACATTAATAAATGAGGAACCGAGGGCTCATAAATCCTGGGGCTGCCAATGTCCCTGGGACCAGCTCTCTCTCCGGCCACGCACTAGTACTTTTTACAACCCATTAATTAGTCCCTCTAATAAAGTTTGACAAAATGATAACTTGCCCATGAAAAGTGTTGTAATAAATACATTTTCCCTAACTTTTGACCGTTGGAGCATGGCCACCTCATAAACCCTCCGCCATGGTTCACTGCCTGATTGTCTGTATTTCTCCATCACTGTAGAAGTTGGGGCCTGGGGCCTGGTGGACCCAGAATAGGCCTGTGCGGGACTCTGGGTCCCCAGCACTTCTGGGGAGACAGCCAGGGACAGCATCTTCCCTCCTCACAGAACTTCAGTCGCTCCCAATACCCAGGTCACAGGTTTCCAAGGCCCAGTCCCACCTAGGGTCCAGTTCTGGTTGTAGGGCTCCTGAAGTCTCCATTTTGGGGTGCTGTGATGTCTTCAAATTTATTCTCTTAAATGTATTTTTGCTAAGGAACAATATCACTGCAGTAAATTAGAAAGGCACTGTAACAAGTCCAGCAAAGAAAATGAAAATGGGGGGCTGGGGATGTAGCTCAGTGGGTAGAGCACCTGCCTAAGTCCCAGGGGCCCCTGGTTTCAATCCTCCACTCTGCATAACCAGCACAGTAGTGCACACCTGTAATCCAGCCTTCAGGAGGACCGAAGGCTCAAGGTCATTCTCATCTACATAATAAGTTGGAGGCTAGCCTGGACTATCTAAGACCCTGTCAAAAAAGAAAGGAATGAGGGAGGGGGAAGGAAGAAAGAAGAGAATGAAGGAAGGAAAAAAGGGAAAGAGGGGGAGGAAAGGGAGGAAAAGAAAATGAAGACACAGTGAAAATAAACAGCCCAGTGCCAGGGCTGAGAGATGGCTCAGCAGTCCTCCTGCAGAGGACCCGGGTTCAGGTCCAAGGACCCATGTGGCAGCTAGCAACTGTCCAAAGTTCCAGTTCCAGGGGATCTGACGCCCACTTCTGACCTCTGTAGGCACTGCGCAACACAGGTGCACCTGCATGCATGCAGGCAATACACTTATACACATAAAAATACTAAAAATAGGGGCTGGAGGGATGGCCTAGCGGTTAAGAGCGCCGACCGCTCTTGCAGAGGACCCGGGTTCGATCCCCAGCACCCACATGGCGGCTGAGAACCGTCTGTGACTCCGGTTCCAGGAGAACTCCAGTTCCAGGGGAATCCGAGACCCTCTTCTGACCTCCGCGGCATCGCACAACACGGGTGCGCAGACCTGCATGCAGACAGTACATTCATACACATAAAAATAAATAAATAAATAAATAAATAAATAAATAAATAAATAAATAAATAAAAATTTAAAAAAAATACTAAAAATAAAAAGCCCAGTGCTCGCTAGCCCCACCTCTCCAGCCCTTGTCTCTTTCTCTGCCTTTGTTATAAGGAAATTTGACCCTGGCAAAAGCCATTGAGTTTAAGGACATGTCAGCGCCAAGCTGGTGTGGAGGGTATCTCCTGTGGTCGCAGGGGCCCAGGTGCCATCTGGCTGGAGGAGGGTATGTTATCAGCCCTCTGTGTGCCCCGCTTCAGAGCAGTGAGGCCCAGGCTCCTCCCACTTTATGCAAAGTCCAGAGAATGACCATGACTCATCAAGAGGCAGAATCCAGAGTCACCGTTTGAGGGCAGGCTGTCGGCCAGTGTGGTTTTCACTCCCTGTCCCCCCAAATTCTCTCCCAACCATGTAGGGAGGTAAAACCTCTTCTTACCTCCACATCTGCTCAGCTCTGTACCCTGGCCAGAATCTAGTCCAGATCTGAAACCTCCACACTGTCCCAACCATCCCAGCTGCCTTCCTGGGACTCCTGGCATCTCCCCCCCCCCCAGCTTACCTTGCCTATAGAGCCTGCTCTGGCCTATAGACTCATCCTAACCTTTGACACTGCTGGACAACAGACATTATCATCTAGAACCTCACAAAGATAACAAAACAAAAAACATTATAATATTTAAGAGAGTTTAAGGTTTCACATCCAGCTGTGTTCACAGTTATCAGCGGCTGCGCAAGGCCTGGGTGCTGTTTGCTGTTCGCACCTGTGTACTGGGGATTCCTCTCTGTCTGTGTCCCAGCACCTGGCCCTACACAGAGGTGGCTCAGCCACGAGACCATGGGAATCAGGGTGTCTGATAACATGCCCGCCTACATCACAGATGGGCAGAGTGAGGCCAAAGGGAAGATGAGATGAAGGCAAGGCCCCCTGAGTCCTTAACAGAGCCGAGGGCCTGGAGGGCCACTCATGAGCCCACCTTGGGGCTCCTGTATCTGCAGCCAGCAGGCTTTGTCCACACCAGGGGACAAGGCTCCCCTGAGCCCACCCGAGCAGGCAGGTGTGTCCATTTCCTCTGTCCACTTTACAAACCTACCTGCATCCTCCCTGCCCGGGGAGCCCAGCCCCAGCGCTGGTCCCTCTAATCATGTTGCCCACCTACTGGCCTGCCCAGTTACCTGTCACCCTGCTGGCCTTGAGCTCTTCAGGCTGTGCTGACAGGGGTCAACTCCTGTCTCTCTTACCATCTGGTGTCCTGCCTCCTATGGCTGCCTCACTCCAGTCCTGTCCTGTGCTGTCACCTGCACTTCTCTCTGCATCTCTTCCCTTAGTCGTCCAAAAGCTCCCATCATCAGGTCAGGGTCCCTGCCCAGCAGCTGCTGCTCACAGACTCCTATGAACTTCAGTCACATCCTTGGGGCTTACCATGCAGCAGCATCAGTGCTATACGACTGATTCAAATAGAACCCCTGGGGGCTGGAGAGATGGCCTAGCGGTTAAGAGCGCCTACCGCTCTTACAGAGGACCCAAGTTCGATCCCCAGCACCCACATGGCGGCCGAGAACCGTCTGAAACTCCAATTCCAGGAAAACTCCAGTTCCAGGGGAATCCGACACCCTCTTCTGACCTCCGCGGCATTGCACGACACGGATGCACAAACCTACATGCAGACAGTATGTTCATACACATACAGAAATAAATAAAATTAATCAAATAGAACCCCTGCTTGTATCTCTACACTGGGGACATGGCAGAGCTTGCTGCCCCTGTGATACCCTCACAAGGGGCAAAGTCTCCTGCCAGAGGGACAGGCCTCCAGGCCCTGTGCTGGGTTGCTGTCCCCTTTAATTCCAACAGAAGCGTGAACTGAATTCAGCCACACTGGCATCAACCCCCACCTGCCTGGGGACCCATCTCTTTGAAGGAATTTATGGCCATAATTTAGGAGTGAATTATGCCTGCTGGCACTGGGGCCGTGAGAATGCCCAGGCACGTTAAAACCACCCACGATGCCCCTCAATGCTGGAGCCAGCCTCCAGGAGCCTGTGATGTAGAATGGCAGACAGCGGGGGACTAGGAAGTGCCGCACATCTGAGGGCCGCTCACTGTGGAACTGAGTCAAATTCAGGGCTGTCCTGGTACCAGCAGCCCAGCCACACCACCAGCATCGACAGTCCCCACCCAGGGACATGTGGCCATAGGCAGGTTAGGGAAAGGCCGGGAGAAAGCCCAGGATCACTCGGATTGTGATGATGAAGGCCCACAGACTGGGGGCTTGCAAGCAGCTGAAGACAGTGGCCAGCGTCCACAATCAAGGTGCTGGACACATTAGCTGAGCACCCATGTTCCTGGTCACAGAGGACAATGGTGGCAGAGGGGCTTCTCCAGGCTCCTCTGTAAGTACCCTAACTTATAGGGCTCCTGGTGTGCTACCTCCATCATGAATGCTTGCACCGGGGCTTCCATAGTGAACTTGGATTTCACAAACTACAGATAGCCAAGACCCATACAAGCACGAAGATCCATCCCTGTCACCCCCTCTGAGATATACCCACCATGCCCGCCTGCACATCTATGTGTACTCCTTTATACTGCTTCCAGGAAATGCACCTCCAGTAGCCACACACACGAGCAGCCTGCTGCATTCCTGTGTGACTCGCTATTCCTGGGTTTCTGTTTTCTGGCACTTTCCCTTTGCACACACACATTCAGCCAGTGCACCAGTGTCAGAAACTTCGCAGAAACCAGGATTTAGCAGTAAGGAAAGAGTCCCAGACTCAGAACAGAGTCAGAGAATGGACTGTCGATGCAGTAACTGACAGATATCCCAGTAGTGAGGGAGGGGGTCATTGGCCTAGAGAAGTGGACCAAGGGGCCTCCCAGAAGAAAGCTGAGCCAGAGACCAGCCAGTAAGCAAATGCCCTGCCAGACAAAGAAGGGAAGTAATGCGAAGGCAGCCGAGGTCTAGGGACTTGTGGCCACTGCAGTCTTCCTTACATGCAATTCCGATCAGGTGCCCTCTGTACAAGCCCGCTTTGGCTCCTTGTGCCCTCAGACAGAGCACTAAACACCAGAGGTCTCTCAAGTTATGTCCACATCTCACGTCCAGTTGCAGGCCCTGTGCCGTTCCTTCCTTGTCCAGCTCACTTACCTCCTATGCGATGTTCCTTTTACTAAAGGACGCCATTCCCAGCCCCTTTAATAACTCCTACTCATCCTGCAAAACCCACTCAGGTCTCCTTACTCCTAATGACCCTGACCTCATCTCTGGCCATTTAGTCTGAGAAATGCTTAGGGAGTTCACAGGATGTCCCAAGGTTAGGTCTTCATAACCATCTAGCAACTCGCAAGCTCCGTAAAACACGAAGATGGGAACACAGTTTGTAAGGATACCCATGAGGGAACTGGAAGAATTTTACTTCCTTTCTTCCTAATTAGATCTTCTTGTTCCAGATGCTAAGAAGTTCAAAATAGAGAGCCCAGATTTGACTAGGTGCGGTCACGCACATCTTTAATCCCAGCACTTGGGAGGCAGAGGCAGGTGGATCTCTATAAGATCTGCCAGCCTGGTCTACATAGTGAGTTCCAGATCAGCTGGGACTACAGGGAGACCCTGTCTCAAAACAAACAAAGCAGAAGTTCCAAACATTTAAAGCAATCATCTTTCTTTGTGTCTTAAGACATTCAAACTAGTTTGACCTTTTTAGACTTGAGCTTCCTAAATACGGTGGTTTGAATGAGCATATCCCTCATAGGTTCCAAGTATTTGGACATTCTGTCCCCAGTTGGTAGTGCTGTTTTGGGAGGTCGTAGCAGGTGTAGCAATTTGTCACTGGGGGCGGGCTTAGAGAGTTCTTAAGCCTTGCCCCATCTCCAGTCCCACTCTGCTTCCTGTGCCTGCTTAAAGACGTGAGTCCTCTTTCTGCTCCAGCCACCTCTTGTTGCCATGCCTTCTGGCCATGATGAACTCTTTCCCCTTTGGAACTGTAAGCTAAATAAACTCTCCCTTTTATAAGCTCCCTGGTCACAATGTTTTATCACAGCAACCGAAAAGTAAGTGATACGCTGAACATCTAGAACAAACATAACCTTGTTTCACAAACAAGAAGTTTCACATGAGCACACAATGATGCATACACACACACACAGTGTCTAGGAGCCTCTAATAGACTGAGAACAGAGGAGAGCAGCTTTGACACTAATAGCTATCCACAGGTCTCTGACAAAGAACGACATGCATAAGGCCTCAGACCAAAAAAAGGCTGCACAGATCTGGGTAAAATGATGTCAACACAGAAGGCAGGAGGTGAACTGGGGTATGGGATAGTCTGCTGGAGAGGTCTTGAGCACTCGGGGAAGGTTTCTTGTAGGAGAGAATCTTCCCACCCCAACTCAGTGGCCTGCAGTGTCCTGACAACAGCCGACTCGCCTTCTGTGAGCCCAGCTGGCTTGTGATGTCCCCATGCTCTGCAGAAGCAAAGGCCTGCTCAATAGCCAAGTCCCAAGTCAGGCTGTCTGGATCCTCACTGTCCCCAACACTATCAACTGCACTTCCCATGACCAGTACAAACCAGAGCGGCCGGTCCCAGGAGGCGCCGTGGAAGCCAGCATCGGGGGGGTGGGGGGGGGGCGGGGAGGGTGGAGGCCAACACGGACCCCACAGGAGTTGGGGCTTCACTCTGGAGACATGTCTGTCTCTGGGGCACAGACCCGGCAAGCTCAGACCCAATGGAGCTGGGTCCTCGGCCCGAATCTTGTTCAGAGGCACACTGCAGGAACATGTACCGAGGGCCGAGGAGCTGGGCTGCAGCCGCGTCTTAGAACGAAACGCTAAGCAGAGAGCGTCAGCTGTGCATTCAGTCACAAATGGGACAGCATCTTCCCCAAGGCTCAGGGACCATCCTGGAAGAGTGGGGGAAAGATGTAAGAGCCAGTGGTCAGGGAGGACAGGACAAAACAGCATCATCTGGACACGACAGGACCACTGCGCTCCTGAACTCACAGCAGCTGGGGTCACCTGCACAACATCAAGCCGGTCAGCCTGGAGGGGGAGGGGGTCAGGAGCCGCCACCCGCAGCTGAGGAGCGTGGACAGCCGATGGCTTCTGAGGGAAGGACTCGCTTTTCCTTACGGACGTCGTCCCCATTAGATTGCCAGGCTCCAGGTGCTGGTCCCATACCAAGAATGGGCAACAAATACTGGACTCAACAGGCTGTATTTTTTTAAAAAGGATATGAAGTTGTGGCAGGCAGAGGAGCAGGGTGAGCTGGGAGGGGTTAGGGGAGAGGGGGTGAATAGGATCAAAACAGTGTCTACGAAATCCTCAAAGAATTGATAAAATATTTAGAATTAAAAAAAAAAAAACCCAAAACTAACCACCCTGGGCGGGAGCGGGAGCACCACGGGCACGGGCCACAAGCGCTCGGCCGTCTCGGGTGACCTACGCAGCCTCTGCCTCCTTCATCCTTGAATGCTAGAAGGAGCCGGGGTGCTCCTGGTTCCAGTCAGAGGCTGCCCCCCCCCAACCTCGCCACCCTAGTCTCTGGATCCATATTCATCATCACTTTGTCTCCATCAGACAGTGACAGAGTGACAGGAGCAGGCACAGGGAGGTGACCAGCAGGGATGGCCGAGGGTGTGCTGGGGAGGGAGGGCTGGAGCTCTGTGAGAGCACAGGGTGTGCCTGGGAATGGATGGAGTGTGGTTATGCAGGTCCCACGGGAGGGTGGAAGGGCCCTGGGAGCCTGTGTACACGCAAGCACGCCTGTACGCAGAGCTACCCCTGCAGCACACCCACCGCCACTTTCCTTTGGAACTTACAGAGCCAGTGTGTGAGTCACCGGTTTCTTTTCCTCAAGTGCTGGAAGAGGAGAGCAGAGGAAGAAGGAGCAGAACTTTTCCGAAGCACATGGACCCAAAGTGTCAACAAGAATCAAACTCCAACTTCTGTGATGTGCTGAATTCTGGAGCTGCTTGTTACTGCACATAGCATAGCTCACACTGACTGATGCAGAGATTGTGAGTCACAGAGGATGACATAAGAGGGAGCAGGAAGGATGGATAGAGACAGAGCCGGCCTGAATGAATCTTCCTCTATTGTGCAGTGTTGTGTGGGGATGTTTGTTACTACCACATGGCTCAGCTTGGGCTGACTGATATAGGGACTGTGAATCCTTATGGCCAAGGGAAGGGTGAAGGTGAGTGTATGCGTGCAACCGCGTGTGCCTGGGTATATAAGGGAGGATGTGAGTGGGGGTGAGGGAGGGCCCAGAAGGGGTGAGGGAGGGCCTGGAAGGGATTGGAGCTGTAAGGGATCCTCCCTCTACCCAGTGCCTACTGTTTCTAGGACACTGGACAGTGGTTGTGCTTGGCAGTCACATGTACACACACACACACACACACACACACATACATACACACATACACACACACACACACACACACACACACACATACATGCACTGGGTAACACCTTCCTCCTCAGTCTCCCAGCCATCCTTCCTTGCATGCCCCCTCCCTGCTAACACAACACATCATCATTATCGCTACCTGGCTGGTCAGCTGCCTCACGTCCAATGACACACCCCTGCAAGAATTCCCTCTGCAGTCACTGGAGGCTGTTTCTAGACCCAGTCCCTCCAGGCCCTGTGGACTATGGGATGGCCAAGGTCCTCCTAAGGCAGATTTTTTACCCTCACACCCTCCCCTTTCCCATCCTCTCTCCCACCTTCCCCTGCCCCATATCTCCAGGAAGTGTGAACCGCTGACCTGTTGGGGTTCAGCTCGAGGCCCTAGTTCTCTGTTGCTTATGGCTCTCCACCCTACCAAGGCACTGTGAGAAAATGCATGTGTTTACAATAAATAGCACTTTGTTTTTTATTGTGTTTGCTTGATTTTTTTGGAGAGAAGATCTCACTATGTAGCCCAGGCTAGCTTCCAGCTCTTCCTCATACCTAAGCCTCCTGAGCACTGGGATTACAAGGTCACAGGTGTGCGCCACCAGGCCCAGCATCCAATAACACTGTTTACTAGTCCCTGGGTTGTAGCGTAGAGCTACAGCAAAAGGTCCCAGCTTTGTTCTTACTCCTGAGCCTCCTCCCTGAGCCCTGATCTCTTCTTACTCTATTTCCATGGGAGGAAAGTACAAGAAACTGTGTGTTTATTAAACACGTGGACATTTTTGTCAGTCCCCACCCAGAAGCGATCTGAAACGTGCAAGAGGATATATATGTTGGGGGGTGGGGGGGTTGCAGTCCAACACACACACATTCACCAAGGGATGTTTGCACCTTCAGATTGTGGTGTCTATGGGGGTCCTGGATCCAGTCCCATGTAGTATCATGATACTCCAATCCATAGATAGCATTCTTGCCTCCTATCACCAATCCTGCGCTCATGTCAGACATCACTAATCATCCCTGCATGCTTTTCCAGGGAACATTGATTTCAGGTTTCCAAATTCTAGGCCAACATTCTATGCAGCCACTTTCAATCCATTGCAGAAGAAATGGAAGCAGGTTTGTTCCATCCGCCTTATAGAAGAGGAAGCCACCACTGCCGATGCTATCCTGAGGAGTCCATGTAACCTGGCCTGTCCAACAACTTGAGGCAAGCCCGGCTGCAGCCACTAGGCCAAGGTACGATAGGATACAGCCGAGCAGCTGGCATGGCTCACCCGAGTTCCTTGCCCTTGCCAGCCATGATCAGCACAGCCCACTCCAGCACTGCCCTGTCCTGGCTCTGCCCACCCTCTCCCCATAGCTGCTCTTTTGAAAGCCCTGCATGGGAAGCTGCGGCTGGGCTCCCTACTCCCTTCACAGCTATTGTCCCTGGCGCCAGCCGTGCTCCCCCTCGCCTGCTTAATTAACAGTATTATTAATGCCAAGAGGGAAGTCACAGATTCTCTGTAGGGGCAACTCTAACTCTGAAGACGAGCAGAGCCCTAGGCTGCCAGGAAACATGACCAGTGCCAGGAGATGCCGCCTCCCGTCTCACATCCTTCCTCTGCCAATGCCTGCCAGGCTGCCATCCAGCCCGGCTGCAGGCACCCTACCGTGGCCCATCAGTCCTGCTCTGAGCAATGGGTGCAAGTTAAGTATTTGTGGAAAGGGATGCTGGGACCAGTCTGTGATGGGCTATGAACCTATGTGCATGTGCACATGTGTGTGCACACATGTAGAGGCCAAAGGACAACCTTTGGTATCTTCCTCAGGGGCTGTTTACCTTTTTTAAATTACTTAATTAAAATTGATTGATTGGGGGTTTGTTTGTTTGGTCTCTTTGAGACAGGGTATCCCTGTAGCCACAGCTGGCCTGGAACTCACTATATATATGGCAGACTAGGCTGGCCTGGATCTCACAGAGATGCACCTGCCTCTGCCTCTCAAATGCTGGGATTAAAACCATGCACCACCATGCTCAATTGATTGATTTTTTTTTTTTTGAGAAAGTCTCTCTCACCAGCCTGCAGCTCAGTTAGCCCAGGCTGACCCTCCGGTTTCCACTCTGCAGTCCTGGGGTCACCAGCACACCATCACCTAGCATTTCCACTTGGGCTATGAGGATTAAATTCGGACCTTCATGTTTGCAAGATAAGCACTCTACAGACTGAGCCAAGTCCTTAGCCCACACTGGATCCGACAGGAGGTCGCCAGCCATGTGACATGGTTTGGGTTCAGGCAGGATGATGACGTTCAATCACCTGAGGTGGATGGGGGCGGAGTCTGTGTGTGGGTTCTGGGTGTTTCTCTGAGAGAGAAGATCTTCCTCGTGCTCAGGTTGGGAGACCACCATGGACCCTCAGTTCTCTGCCACTAAGGAGTTCCCAGGATCCTCTGGGAAGGGTGGGCTCTTCCCTGAGCATCACTTCTCAAAGTGCCTGACGTGCTGCTGCTTCAGTGACGCTGATACAAGCCTGTTATAACTATAAAAAGCAGGGTTAAAAATAGCTTGACGTGCAGTACACGGAGAGAGATGCCCCACCCATGCACAGGAGCTGCGTGGAGTCCCCGAGTTTCCAGAGCTTCACCTTCACCATCACTGCGATCTCAGCCTCAAGGATTCGCTGACACCCAGTGTTGTGGCGATGTCTGCCAACTTCTGTCTCCCTCCTCTGAGGACTCCTCCATGGTTAAACTGGTGGCCCTGGGGGGCAGGGGGTGGATGTTGCTTACAGCTTGGCTCTGGACACTAGGGCCTAAGTTCAAATCCTGTCCCTTTCCCTTTGCTGTGTGACCTTGAATGAGTTACTGACATCTCTGGGCCTCTGTTTCCACATCTGTAAAAACTGGAGTCCAAGACACAGGATGAAGGACATGGGAGGGGTTATCACCTGGCAACCCAGAGCTGGAATTCCTGAGACCATGGCATAGGCCACCCATTGCCACCCACTTTGACACTTGGCAGAAAGGACAGCCAAGTGCCTTCAGGTCTGTTTGTTAATGTTCCATTTAGTACAATAAACACATTTCTAAATTTGGGTGTACTACACAGTGAGGGGTGGCAGCTGTAGGCATGGGGACAGTCTCCCCTGACAGTATAGAAGCACAGCCTAGAACACCAGTTGCCAGAAGCAGGTATAGGGACGAAGATGGTCCTTCATTGCAAATGCCACATGGGGCAGGTGGCTGAGGCTGACAGGCCATCCGTCACTTCCCTTTCTCACAATGGCTCTGCATGACTTGTAGTACCACATCGTCAGGGTGCTCGGTGCTAGGCCCAGGCAACAGGTGCTCAGTGCTAGGCCCAGGTGACAGGGTGCTCAGTGCTAGGCCCAGGTGACAGGGTGCTCAGTACTAGGCACAGGTGACAGGGTGCTCAGTGCTAGGCCCAGGTGACAGGGTGTTCAGTGCTAGGCCCAGGTGACAGGGTGTTCAGTGCTAGGCCCAGGCAACAGGGTGCTCAGTGCTAGGCACAGGAGACAGGGTGCTCAGTGCTAGGCAAAGGCGACAGGGTGCTCAGTACTAAGCACAGGCTACAGGCACGGCTGGTCACTGGCCAGGAAACACTGCAAAGCTAGGTGGGGCTTGATCTCACTTCCAGGTTGTTCTGGCTGTCAGCTGCCTGGGCAAACTGGCTGAGGTGCTGGGGACCTGGGTCCTATCCCACCTGTAGAGGGTGGAGACTGGACAAGGGAACACCCCAGCCCCAGCTTGCAGTGTCTCATTCAATGCATACAAGTCACATTTCTGAGCCAAAGTCAGCAGAGCACCTGGAAGGTCACATGGCCAAGCAGTACAGGTACAAGTCTATGTGTAACAGGGTTGACAGGTCAGAAGGAGCAGGGTCCATGTAGAAAGCTGTGGGATCCCTACTCCAGCAACCAGCTTCAGAACACATCTCCAAAGGAAAGGAAAGCAGCACGGCCCACCCACACTCATCACAGAGCTCCTCGGGAGCTGAAAACAGCAAGCAGCCTCCTTGTCTGACTAATGAATGCAGAACAACGTGGTAGGGACACACCGTGGAACACGAGACAGTCATGAAGGACAACTCTATCACTGTGAAAACATGGATGGAAATGGAGGTCACCACACTGAGTGGAGGGAGCCAGGCACAGAAAGAGACGCACTGTACAACCCACTCATGTGTAGACTATCAAAGAATTAGATCTCACCGAAGCGGAGATTAGAATGGCGCTTACCAGAGGGGGAGGGGAGGGCAGGGAGGTGAAGGCAGGGAACTTGTTCAAAGGGTTCCAATAATGACCTCTGTTCCAGAGTTGGAAGAAGAACCCTGAATGTCATCACCACAAGGTGTGGCCATGTCTCGGGACCTGGAAATGGCCACCCTGATCCAAACATCCACATCTGCTTAGCTCAAAACCTCAGCTGCTGGCTGACCAGGACATACCATCTTCACACTTTGTGCATCAGTTTAAAAATTAATGTAATTTAGGGGCTGGGGAGATGGTTTAGCCAGTAAAAACACTTGCTTTGCAAAACAAGGCCCTGAGTTCAATCCCCAGAAGCCACTTGAAGAAGCCGGGTCTTATGGTGCATGCTGTGATCCATCGCTGGGGAGACAGAGGCAGGCAGATCCCCTGGGCTCACCGGCCAGCCAGCCCTGGCCTGCTCAGCTAGCTTCAGGCCAATGAAGGACCTCATCTCAAAACAGAGGACAGTGCCAGAGGAACAACACCCATGCTAGGTTGACCTCTGGCCTCCACACACATGAATGAATGAATGAATGAATGAATGAATGAATGAATACGTTTGAAAGAACACAGCAAAGGTGGAGTGTATAGACTGCACCTAAGACACAGAACACCTGAGCACTCCAGTGCCCTGCAGAAGGTCTGCGTGTCCAGTTTTAAAGACCAAGGTCACTCGTGCTGCAAGATCCTCCCCAACACTGATTTTCATCTCTGGGTACTTGTGGTCAGAAGTCAACGGCCCATTAGGACATCACTGTCTGAGCCCCTCTCTGGAACCCCTGCTATGTGCCGTCCACAGAGGAGCACTTGTGGGGCAATCCCCTGCCCAGAGAGCTTAGTTCTAAGACCTGGGACCCAGAGCCAGAGGTCCAGCTTCCGGCTTCAAGAGCCTCCTGAATCTTCAGTGGAACAATTCTTGCTCCCATTTCCTTGATGGTGAAACTAAGGCTCAAAAGGGAACCAGATGGTAGGAACAGAACTGAGATACCAGCCCAGGCAGTGGGATACCTAGTGTATGTGTGTGGAGTGCCAGTGTGTGGAGCCACAGCAGAGGGGAGGCTGTAGTCCCAAGGCCTGTCCAATTGGCAATTTCTATTAACCACCACAATCCCTTTTTTAAATTTTTATTATTTTTTATTTTATCTGTATGAATGTATTGTCTGCAGGTGTGTAAGTGCACCCATGTTCAATGCCCACAGAGGTCAGAAGAGGACAATGGATGCCCCTTTACCTGCAGTTATGGGTGGTTGTCAGCCACCATGTGTTGATATGAGAACCAAACCCAGGTCCTCTACAAGAGCAGCCAGTGCTCCTAACCATGGAGCCACAGTCACTTTTTAAAAATAAGATCCCCCTGGGCTGGAGCGATGGCCTAGCGGTTAAGAGCGCCGACCGCTCTTGCAGAGGACCCGGGTTCGATCCCCAGCACCCACATGGCGGCCGAGAGCCGTCTGAAAACTCCAATTCCAGGAGAACTCCAGTTCCAGGGGAGTCCGACGCCCTCTTCTGACCTCCGCGGCATTGCACGTCACGGGTGCACAGACTTGCATGCAAACAATACATTCATACACATATGGAAATAAATAAAAAAAAATTAAAAAAAAAATTAAAAATAAAAATAAGATCCCACTGTGTAACTCGGGCTGTCCTTGAGCTTACTGTCCTCTTGCCTCTGCTTCCAGAATGCTAGACCTGTGGGTGTGTGCCACCGTGCCCTGCTGTATGACTTTAAGAACTCACCATTGTATTATCTCATTGGTTCTTGGCCAGACACCACATGCATGTATGGCTGTACGCCCTAGGGCTTTGTCACTGCCCACTCACCTCGCCTTGGGCCAGCTCCCCCTTCCACAAATCTCTAAGAAATGTGCCCAATTGGACCCACTCCCAAGGACGTCTCCAAGTCTGTTAGATCTTGGCTGGGTAACAGATGGTCTCCCAAAACTCCCGGCTGGAAACAGTGTCTCTATCTAGCTGGCAGTTCCACTGGTCTGCAGTTGGGCTGGGCTCAGCAGGGCGGTTCTTCTGTCATTGGATGTTGGCCGGGTGGTGCAGGCTGGCACAGCAGACCCCTCACCCTCCAGCAGGGCAGGGTTCTGAGGACATGCGAGGACCACAAACTCCCCCAAGGTCCTGCTTGGAACTGGAGCGAACGTTTCTGCCACACTCGGCTGTCTAATACGGTCATGTGGCCAACGTTGAACTATTGAGAAAGTGTTGAAGGGTTAAACCCCAGTGTGACTTGGGGGTTAGGAGATAATTAAAGGTGGATGAGCTCATAATGGAGGTGCCCATAAGATATTGGCTGCGGCTTATGAGAAAGAAGCCTTCCGTCCTTCTTTTTGTGCCTCCCCTTTCTGACTTCCCCTCTTCCCTCCAGCCTCTCACACCTCCTTTCCCTCCCTTTCCGTCCTTTCTTTCTCCTACCTTTCCTTCCTCCTTTCCCTTCCCCATCTCCCTCCCTCTCATCTCCAGCTCTCCACCATGTGAGAACCATAGCAAGAAGATTGCCAGGGAGGGAAGAGAGCCCTCCCAGAAGTTGTTTGTTGTTCTTCCTCTATTGTTGGGGGGAGGGGGAGGGAGTTGTTTGTTTTGTTTTGTGGTGAATCAGTGAATTTCACTGAGGTTGCTTCCAGAAGAACAGGCAAGGGGTTGCTTTCAGGAATATGCTCAACTTGGGCTGCACATCTCAAGAAAATGCCTCTCGGAGTTGGAGACCTGGCTCAGAGGTTAAATCGGGGGCTGCTCCTGCAGAGGACCTTGGTTTGGTTCCCAGCACCCATGAGGTGACTCACAACCATCCCTAACTCCGGTTCCATGGGATCAAACTCCCTCTTTTGCCTTCTTCAGGCACTGCATGCAGGTGTTGTGCTCACATATATGCAGGCAAAACATTTGTATACATAAAAAATATTTTTTAAAAATGTCTTTCCCAGCAACCATTATTGTCCAGTAACTCCTCAGTGAGAGATGGGGGCCACGATACCCCACACCCTTGGGTTTGCATCGTCTAGGCGTTTCTGTGTCATGATTTCAGCCTGGGTGGACTGAGACTTGCAGACTCAAGGGACGCCATGTCTCAGCAAAGGAGCAAAGGAAGCCCAGTGATAGGCAGGGACAGGGGACAGAGGCCTTCCACTCCCTAAGGCCACCATATATGACACAGAACTCACACTAGCCTTGAGGTAGCACAACTAGGAGAGGCTCTGTCATCTTCTAGTCATTTGGTCTTTGGCCTGTAGTTTGCATTTGCCAAATGGGGAAAAGGAGTATCTGCCAGCTGGACCACCCCACCACCATGAGATCTGTAGGGTGCTGCAACAGAAAGCCCTTGAAGGGCTCATAAGTACTGTATGGCATAGAGTTCTGGGCAGTAGGCTGTCACTGATGAGCATCAGGGGTCTGTAGAAATGTCTTGACCAGGGTACTGAGGGGCAAGGAAGACCCAGAGCTACCCAAGGTGTCTTGAAAGCAGGAGGTACGTTTGTCATCAGCAGGATGGAGTCACAGGACACAAGACCCAGGGCCAGTCAGTGGAAGAGAAACGGACTGGAACTGGGCCATGGGCCTGCAACCCCAGGACGCAGAGGCTGAGGCAAGAGGGTGTCAACTTCAAGCCCAGCCTGGGCTGCCTGGGAGACTCAAAGAAGATAAAGACGTTAAGCTGTATGCTTGCCTTTAGTCACCAGAAACTCCATAAGGAGGGTAGGATGGGAGACTTTCTAGGTAGCCATCCCACACCTGCTGTGTCTCTCTGCTGGCTCCAATTGGCTCACTGTGAGCCACATGGCTGCCTTTGAACCAATGGTGGTGGTTAGAGAGTAAGAATGATTGTCGACCCAATAGGACTCTGGGAGAAGAAGAGAAGCGAAGTTTGGGAGAAGAAGGTACTCTGGGGATTCTGGGTAGACACAACGAGAGGTGCGGGCCCTGCTTGGCACTGCCCGCATTGCTGGTCTTCACTTAAGTCTCTATGAGACTTTTTTATTTTATTTAAACAGGTCTCATATCTATCCCAAACTAACCTCTAACTTCCTATGAAGCCAAGGAAGACCTTGAACTCCTGATCCTCCTGCCCCCACCTCCTAAGTACTGGGGTCACAGGCCTCACCACCACACCCAATTCTTGTGGTGCTAGGGATCCAACCCAGGCCTTGTTCATGCTAGACGAGCACTCTACCAACTGAGCTGTATCCCTAGCCCAAACACTTTTAAAAGACTATTCAAGTTTGATCCCCACGTGATGTAAAGCTGAGTCTACTGAAAGGGTCTTCACACCCAGCCTGGTAGAGTCCTCTGGCATCTAGCTTCCTGTCTATCCATCCCTGGCACACTCAGTACTGGGTCACTCACTGCCAGCCAGTGGCTGCAGCTGAGCACTGCCAGCCACTCAGCCTGGTCAGGGAGTTGCTGAACATCCAGGAAGTGGTCGCCCACAGACTTTCAGTCCAGCCAGGCAGCTTGCCTTTGTCCAGCTCCATTGGCTGTGTACTCTGGGAGAAATTGAATCCATATGCAACAAATTCTTCCACCCTGGGCTCGCTCGTCTGGGCTTGGCACAGAGCACTGTGGCTGCGGAGCCCCTCCCTCCGGGGACTAACACTGGCCTGGGCTGCAGCGTGACCAGCACCTTCAAAGCCTTGATCCATGGGGTCAGAGCAGGACAAAGACTGAGATCCTGCCCCCCACGGGTGTGGGTGCAGAGGGGAGCACGAGGAGAACTCGGGCCAGCCTTGGCCCCAGCTCCTCTCTGCCTTTCCTCAGCTAGGTGATCATCACAAGTCTCAGTTTCCACATCAAAAAATGGGGATGTGAATGGTGCTGATCAGTAGAGAGGCAGTCTGGCATCAGGCAGAGGTGGGGCGTTGCCTATGCTGCTTACACTGTCACCTCAACTGACAAAATACTTGAGCAAAACAGCTTCAGAGACCACACAGAGTTTCAGGGAATCAGCCCATGGTGGTGGAGGGCACCATGGCAGAGGAGAGCAGCTCTCATTAGGGATCCAGGAGAGAGAGAGAGAGAGAGAGAGAGAGAGAGAGAGAGAGAGAGAGAACAGAGAGAGGAGAGAAAGAGGGAGAGAGAGAGATCCTGTGCTGGGGCTGCCTCGTCCTTTCCCTTCGACTCTTCCCAGGTCCCCAGCCTGTAGGAAGTACAACCACAATCAAAGATAGTCTCCCCTCAGGTAATCCTCTCTGGAAACATCCTCATGGACACAAGCAGAAGTATGCTTTAGTAATCTCCTAGGCCTCTCAGATCAACCAAGTTGCCAATCAAGATGACCCATCACAGCCGGGCATGGTGGCGCATGCCTTTAATCCTAGCACTTGGGAGGCAGAGTCAGGCGGATCTTTGTGAGTTCAAGGCCAGCCTGGTCTACAATGTGAGTTCCAGGACAGCCGGGGCTACAGGGAGACCCTGTCTCAAAAAGACCAAAAAAAAAAAAAAAGATGACCCATCACCACCATCAACATTACCATCATTATCAATACCACCATCATCACCATCACCATCACCATCACCATCATACCATCACCATCACACATACCATCATCATCCATCACCATCATCATCCAAGCATCCATCCACCACCATCATCCCATAATCACATGCACCAATCACCATCAACCAGCCTCTACCATCACCATCATCACTCACCACCATCATCCATCCATCACCACCATCACCACACCATCACCATCCCATCATCACCATCACCATCACATCAACCATCATCACCCATCACATCACACCATCACCCATCATCACCAACCACCCCTCACGCATCACCATCATCACACATCACTATCACCACTGAACATCAACATCAACCATCACTATCGCCATCATCACCATTACTCACCATCACCATCACCATCACCATCATCATCACCATCACCACCATCACCACCACCATCACCATCACCATCATCATCACCATCACCACCACCATCACCATCACCATCATCATCACCATCACCACCATCATCACCATCACCATCACCATCATCACCATCCACACCACATCCATCACTATTACCACATCATCACATCCACTATCGCCATCATCATCATCATCACCATCACTATCGCCATCACCACCATCAACACCATCACCATCATCATCACCATCACCATCATCACCACCACCATCACCATCACCATCATCATCACCATCACCACCATCACCACCACCATCACCATCACCATCATCATCACCATCACCACCATCAACACCATCACCATCATCATCATCACCATCACCATCACCATCACCACCATCACCATCACCAATCACATCCATCATATCATCCACATCAGTCATAATCATCACATCACTATCGCCATCATCACCATTACTCACCATCACACATCACCTATCACCATCATTCATCACCATCACACCATCACCACCCACCATCACCAAATCCACCACTCAGCACATACAACACCACCACTCACCATCACCATTCCATCATCACCATCACCCATCACACCAATCACCATTATACAGTTCACCACTCACCATTCACCATCATCATCATCATCCACCACATCATCACCATCACTATCGCCATCATCAATCATCACCCATCACTATCGCCATCACCATCAACACCATGCACCATCATCATCACCATCACCATGCATCTCCCCACCACACCATCACATCACCATCAACATCACCACACACCATTCACCACCTACATCAACCATCACCATCATCATCACCATCACCACATCATACACCATCACCATCATCATCACCACCATTCACCATCACCATCACCACCCTCACATACCATCAGCACCCATGCACCCACCATCATCACCATCACTATCGCCATCATCACCATCTACCATCACCATCAGCACGCACCACAATCACCATCACCATCACCAATCAAATCACCACCACCACATCCATCACCATCACATCATCACCACCACCATCACCATCACCATCATCACCATCATCCTTATTATCATCATCACCACAATCATCTTCATCATCACCATCATCACCACCACCATCATCATCACCATCATCACCATCACAATCACCATCATCATCACCATCATCACCTCTGCCTCCTTGTCTCTAGCCTCCCTCCTCTCAGACCCTTGGTCCCGCTTCCTACCTCCCATATGCTGGACCCCCCCCCCAGCCCTCCATATGGCACTGAGCCTTCTCACCCCAGTCACACTGAGCTTCTCTTTCTATAGATGCACTCACTGTCTGGGCCTCCAAGTGACACAGCAGCACATTCTCCAGCTTCCTGTCAGCCTCCAGTAGCCCCTGGCCTCACGCAGAGGTCAAGGCTGACTGGCTGCTTCTCCCCACAGCTGCCACCCCAGTGCTACCGCCCAGCATGCCTGCAGAGGCTTGGGCACATTTATAGAAAGAGGGATGAGCAGGAGAGGACGTGGTGTTAAAAGACATTAGCTCAGATACAACGTCCTTCCTGGTAGTGGGAGAGGAACTGGAAGACAGCTGGTTCCCTGGCGAAGTCAAAGTTAATGACCACAGGGGCTGGGCGTGGCTCCATGGCAGAGCACTTGTTTGGTACACAGGAGGCCCTGGATTCCATCCCTGGCACCATAAAAACCACAAAGCTCCTCATCTCCCTACCACTGAGTGGAAGGTACCCCACCGTCCAGGAGCCCCTGCCCATGCCCTGTGCCAGGGACAGGCTCTGGGAATCTCCTCCACACACCCCCAGCAGGGCAGCCCACACTTTCACGGGACTCCTTTTTATGGCTGAAGTGACATCATTTCTCCTTCTTCAAGCAGACATGCCCAGTGCAGATCCGCCCTCGCCCCTTCCTGTCTATTGGGAGGACCCATTTCCTGGAGCAGACAATGGCTGCCTGTGCTCAGGCACTGTTAGCAGGGGGACAGCAGACTGCACAACTGGTAGACCTGCGTGCCACCAGGCAGATCCCCCACCCAACCCCCATAAAGGGGGACAGGAGCATCCCAGTCCTGGGATACTAACAGGCCTCTGCTCAGGAACATGTACCCTGCCTCCCCTCTTAGAAAGACGGGACTGGACATTACTCTGCAACAGACCTCCCTCCTGTCCGTGCTTCAGTGGAAGCCTAGCCCAGCGTGTCTGGCTGCAGGAGAGGTGGAGCGGGGCCTGGGGCTGTAGCTGGGCACAGCTCTCACACAGGCCTCCTCAGCCATGCCCTCCCACAGCACAGCTTAGAAGCTTAAATACTGATTCCAGAGAAAATGTGCAGGACATCCGAGCTGACCCCCGGCAGGTCAGCCCCTCTCAGCCCTCATGCCTACCCTCCACCCAGCTGCCCCAAGTACTCAAGGGGCTCCCCAAGGCCCTGCCTCCTTCCAGAACAGAGGAGAGGCAGAGCTGCTGCCCCATAGCTGCTTAGGGCCACCTCTGCTGCACATATCCTGGGTGCTGGGCCCTGCCCCAGAAGGAAAGCAGAGACCCTGACACCTCAGTGTCCAGACACAGCACCAACTGGTTCTCTCTGCCACTGGACCTTTGCACATACTAGTTCCTCTGTCTGGAACAGCCCTCAAATGTCCCGACTTTAAAAGCTTTTCTCTGGCCACCCAGTAAGTAGCAAGCTTGCTTCCTAGCCACATTAGAGCAACCAGTTCTCGCCTCTCACACTGTCTGTACAGCTACTAACAACATACTAGTTTGTCTACCTATCAATAAGGGGAAACAGGTCTGTCATCTGTCCCTATTCTTTGGGACCCAGCCCTATGCCTGGGTTTATAAATGTAACTGGTCCTGAGGGTCCCAGTTAAAGATGGTGGCTTCCATTGTCTATATCAACAACATTCAGCCTCGCATGTTACAGACGGAATTGCCACCAGTAACAACCAACCCCTTGGGGTGAAGGGTGAAACTACAGCAATGTAGTCTGGACCCTCATTTGATTAACCTGATTGAACATACAACCCCTCACCCCCCGCTGGAAGGTGGGGATGTGGGTGTTTGGGCACAACAGCCTGCAAATTGGTTATACATGAAGGATGCTTGTACTCATGGATTATCACTTATAGCTAAAAAATGGAAAAAAAAAACCTGAGAGAGATATGCAGGACAGTCATGGCAGAATGCATGATCTCGGTTGGGGTGGGGGTGGGGGTGAAGGAAGGGGAGATATGCCTGAACTGAATTGGAAAATGTTGTATGAAATGCAACAAAGCATCAATAAAAAAAAATGTTGTGTAAAAAATAAATAAATAAATAAATAAAATATATTTTACAGGAAAAAAAAAAAAAACCAACCCCTGTGAACACATCACACAACAACTCCACATCTTACCCTGCCCACCTCACAGAGGGGTAAACTGAGACTCCCGGGGCAAGGTCCTCAGGGTGGAGCAGGGTTTGAACAGCCCCCAGCTTCCGGCTATGGCAACTCCTGTCAGTCACGTGTCCTCCCTCTCCCTTCCTCCACCCCAACCTGGTTTGAAACTTCAATGACACATTTATCCTAGACAGGCTCAAAGCTCTGGAGGGTCCAGATTGAAGTGTGGGCAGCTTGATCCCCACTGGGGCTCCATCCTGCTGAAACTGTTCCAGCTGATCTCACTCACCGCACTCCATCGCTCAGTGTGACTTATTACTCACACTGAAACCGAACCCTACAGGACCTGGGCTGGTGGGGCTGGAGGTGAAGTAGGTTAGGTAGAGCCATGCAAGGCCATGGTGGTATTAGGAATTTTTTTTTTTTTACAAAGATTATTTTTATTTTTTTATTTTTTTTTTGTGTTTATTTATTTATTTTAACAAATCTAGACCCGTGTTCCCGCTCATTCCCCCACCCGTCCAGAGCTCAGCATTCTGCCAAACCATCTTTCCATCCTCTAGTCTTTCTCAATATTTTCCTGGGGACGTGACTGTTTTGAGCAGAAGTTCACTGTTTCAGTCAGTTCTTTTGATGCAGTATTTTTCTGTTGTTGTTGTTGTTTCCAAAATGCATTATGTCCAACTGCTTTGTACAGAAACTCAGGGGGCCCTACACAAGAAATACTTACACTGGGTATAATCGCGCACTAGCATCCACAGATGAGGGATACCATTCTCGTTTGTTTTTACTGGGACTGTGTTACTTCGCTCAAGATGATGTCCTCTAGCTCAGCATTTTCTGCAAAGCTCGTGATGTCGTCTTTCTTTACTGCTGCATAAACGCCATGTGTAGATGTACCACATTTCTCTATCCATTCGTAGTTCAAGAAGGAGGGGCAACATTTAGGTTGGTTCCAGCGTTTGCTATTGTAAGATAGCTGAAATAAACATGGGTGCATGTATCGTCTGGGTGGCGTAGTTGTACTTTAGGTAACATGCCCAGGAGTGGTATGGCTGGGTAGGTGGCAAAGTGCATATCAAGTCTTCCCAAGGGTTACTCTCACACTGATTTAGCCATAGTGTGCTGTACGAGTTTAAATCTCCCACCAAGCAGTGGATGAGTGTTCCCCTTTCCCCACAACCTCTCAGCACTGGTATCATTTGTTTTCTTGATTCCAGCCAGTCTTTACTGGAGTAAGATGATATCTTAAAGTGGTTTTGATTTGCATTTCCTAATGTAGTGATGTTGAGCAAGTTCTTGAGGTGTTTCTCAGACATCTCTAATTCCTCACTTGTGAAGTCTCTGTTCAGTCTTTGCTCCATCTATTGAGCGGTCGTTTTGTTTTCTTTTTTCTTTGTTTTTGAGTAGATTATATATTCTGGAATCAATGCTTTGTCAGATGTATCTGCAGTCGAAGGTTTCCTCCCACTCTGTGGGATTTCTCCTTCACTTCCTTGATTGTCTTCTTTTGAGGTACGCAGACTTTTGAGTTTGATGGCATGGCCCATTTGTCACTGTCAAGCCTTAATTCTGTGCAGCTGCTTGTGTCTGATTTAGGAAGTCTTTTCCTACGCCTAATGTCTTGTAGTCTGCTGCTCAACTTTTTTCTTCTATCCCACTTTTAGAGTTTTGGGTTTCACGTTAAGGTCTTTAATCCATCTGGATGTTGACCGTTTGTGAGCGGGCGAGTAGGTAGGGGTTTAATTCTATTCTTCTTACACTACAAGGGGTGATCCAAGTTTTTTTGCACAACACCATTGCTGAGAGATGCTCCTTTTCTCCATTGGTGGTTTGGCTTGGCACCCTGTCAAATATGAGATGGCTGAAATTGTGATGTGCTCAGAGTTTTTGGATCTTCCGGTTTGTTCCATGGTCAACAGGTCTGTTTTTTGTGCCAGTACAGGCTGTTTTTTCTTCCTTTAAGAAGTGTTAAATCTGGTATAGAGATCCCTCCTGAGTGAGCTCTTTTCCTCAATAGGTTGTTTTGGCTATCGGGAGGTCTTTTTGTTTTCCAAATGAAATTAAGGAACTGTTTCGTTTCCAAGCGTGAAGAAATTTGGGGATTTTGATTGGGACTCAAGATTAACTCTATACAAGAGAGTTTTGGTAAAAGGACATTTTTTACAATGTTAATTTTTCCCAATCCATGAGAATGGCGAGGTTTTTCCATCTCTGAGTCGTCTTCAATTTCTTTTCTTAAGGGTTTAAAATTTTGTTGTAGAGTCTTTGGTGTCTTTGGGTTAGGTTTGTTCCTAGGTATTTTTGTTTTTGAAGGCTATTGTGAGTGAAGAAGGTCTCCTCTTGAATCTTTACTCCAGTTTCTGTTTTGTTGTAAAGAAAGGCATTGATTTTCTAAGGTTAATTTGTATCCTGCCACTTTGCTGAAGCTGTTATCTTTCCTAGGAGTTTTCTGGTGGAGTTTTTTCATCTCTTAGTAAACACACAAACATATCATCAGAAATAGGGATAGTTTCGACTTCCTCTTTTCCAATAGTACTCCTTTAATACCTTTCTTGCCTATCGCTCTAGCAAGTGTTTTCAAGCACTATATTGAAGAGGAGTTGTGATAGTGGGCCAGCCTTGCTGAGTTCCTACCTTTAAAGGGAAATGTTCTGTCTTTCCATTTTCGGAGATTTGGCTGTGGGTTTTCCTGTATATGGCTTTGTGACATTGAGGAATGACTCCCTCCATATCCAATTCCTTCTAGGACTTTAAGCATGAAGGGATGCTTGATTTTGTCAAAGGCTTTTTCAGCATCCATGAATAGATTGGGTGTGCGTTTTTTGTCTTGATTCGTTTTAATGTGTCTTGATGATGTTTATTGATTCAGTATGTTGAACCTGCCCTTATCTCTGGTATGAATCCAAGTTGGTCATGATGGATGATCTTCCTCTGATGTGGGGTCTGTATGCATTTGCCAGTATTGTTTAGAATTTTGGCATCTGTGTTCATTGAGGGAGATGGGTCTAATTTCTCCTTTTTTAGTTCTGTCTTTGCCTTTGGTTTTTTGGTAATAGAGTGATGTTGGCTTCATTAGAAAGAATTAGGGAGAGTCCTCTTTGTATACATCTAAACAGGTTTTTTCAGAAAAATGGTTGTAGGTTTTTTGAATGTTTTATACAATTCTGCGTGTGGAAACCGTCTGGGCCGGGGCGTATTTTTTAGTTGGGAAGGCGTCTTATTACATCGTCTATTTCTTCATATTTTATGGGTCTGTTAAGCTGCTGGTCTCCTCTTGGCGAAGCTTTGTGATTCCCAAGATTTCAGATATTCATCCATTTCTTCTAGATGTTTCAAAACTTGGTAGCAAGATAGGGTCTTCTTGTAGATATTGTCCATATAATTTTCTTGAATCTTCCTATTCCGTTGTGAATATGTCCCTTGCATCACAGATTGTATGATTTGGAGTTGTTCCGTCTTTCGTTTTGTTAACTGGGCTAGAGTCTTCCTATCTTGTTTATCTTTTCAAAGAACCACTTTGGCTTCATTGCTTTTTTGTATTGTTTTCCTTTGTTTTCTATTTCANGAGATCTCAAATCTCAAGAGTCACACAAGCGTGCCTTTAATACCGGCTGGGAGGATAACTCCGCCCCCACAGCCACTAGATCTAATCAAGCCAAAGACCACACCTTTAATCCCAGCTGGGGGGATAACTCCAACCTCACAGCCACAAAGGCCAATCAAACCAAAGACAGCAGGACCAAACGATCAGCAATCAGCTCGCCAAGGCGGGGGGCTCTTCAGCCCGCGCCCCGGCACCTGCCGCTGGGCTCAGGAGATCTCAAATCTCAAGAGTCACACAAGCGTGCCTTTAATACCGGCTGGGAGGATAACTCTGCCCCCACAGCCACTAGATCTGTCTTCCCCTCTTCCTGCCGCTGGGCTCAGGAGATCTCCGGTATTAGGGATTTTTAAGGAGAGGAAGAGACCCAGACCAACAGGCTTGTGCCCCTTCCCAGACATGCCCTCTCCCCATGACACTCAGGTGTGATCCCCCCAGACACACGCACCCCTGAAATTGACCTCCCAGCCTCTAGTGCTATAAGAAATGAGGGCTACAGTTGTAGAAGTTAGTGCTTACCCAAGTCCATCCTGGTGGGCTCAGCCATGGACCTGTCTTCTCCACAGTATGCGATGTAGGTTCTCCCTGCCCAGCCCCTCACGGGGGAACCCCTGCCCTAGCCTGGCCCTGGGTTCCTTTTCTACTTTTTAAAAAGAAAAGTGATGAGAAACATCTTAAAAAGTGTTCAACATCGTTAATAATTAAGGAAATGCAAATTAAAACCACTCTAAGATATGGTCTTACTCCAATAAGACTGGCTAAGATCAAGAAAACAAAAGATACCAAATGCTGGAGAGGTTGTGGGGAAAAGGGAACACTCATCCACTGCTAGTGGGAATGTAAACTGTACAACCACTGTGGAAAGTTCAAAATGAGCTTAAAAGACTCAAAATGAGCCTACCACCTGACCCAGCCATACCACTCCTGGGTATATACCCACAAGACTCAACCTACTCCAAAGACGCACACACATCTATGCTTATTGCCACTCTCTTCACAATAGCAAAGAGCTGGAAGCAACCCAAATGGTCCTCAACTGATGAGTGGATAATAAAAATGTGGTATGTCTGCACCATGGACTTCTATGCAGCAGTAAAGAAAGATGACATCATGAACTTTGCAGGTAAATGGATGGAACTCGAAGCCATTATGCTAAGTGAAGTAACACAGCCCCCCCCCACATCATTTGTGGATGCTAGTACCAAATCCCTGGCTGAAGGGCAAGCTGAGCAATGTTGTTGTTATATTTCTTTCTATCTGAAAGCAACTGTGATGTTATAATGTGAATCTCTTAGAATTAACTTACCACTTACTTTTAGACATAGTAATTAATGTATATGGGTGGAAGATATATATTCATATTTTAGAGTAATATAAAATTAAAGGGGAAAATGCGAACTCCTAAACATATATTAGCGTTAACATACAGTTTATTCCTGGAGGACATAATTCTGGTACATATATGACGTGTATATAGGCATATTTTGGAGCAATACAATAGAGAGGGAACCACAACAACATAAGGACTGGGTCAAAGAACAGACTGATATAGTTAAATTCTGCCCAAAACAATAAACCTTTGCAGAGAAAATCTTTAAAAAGACTGAGAAAAAGATATAGGACATCTATGGCAGAATGCATGAACTGGGGTGGGGTGGGGGAAAGGGAAAGAGGAATTGAACTGAAAAATGATGTCTGAAATACACAAAACATCAACAAAAGTACTATATTTTTAAAAAAGAAAAATAAAAGTGATGCTGGGGACCCTTCTATGTACTGGCCCATCCCTTCAAGGAAAGAACACCCAGCTTGCTCCACACCGCCTCTGGTACCCTGGGGTGACCACCACTCCACACCGCCCCTGGTACCTGGGGTGACCACCCTTGTGTCCTTCCACCACCCCTGGTACCCTGGGGTGACCACCCTTGTGTCTTTGCACCACCCCATATGGGCTGCACTGGCCTCTTTTGTGAATCCTCCTCTTTGTTACTCACAGATGCAGGACAGAAGGGCCAGGGACGCTGAGTCCTTCAACCCCATAGCAGTAAGCAGCAGAAATAAGTGTCATACCAATCATGTGGCCTGTTCTGGATGAAGACCCATTGCGTTTTCAGAAGACTTGTTTATTGAGCACTTACTAAGTGCCAGGCACTCAGCTGGAACACTAGAAGTGTAACTCTCCCAGCAGGACCCCAAAGCCCACACTGTACTTCCTTCTCCCTAAAGAAAGCTCAATTCAGAGCCGGGCGTGGTGGTGCAAGCCTTTAATCCTACCACTTGGGAGGCAGAGGCAGGCGGATCTTTGTGAGTTCAAGGCCAGCCTGGTCTACAGAGCAAATTCCAGGACAGCTGGGGCTACAGGGAGACCCTGTCTCGAAAAGACCAAAACCAAAACAAAAGAAAGCTCAATTCTACAGTCTGTACACGAGCTCCTTCCAGCAGAAACAGAATATGGGTTTGTTTTCATGTGTCGTAGCCCAGGCTGGCCTACGTACCTCCTGCTTTGGCCTCTGGAGTACTGAACTAGAATTCCAGGTGGGGGACACCACACCCCACTTGGAGACCATGTGTGGGAATGGAAGTATGGGTGGGGCTCAGCCACAAGCTTGTGTCTTGCTGAGGACATGGGCCACAGGGGCCGATGGCCTTTCCATGGTCATGTTGCTCAGGCAGGAGGCACAGAGCCCACTGGTCTCGAAGTAAACCACTAAGGGAGTCACTATGCTCACATGAGTGCAGACCCCAGAGGCCCCAGGTGACTCTAAGTTGTGTCAAGTCAACACTAACCAGGACCCTTTCCTTCCCATACTACAGACAAGGAAACTGAGGCACAAAGAATGGGCTCTAGGCTCTGGATCCTGGGCCATGACCCACCAGGCCCTGGTCGGTCCACCTGGACTCCCTGTCCCATGGCTGTTGCTGACTCCACCCCAGTCTAGCTCCTGACCTGAATGACCAGGATCCCTGGCCACCATCTGCTCCTTGTCTCCCAGGACTGTCAGTGCAGAGCAGAGGAGGCAGCCAGTCTGAGGTGTGTGAGGGGACACATTAAGACGGCATTTCTCCATTGGCGTGGAAAGCCTGGCTGAGTTGCACCTGCCTGCTGCTGACCCCTGGGCTGGTCCCCTTCAGGGCCAGCACACCACTCTGTTCAGTACACCTCCTGGGTTCCCAACCACCCAGCTGCCTGCTTCTTCTTGGGCCTGTTTCCCAAGCCAGCTGCGGAGTGACTCCCCCCCCCTCACGCCCCCACATATTTCACCAACTTGGCAGCTCATGACACCCACTGGGCTCACACAATCTACCTTGGTGGCCTTCCCAGGTCCTGACCATGATTATAAAATAGTGTCACCCTGCCAATGGGCCTTTAAAGGGTAAAGGATCGTTAAGCTCCTCCAGCTTAAGTTGAATATAGAGGGTCTAGCCTTAAACTATTGTATTGTGAAAAATACACTATTACATTGATAAAGATGACTTCAAAAATTGAAAGAAAGGCATCTAAAGAATCAGGGTTGGGCTGGAGAGATGGCCTAGCAGTTAAGAGCACCAACCGCTCTTACAGACGACCCAGGTTCGATCCCCAGCACCCACATGGCAGCTGAGAACCGTCTGAAACTCCAATTCCAGGAGAACTCCAGTTCCAGGGGAATCTGAGACCCTCTTCTGACCTCCATGGCATTGCACGACACAGGTGCACAAACCTACATGCAGACAGTACATTCATACACATACAGAAATAAATAAAATTAAAAAAAATTAAAAAAGAAAAAAAAAGAAAGAAAATTTAAAAAAAATTTAAAATAAAAAAAAAAGAATCAGGGTCACCTTGGGCTGTGTGGGTTTGGGCATAGCTGCTTGCAAATTGGTTTTACATGAAGGATGCTTGAATTCATTACTTATTACCTATTGTTTAAAAAAATCAAATAAGGGGCTGGAGAGATGGCCTAGCGGTTAAGAGCACCGACCGCTCTTACAGACGACCCGGATTCGATTCCCAGCACCTACATGGCGGCCGAGATCCGTCTGAAACTCCAATTCTGGGAGAACTCCAGTTCCAGGGGAATCTGAGACCCTCTTCTGACCTCCGTGGCATTGCACGACACGGGTGCACAGACTTGCATGCAGACAGTACATTCATACACATACAAAAATAAATAAAAAAAATCAAATAAATAAAAAATAAAATAAAAATAAATGATAAAGTTATATGTATACCAAAGAATTGTTTTAAAATAAGTTAAAAAAAAAATCAGGGTCAATTTATATGCCGAGATAAATAGAATAAACTCCAACTTGTTCTTCAAAACCCTACCTGGTTTGCCCTGCCAGAAGAAGCCCTCACGGTCTTCACACCACTAAAGGTCATTGCCTGCTTTCTGAAACCCGGCCTCAAGGCATTGTGGGAAGCAACTTTCCCCAAGGAATCCTTGGCTCCAGAGATAGGGGTGCAGATGCCCAGGAGGCCCAGCTCCCTGCCTGTCTGGAATCATCCAGGAGCGGGTGGGATGCTGTAAGGAGTAGAGGGCAGTGGCACTTGTGGTGCGCATGTTGCTGGACCCGTGTGGAGTGGCCAGCGCCGCTGCTGCCTCCTCCCACTCCCCAGCAGCCAGGTCCAGGGCACTTGATGCCCTGTGGGCTGGGACGAGGCAGGCCACAAGGATGGTGCTACTAGCGTCTTTCAGAGTTTCTGCTGCACTGTTTGAGGGACCCCTCAGTGAGGAACACATCAACGATGCAAAGCAGAGAAGGGGTGGCTCAGCCTGGGGCGGCCATGACACAGCGAGCTGAGACTGGAATGTGGGAGATGGTGGGCAACCTTCAAATTGGAAGGGGTTCGTGCCCCTGTACAGCGAGGATGCGCATGCTAGGCAGGCACTCCATCACTGAGCTCTGTCTGAAGCCTGGCTCTATTTTGGAGTCAAGGAAGTGGAGGTTTTCCTAGATCCAAGGCTAAAGTGGCTTCTTGCCCAGATGCCATGTGGCTGCCATGAGGGCTTGCCTGGTACAAACCCCAGGAGGGTCACCATCCCACAACCCCCCAGGGCTTCACACAACCCTATCCTGCTGCCCCATCGCAGAGATTCTTGACTCAGGCAGCTTCTCCCACACAGGGCTGGAGACCATGGTGGTCACTACAAGGAAAGAGAGATCTTGCTGGCACCCAGTGCGCAGGAGCCATGGAGGACAGGGCCCCTGTCCAGTGCGCAGGAGCCATGGAGGACAGGGCCCCTGTCCAGCATGAGTGTCCACTATGCCCTCAGAGTGAGGGGACACGGAGAGAGGGCACCTAGGCAGAGAGGCCCCTTATTCACCTGTTACAGAATGCTACTGGCACATACACGATGACCTGTACACATGCCTGCACATGCATGTGTTCATCCAGACCTCCATTCCAGCTTTCCACAGCGCACACACACACACACACACACACACACACACACATACACACACACATACACACACCCCACCCTATGGGGGCTGGTGAGATGGCTCAGTGGACTGAAGTACCTGCCACATAAAGGTAAGGACCAGAAGAGTTCAGATTCCCAGAACCACTGAAATGCCAGGCATGAAAATGCTTCGGAGCAAGCTGGCTGGCTAGACTCACCAAATTGGTGAGACCTGGGTTTAGTGAGAGACCCTGCATCTCACACACACACACACACACACACACATGCACACACACACATGCACACACACGCGCGCACACATGCGCACACACGCACACGCGCGCATGTGCACACACACACATGCACATGTTCTTGTTGCATACACATGTGAACACACATACACCCATGTGTACACATCCCATACCCACGTGTAAAAAGGACCCTGTAAAAAGAAAGAATCCCACAAACATAACCAGACACCATTAACGTCATATTTATTGTTATTTAAGCTGCTCAGCAAAACATATACACGTATATACAGTATGCGTGAATACGGAAGACTGAACTTTACATATTTTTTTAAAAAAGAAAGAAAAAAATACCACTCAGTTTTGTGAGCTGTTGTCACAGTCTTCCAACCAAGCATTTCAGAAATGATTTTCTTTTAAGAGTCAAAAAAGCTTACAGGCTCGCGTAACACACCGCGGAGTTTTCATAATTTACATGTGCAATAAGGGCGTGGCTCTCCCCCCCGAGGTGGCTTAGTTGGCTCCCAGCACTGGTTAGTGCTCCCAGGCTCCCAGCACTGGTTAGTGCTCCCAGGCTCTCAGGGCTGGCGTGGTTTTCATTCGCTTTTATTCTTCTCATTTAACTAAATTTAACAAAACGACATCCTTTTGCTTAAGGCTATTTTAAACACTGTTCCGCCCTGGGGTAGTGGGGAGCAGGAACATTAGAAACTTCAGAAGGGGCTTGGAGGTGGCCAGGACCACAGGCTGGTGGCTAAGCCCATGGACTGGACACAGGGAAGTTCAGAGACATAAGTTACAACACTTTGCTCCCAGGCCTTAAGCAGTGAAGGACACGTTTTCCTGTTTGACCCTCTCCGACAACTTGTCATCACAAACTGAGGGATATAGAGTCTGGCTCAGAGCCTGGAGGACACTCCTGTGGCCCGTGAAGTGGGGAGCCACCCCTTCATCCTTTTGGTCGAAGCACAGAGGGCCCTTCCTATTCATCGGCATATGCTACCTGCTTCTGACTACCCTCTGGGCCCTTGTCACACTGCCCAGGTGACAAGTGCAGACCAGGGCTAACACCTCAGCTAAGAGGCGACCAAGAAAAGATGCCACAAGGAAGCTTCCTGCAAGCCGCTCCGATAGATGAGGGTCCCTTGGAACAAAGGATGTCTGGAGAGCCCCGAGCCTTCAGGCCATTTCTTAGAAAAGAGGGGGTCTGTCAAGTCTATAAGGTCAGGGAGAGGCTCAGAGGAGCAAGCTCAGAAAGACGTGCTCATACACAGCTGACCTGGAGTGGGACAGGCGGCCCTGGGCTGACCCTCCCTGGGAGCTGCACATCCACTGTGGCAGGCCACACAGGGCCTCAGCGGACCCACCCTGCCCTGAGGTGGAGGCCACACCAGCACCTCCGCTTGGTGGAGACGAGCCTCCCCCACAGGACATGGGAGACAGGGTTCTGCTTTTAAATCAGGATGAAATCAAATCGAAGAGCAGGAGAGGTCCCACGAGGGAGACCCGAGGCCTGGGAATGGACATGGTGAAATCACTTGTTCTGTCTTTCCCTCCCAGCCCTGCAAAGGAACCACAGGATCAGAGAAGGGAGAGCCGAGCCTGCCGCTCCTCCCTGGGATGCAGTCATGTGGGGTGGGCCAGGAGACACTGGAAGAGCTGGGGGCACCCAGGCCACCATCCTGGGGTGCAGACCCACAAAAGAATTGGGAGAACTTCCTGTGGCCCCTGCAAGGACCACATAGCCACTCTGCTCAGCCCAGTAATAGCAGAGGGGACAGTGGTGGAGGTCCCGGGGAAGAGGACAGCTCATGGCACTGGATGCAGTGTCCCAGTGTCCATGATACAACCCAGAAAGGATGAAAGGGATGGCTCCCAGTGGGAGTGGACAGAAGCCGGCTGAGGACCCAGGACGGGGAGCAGAACAGTTCCAGGTTCTCGGGGAGCAGGAAAGCCCAGCCCAGAGGCTCGTCACTGAAGACAGTCATGTCGATATGTTCCCACCCAGCAATATTCCAGAATACCTTTCTCCAAGAATTCCATTTTAATAAGCAGTGAACAAAGCAAAGAGGGGAAAGAAGGGAAGGGGAAGGAAGAAAGAATCAAAGAGAATAAAAAAGAAAAGCAACTCTTGTCTTATGAAATAACAAATACACCCAGCCTGAACTTAACTAGAACATTTGCCGAACACAAAATTCGGGGGGCTTCTAGCAGGGGCTGCTTGAGCCGACGTTGCTGAGAGCTGAGAGCTGCCGTGATGACATGTTGTGGCACACAGTTTCTTTAAAAAATTTTTTTTGAGGGTCTTTTTATCCCCCCCCACCCCTTTAAATTAACCCTTTCCATTCTGAATGCCACTAAGCAGGTACCAACCAAAAAGACATAGTCCTCTCAGCCACAGAAGCCCTGCATGGGTGTGTGGGTGACAGGTTCCCATGGGCTCAAGTCAGGGCGGCCACAAATGTCCCAAATCGATTAGAGATGTCGGAGTGCAGGGACCGCCAGGTGGGCACAGAGGTCCGGGCCTTTGGGTCACCGTCTGTGCAGTGGACGGTCAGGCACTGCAGGTGGCTGCCGGGCTGGGTGGCCGAGGGCTTGTTGGCGGGAAGGTCATGGGCTGTAGGGAAAGAAGAGAGGACAAGTTAGTGGTTGGCTGACTTGGAGGGAGACCCAGGGGATGACAGGTGAGGCTGAGGTAAAGAGTGGGATCTGGCTCTCTTTCCTGGCTGGAGATGGTCTCAGAGGCTGAGGGAGGCCCTCCATCCCCACCCGGGTATCAGTTTCTCCCTGGCCTGTAAAGTCAGTTTACTCATCTCTGAATCGGCATTTCCAAAAGACTAACAAGGACACAGGGAAAGCCAGGCAGCTTCCTGGAGGGGTGATCTGGAAGCACACCAGGGCTGTGAAGAAGTGTGCCAAACTGTCAGGAGCAGATCACAGCACTCTGTGATCCTGTAGACAGGCTTGCTGAGGGCCTAGTATGTGCTCAGAATGTCCTCAAACTCACAGACCACATAGCGCGCTGGGAGCTCAGGACACTCACCTCCACTTGGCAGCTAAGGACACTGAAAGCCAAGGGGAGAGCGCACATCTGAAAGGTACCAGGACAAGGAGGAGCCAGTGGGACCAGGCCGGCACCATGCAGGGGAGGCAGAGGGCAGAGCGGCCTGCAGTTACACCCCTGCAGGCTCCCACCCAGAAAGCTCTATCCTTCCTTGGGGTACAGGAGCAGGCTCAGTAGAGGGGACTTGGGGAGTGGGGTGGCAAGGGTTAGAGCCTGTGGGGCACCTGCCATGTCCTTCAGGCCTCCCATCCTCCAGGCTTAGCCTTCCAGCCCTCTGCTCTACAGATGAGGAGTCTGCAGCCCAGTGAGGCACAGAACCTTCGCTGGAGATACGACTCTCACCAGAGACTCCAATTCTAGCCCCACAAAGGGACCCAAGTCAAGTCCTGTCTCTGAAAATAGAGCGAACTAGGCACACGGGCCTCACGAGTGTCAGGCAGCAAGGTTGTCACTGCACCCAGGTGTTTGCACAAACTGCAGTGACATGAAGTGTTCAAAACAGCAAGGCTGTCACTGCACCCAGGTGTTTATTCAAATTGCAGTGTCATGAAGTGTTCGCAGCAGTGAGGTTGTCACTGCACCCAGGTGTTTGCACAAACTGCAGAGCGTTCACAGTAATAGACGAGACCACAGCAGCTCCAAAGTTCGGTCCACAACTGCTACTCAAAGGACCCTGGGATGAGGTGGTCCATGGTCTCTCCATATACCAACCCCCTTCTCACTGGTGGTCCCACAAAACCAGAACCACCCTAGGTCACAGCCACATCTGTGTCAGATATGCCCTAGGAAAGGGCTCGGATAACTACTGACATGTTAGTAAGAGTTAGGCCAAAGCACACGAGGCCACACAGCCAGGGAAGTATGAAAAGCCAAGCTTGAATATGAGCTAAGAGTGAGTTCAGTAGATGCAAGGAAAGCCAAACTTGGGGTGGAGGCCCCCCACTCTGGCTGAAGCACCTCACCTAGATACTGAACTCTGTGACCCACCAATCTTCATCACTACTGGCCCAGAAAGGTCCCAGTTCCAGCCCACCCTGTCCAGCCCCTGGGATTAAAAGGAGGTGTCCCCAGAGCTTAGCCCCAGCCTGCAGAGAAGATACATCCCAGGGGTGAGCCTCATCTGCCAAACCAGGCAGGCCTCCATGGCTGAGGGCCCCACCTGGGGCTTTGAGGCATACAGGCTGAGAAGGGTGGCCGTGGGCCTCTGCCCACACTCATTCGGTCAACGAGCAGACATGGTGCTAGCCCCGTGGATCCAGCCAGAGACAGGCCAGACAGGTCTCGGCCTCCTCCTGAGCTGATGGTGACATCATAGCAGTGTCAGTCTATGACCAGTTACTGTCACTCTGGAGTGGCAGCCCCACTGCTGTGTGACTCAGCTCGACCACAGTTCCTCTCTGATCTCAGTCCTCTCATCAGTAAAGCAGAGGAACCGTCGTCTCCTCAGGGCCTGATACACAGAGGTTCCCAGAGAAGGGTCAGGAGCCACCTAGACGTCCCCCTATTCTGAAGGCAGCCAGGTAGCTCCCCTGCTCCCCACACATGCGTCTGCACCCCCTCTGTGGAAGAAGCTGAGGCTCTAAGCGCAGGTCGCAAGGCCAGCCAGTGTAGTAGGGACACCCGAGGAACCTCAGTACCCGGAGGTATTAGCTCAGGGGCTCTGAGCAACACTCCCACCTCCACTGGAGCCCACTAGTGTCTTGCTCCCAGAAGCAACTATTAAGTTGCTCCAGACTACTAGAGCTCGCAGGGCACAGGTCATCTCCTCAGGAGACTCCCAGGCACACCTGTGCCCATTACAAAGAGAGGGAGACAGAGGTACCGAGGACAGAGCTCCATGAAGCAGAGCTGGGAGCCATGAGACCTGGCCAGCCCCTGTGGCTGCAGGGCCATCACGGTCAGGGGTGTGGGTGTTTCCTGGGTCACAAGGACTAGAAGCCCAGGGTAAACTCACCCCGTCGCTCTCTGCTTCTGTTCCCAAGCCCCATACTTCCCGAGCATGCTGTGTCCTGGGGCGAGGTCTAGAGCCATCCAATTTCAATCCCCAACAAGCCAGCAGCACACTGTCCTTCCCCTATTTGGCAGGAACATGTGCATCTCAGAAAAGGTGAGGGTCTGGCCGATGCCACACGGCATGGGCCCAGGACCCCGGTCTCGGCAGGGCCTGGCTGTCGCCCTAGCCTGCTGTTCACAGGGGTCCTTTTAAGAGAAAACAGGGTTCTTTGGGTTTTGACCGCACAAGCATGACTCTACCATCCCTCTGAGGACTCATTTCAGCAAGGGGGGACCCAACATGCCCCAGGACGGTGGCCCCTCAGGCTGCCAACTCACTGCTGATAAATCTGGCCCACGGAAGCTGCTCAAGTCCTGGCCTGTCCCAGGCAGGGAGAGGCTGAGTCCCCAAGCTGACAGGGGCCCCCTGTCAGCACCAGAAGATAACCCCATTCCCATACCAAGCCCCAGGGCTGGGGGGGGGGCCTGGGAACCCTGGGTACTAAGTGCTGGTGGATGTCACAGGTTGTATCTCTTAACTGGGGGTTCCTGGTGAATGCGGGAGCCCCCAGACCTCCCCACTGGCCTGTCTACAGTCCCCCAGGGTCCTCATTTGCCACCCTGGGTAGCCCCAGCCTAAAGCAGCTGGGGATCACTGGAGAGGAAGAGCTGCTGTTGCACACATGGGTGGGGGTCAGTATCGGGACAGGGAACCACTGTCTCCAAACACATCCCAGATTGACCCTCAGCCCAGGGCCAGCCCAGGGATGGAGGCCAAGCCTACCCAAGAAAGACCAGAAGAGACTGAAGAATCTACTAGCCAGGACAGGGGATTCATACCCACACCAGGGTCAAGGCTGGCTCTGGGCACTCCCGCCGTCCTCCTCCCAGGACCCTTCCTTGCCCGTCCCCATGAGACCAACCCTCTACAGCCACAGCTGCCCTGAGCTGGCTCATTGTTGCTGCTGGCTTTGGCTAATGCCACCGAGGTCAGAGCGAGGCTGGCTTACCCACTGTGGTCACGAGACCCATGCAGGCTTCTGTCTGCTGGTCTTCAGGCCACAGCGGAGCCACAGACCACAGAGGAGAAGGGAACAGGCTTCTCCCTCCAGTCCCGTGGTGGCAGCTGCCAGCACTGTGTACGCCACACCTGTGTGTGAAACTTGTATATGCCACACCTGTGTGTGAAACTTGTGTACGCCACACCTGTGTGTGAAACTTGTGTACACCACACCTGTGTGTGAAACTTGTGTACGCCACACCTGTGTGTGAAACTTGTGTACGCCACACCTGTGTGTGAAACTTGTGTACGCCACATCTGTGTGTGAAACTTGTGTATGCCACATCTGTGTGTGAAACCCCTGTGCTTTCAGACTCTGGGTCTGGGAAATGGGGAACAGCTGTATGGAGGGGCCAAGGGCCCCAGAGTGTGAAGGCCCCAGCCTGGCTTGTGGCCACAGGCCTCCACAGCCTTCCCAGGCCTCCACAGCCTTCCCAGGCCTCCACAGCCTTCCCAGGCCTCCACAGCCTCCCCTCTGTCCCTCCCTCTATTCTTCCTTCCTCCCTCCCTCTCTCCCTCCCTCCCTCCCTGTGTCCTTCATCTTCTCCTTCCTTCTTTCCTTCTTCCCTGCCTCCCTTTCTTCTTCTTCTGATTCAGCACAGTCAGGCCTGGCCCTGCCCCTCTCTACACTAAGACCTGAGCCAGAATCCAGTGTGAACCCTGTGCGCAGGCACCATCAGCCTTGTCAGGCAGCCACCACCTGCCTCAGTGGCTCCCAGCCTGCTTTCTAACTTGAGTTCTGGGACAGAGATTCAAGCCTGGTCCCCTGTTCTCTGCCCATGACATGGCTGACCAAGGTGAGGGACATGGGTAGAGTCCAGCTGGTGCCTGGGTCAAGATGGGAACAGCAAGTGAATCCACCTTGGGAGCCGATCAGTGTGACACCCAAGCCCCCCAAAGGCCCAGGCCTTTCTACTTGCTACTCAACAGCCCAGGACTTTGGGGTACCAGACCTAGAGCAGTAGCATGGCAGCTCCACACTTGGAGCTGTGCATTCATCTCTGTGGGTGCTCGGGCTCCCCAAGGCCAGCCACACAGTAGAGCGTGCATGTATTTTTAACTCTCTGCTTATGTAAGAAGGAGTGTGGGCCTGAAGGATAACTAACACCACTCCCCACAGTCACCTCACCAGATTCCCACAAAGGGAAATATACTTTGGATTTTCCTGCATTTGGAGTCAGGAGGAGTGGAGGGAGGGGGTGCTGGCTTCTGTGGCAGCTGCCATTGGCTGGGGGCAGGTGCTGGACCTTAGAGATGGCCCACCTCCTCTCCTTTAGACTGGTCACACAGGACACCACATCTGTCTAGGCTCTGCCAACTCTGGCCCACAGCCACCTTGCTCTCTCTGTGTCCTTGGCCTGGGCAGACCTCTCTCATCCTTGAACCCTCCAGGGCTCCCCAGGACCCCCCCCCCAGTGCTCCCCAGTGCTCCCTGGGGCTCCCCAGGGTCCCCAGGACCATGTCCCAGCTTTGGACACCTGTCACTCTCATCTCCCACCTGGTCTCTGCCCTGCTTCTGTCCCCCACTGTCCCTGCACAAAGGCCTGCTCCAACAAATTCCACCTCCCCCAAAGCTGCCTTCCCTGCACACCTCTGCTGACTCCCACTACCCTGCCTAGCAGTCAGCCCCACGGGGATGAATCTCTGATATCCCCCAGCCCTGCTGGAGAATGGCAATGTCAGGCTCCTGAGTCAGCAGCCAAGGATGCAGACACCTAGAGGACGTGAACTTGGGTGGACAGTGGTCACCACAGCAGGGTCAGTCCCCCTCACGGTCACCACGGCAGGGTCAGTCCCCCTCATGGTCACCACGGCAGGGTCAGTCCCCCTCATGGTCACCACGGCAGGGTCAGTCCCCTTCATGGTCACCACGGCAGGGTCAGTCCCCCTCACGGTCACCACGGCAGGGTCAGTCCCCCTCACGGTCACCACGGCAGGGTCAGTCCCCCTCATGGTCACCACAGCAGGAACCTGGAACTTGCCGATTTGGCTAGACTGACTGGCCAGCAAGATCCAGGGATCCTCCTGTCTCTACCTCCCAAGTGCTGGGGTAACAGCCATGTGCTACCAGGTCTGGCTTTTCACATAGGTGCTGGGGATCTGAATTCGGGTCATCATGGCTGCAGGCCAAGCACTTCCTTGACTAAGCCATCTCCTCCTCGGCCCACCACTCTCTTTACTGCAGTATTAACGTCTGTCTCCAAGAGCCATGAGTATAGCAGGGAATGCCTGTCCTCCCAGCATTCAGAGGCTGAAGCAGGAGGACCGTCAGTTCAAGGCCAGCGGGACTGCGGAGTGAGTTTGAAGCTGAGCTGTTGTTGGAAGCACGACACCTCTGTAGTCGGAGGACCCACCTCAGCTGCTGTCTGTACCCAGCTCTGGGAGGCAACAGGACTTTGGGGTTAAGTAGGATGTAGGTGGCAGGAGGGGTCCACAGGGCCCCACCGAGCAGGGCCAGCCAAGAAGCCCACAGCCCACCCTCCCTTAACTCCGAAGTATGCGGTGGTCTGGTCAGGCCAGCTCTGTGGCCTCGGGCAGGGCAATTTGCTGAGCACCAGTTTCCCCATCTGTAGAAGGGATGACGGCCTTCAAAAAGGGTTAAGGAGCCTGGGGCTGGAGGTCCTGCCAGTCGAACCTCCCATGGGCTCCCTGCACCCTGCACAAAGCCGACACCTGTGTGCTCAACATCTTCAGGACATCCTGTTTGTCACATGACCCTGTGCAAGCCACTCTCCATCTCTGGGCCTATTCGGTCAACTCTGATAGGATGGTGGCCTTTCTTTTTGCCAGAGGGAGTGATACAGAGTCACTCTATGTAGCCCAGACTAGCAGTCCTTTTGACTCAGTGTTCCGAGTGCTGGGGTCACAGGCCTGAAACCCCATGCTGGCTAAGATAAGATGGAATATGGAATCACCTAGGACACACACCTCCAGGCACATCTCTGAGGGATCATCTAGATCAGGTGAATTAACATGGGAAGACCACTCCCCAAATGTGGGCAGCACCATCCCATGGGCTGGGGTCCCGAACTAAAGGAAACAGAGAGTGAGCTGAGCACCAGCATGCACCCCCCACGTCCTGGCTGGAAGCGCACGGCCAGCCGCCTCCTGCTCCTGCAGCCAGGCCTCCCCTCCATGATGGACTGCGAGCCAGAATAAACCTTCCTTCCTCCAGCTGCTTTTACCAGGTGTTAATACAGCAACAAGACAAGCCACTGGCACACCAGTCAACCCAGGGCTGAGTTGCCCTTATAGGCAGGCGGGCAGCACCTGACCTCGGCTGGGCCCAGCCCTCCTCACATCCCCTTCTCAGCTGTCCCCTTAACAACAGAGAACACAGAAGCCAGCCATGCCAACGCACTGCCAGCTGCAGGTTGTGTCCCTGCTGCTGGCCACAAGCTCAGCCCACTGCAGGTCACCTGTGCACTCACAACCCAAGGCCCTAGTACAACAGTCCATTTCATAGCATTGGAAACTGAGGCCTGGGGAGGCAAATTCACAGCCACGGAGGTGGGGAGCAGCACAACTGGCCACACCCACACTGTCTAGTGTAGTCACCTGCAGAGGGCGCTGTCACTGCCGGAGTGGCAGGGGTGTGACCCTGGGACCTCCCTCAAGGCCTCTGTTCCTCTCCGTACGACACCCTTTCCATTTTCTCTCTCCCTCTCTATATCTCCCTTACTCTCCCACCCTTTGTCTGTTCCCCCCCTCCCTCTCTCTCCCCTCCTCTGTCTAGTCAGCACTCCCCTCACTCCCTGGAAAGGACGCTGAGGATCACACATGGGCTGAGAACTGCCTAGGGTGACAGTGGCGGGAGACAGACATGGATCGCCCCCAGAAGCTGCCTTATGAACACTGTCTCGTGTCCCTCATGGGTCCAAGTCTGGGGGAAAGCCCCACACTGAGGGTCAGGAGCCCATGAGCCAGGCTTACAGAGCCCAAGAGGGCGAGGATGGCCACTGTAGAGAGCTGAGTGATTTATTGGAGTTGACTTGGCCGATGGCAGCTGTCAGTTGGATGGGCCAGCCAAGGGCAGAAAAGAACAAAGAGGGGGATGCTGGGAGGCGGGGGGACTGTCCACAGGCTGGTCACCATCTTACCAAGCTAGAGAGGCTCCAATGGGTCCTCTCCTGGGAGCTTCCCTCCTCACAGTCATCTGGTAGCCAGTGACAGGTGCGACCATCCCTATGCCTCAGTTTCCTCACCCAGGACAGGAGACAGGAGAGCCATGTTCTCACAGGGTATGGATGTGGACATTGCAGGCAGAGAGCGTGACCTGGAACTTGTCCCAGTGAACCGAAACTGTCCTTTCCTGTCCCACTATTGCTACGTCCTGACTCCACCTCCAGCCATTCTTCTGCCCTGCTCTTTCGCTCTCTTGGACACAAGGTGCCAACGAGCCAGCAGACTCAGTGCTGGGTGACCTCAGGGAGAATGCTGCACCCCTCTGAGCTCCAGCCCCCTCCTGTACTGCTAGCATTCTGCCTGACTACAGTAGCCATAACAAGAATTCAGTGTGTGCCTCTGTGTGTGTGTGTGTGTCTGTGTGTGAGAAAGAGAGAGAGATTGTGTATGTGTATGTGTGTTTGTGTTCATGTGTGTACATGCATGCGCAGGTGCACACACACGTGTGTGTGTGTATGTGTAACACACTTATGGAAGGCAGAGGAGGATGCAGTGTCCTAATCTATCACTCTCCACCTTGTTCACTGAAACTGGTGCTGGGCTGGTGGCCAGCAAATCCCAAGGATCCTCCTGTCCTAACCGACAGCACTGGGGTGACCAGTGCAGCTGTGGGCGGTGCAGCTGTGGGCCGTGCAGCTGCAGGTGGTGCAGCTGTGACCGGTACTTACATTGATGCTGAGATCTAAACTCAGGTCCCTGAGCTTGAGCAGCAAGTACCCTTACCCCCTGGGCCATCTCCCCATACAACAATAATTATTTTTATTGAGACAACTACACACACACACACACACACACACACACACATACACACACACACACACCTTTCTTTAGCAGCACAGCCTCATGGCTCCAGAAAGATCAGCTTTAGTCATGAGCATAGATTTTAGAAACTATGTTTTCAAAGGACTAGGGTTCCAGGTGGAGATTCTTGGAGGTGCCCACTTCCCCTCTGTGGAGTTTTGGGGTGCTTCTTTGGGGGGTCGGTAGGGGTGGTGACTGCCCACCACCTGTGTAAGTTCTCATAGCACGACCGTATCCCCTCTGCAGACAGAGGCCTGGGTAGCTCACCTGTCAGTGCCAAGCTCTAGGATTGGACAGCCACATCAGCTCCCTGAGTCTCCATACCCCATTCTCAAAAGCAGGCTTGGTCATTCCTACCCAGCAGGGGTGGGGGTGGACAGGTTTGGTCCTGGTGGCCCTCAGCAGCCTGCTACTGTGCTCCCTGCCCCAGCCACAGCCTGGGGCAGCCACAGGAGGGGTCTTCATGAGCTACTCAGATCAATGAATGTGTACCCCACAGTGTGTGAAATCACCCCTGTCCCCAGAGCATCCAGCGGAAGAAGAGATGTCCATACATGCACCTGCAAAACAGTGAAAAGCTGAGATTGAGGAACATTGGGGAGGAGCTGAGGTCCAGGAGGACTTCCGGGGCGAGGAGTTCATGCAAGAGAGTTTAAGGATGAACAGAAGCTCTGCAGCATGAGTGCCCATCCCATGATATCTTTAAGAGCTTCAAACAGCCCTGGGTGCCCCAAACCCTGGACCCTGATTTAGAGTCTGGGGGAGATTCGAGGACAGCCAGCTCCAAGGCTCAAATGGGCTTGGTTATGGAAGGCCAGGAAAGAGCTTGATCTTCCTGCCAACAACAAGGAGCCGTGCAAGGACGTAGAGCAAGGGCAGAGCACTGGGAAGCTGTCACAGTCTGTAAAAGCTTGTACCACCTTCACCAGGCTTGGCAAAGGACTCCTGACTTAGGAACACACCCGCTCCCTGTTATCCTCCAACTCTGAACAAGCTGGCGATCACGGCCACTGTCACCTCACCTGACTGACACCTGAAAAGGCTCTGGTCTAACTGGGCCAACCAGGAACCCTAGGCTCCCTGTCACCCCAGACTCAGATCAGCTCCTAACCAACCTCACCACACCTCCTGTCCCTCCATCTCCCCTCTGCGCCACAGACACAACCCACTGTGCCCCGCCAGTCCTTGCTGAGGTGAGAGAGACCAGAGAGACAGGAAAGCACAGTCCATGGTGCAGACAGGGTGTGGGGGGGGGTCCCTTCTGCTGGGTCTCAATTTCCCAATGTGTTTGGGGAGATCGGAGACACCAGGGTGGCTAGGAGACTCCTTATGTGAATATCAGCGATGACAAGCAACAATTACAGCTAACACACCGCAATCTATTGCTCACTGTCCCCTGGATCTAGTCTCTGTGGCCAGTTACAGATGAAGAAGCTACCTTAGGCTAGCAGAGATCAGCACACAAGGCCCAACTGGCCCATACCTTCTTTCCGCAAATAAAGTTTTATTGGCACACAACCTTGTTTATGCCTTTTTCCTGCCATTGTGGCAGAGATTCTGGGTTTTCTAGATGAACAAATGGTTAATCAAATATCTGGGCACCCTGTGACCCAGGCAAAATAAACACTGTGTAAATCCATGCACCCTAAATATTAGCTACTGGCTCTGCAGAGAAAGTTTGTTGAAACCTGAGCCTGAGGCTTCAAGTTCATACATAGAGGAAGAAGCAGCCAAGCATACAGTGGGTGCTCAATACATGCTGTAGTTATAAAGACACTCACCATGAGACAGGGAATTGGAAGTGTCCCTACTGTTTACTTCTTGTCTGGTTGTGGACACTTTTCACCCTCCAATTGGAAAAAAAAAATCAATGAAACAGGGTCATTCTAAATTTCTTTTCAAATTTAAATCATTCCAGGATGCGTCCATGATGCTTGGGAGGAGCAGGAACATGTTTTCAGGCGGAGCGAGCCTGCCACGTTGGGCCAGAGAGGGGTCCTAGAAGCTAAGACCCAAACTCCACAGACAAATGGTGGCCAAGCAAGCAAGCTGGGGGACAGTGATGGGCAGAGATGACCGGAGCCAGCTGAGAGTCTCTCAAAGCTGATCTTGCTTTCACACACAGTCTCTCATAGCCCAGGCTGGCCCAGCTGGAACTCACTACATAGCTGAAGATGACCTTGAACTCCTGATCTTCCTGCCTCCACCTCCTGAGCACTGGGATGACAGGCACGCATGACCACACCTGTTGTACATGGTATTAAGAATGAAACCCAGGGTTCCGTGCCAGGCAAGTGTTCTATCCACTGGGCCACATCCCCAGCCCCAGCGGATCCTCGTGACAGCCTGTGAGAGTCAAGGCTACTCAGCCGAAAGAGATGGGCTGGATTTGAACCCAGTTCTGTGTGAGGCCAGTGTCTGTGTGATTTTCCGTAGACCCTGGACTTGGAAGGATCTGTCATTTACATCAGTCACAGCATGAGGACAGACCACCCCCCACCCCCCTGTCTGTGTTCAGCACACCCACCCCAGCTCCCACCTCCTGGGGCTCCTGCGAGATCCAGCCTTTGACTCTCTAGGGAGAGGCAGGCCCTTTGCAAATAACTTCCAGTTTGAGTTTCCTCTGAAAAGCCAGGGGCCAGTTCCGCCAGGAGCTAGCTGTGTGACCTCAGAAGCCCCACTTTCCCTCTCTGAGCTGCTATCCCCTTTGTAAGTGGCAGGGGAGAGTCATCTGCCAAAACTGTGACTCCATGACCTGCAGAGCCCTCCAGTGGGTGTTCCTCACCCCCAACTGCCCTGTGGACTTCTGGGAAATGTTCCCTAATCTCTCCCTTGGGGGTGGGAGAAGGATTGAGGGGTTGAGCAGTGGTGGTGATTGGCTAGGCTCTAAGAGCAAATGCATTTCTGGCATAACCTGAGAAGGTGGGGTGTGGGTTCCCAGGGGAGTAGGGGCCTCCCTGCTCCTCAGGCAGGGAGTGTGGGAAGAGGTGGGGTGGGAGTGAATGACTAAGTCAGCCCGGCCTCACCTTCCATCAGATTGTCCTCAGAACCCGACACATTTTGTAACACCTACACCCCACCTCTGCAGGGATTTTCTGTGTTTGGCTTATGTCTCTAGGACTCACAGGCTGGATTAGTGCCCTGAGCTGCTTCTTCCTGGGTCACAGTCCCCTGTCCCTGTGACCTTCTGAGGAAGACAGAAAAAGACCTTAGAAGAGAGGGCTGGCAGGTGCCGCATAGTGCGGAAGCCAAGGTGAGACGGAGCAAGTTGTGGTAGAAGGGGGTCTCGATCAGTCAAAGCCCACCTGAGGTCCCCTGCCCTTTCAGAGGGCTTGACAGACTTCACAGTATGCTGTCACCAAGGGACAGCACTGTTCCAGCCAGCTCTCCCGTCCACCTGGAGCACCGGTCCCCTCTTGCCCCACCTGGCTGGCTCTCCTGTCTGCTCCTCCCTGAGGGGATGGCCCCACGCCCCTCCACACACCCTGGCACCCCTGCACTGTAACACATCACCCTCAACTTCCACACTCATCCTGTCATCTGCACAACCCTATAATGTGCCTTCCACAAACCGAGGGCCTTGTTCCTCCTGCTCCCTAGGCTGACTGTGGCACTGCACACAGAAGGTCCTGACCCACATCAAGGCAGGCTTGCCACCACCCTGGGCCCCCAGGCGGATATAGACGGGAACTTCCCAAAGCCTGCTGAGGGGAGGACTTCCCTGAGGGGTCATGGTGCTTCCTTCAAGCCCACAAGGATCCACAAGGGCCATCCATACCATTTTCAGAGCCCAGACCCAGTCAGCAGCCCTGTGTCAGAACTTGGAAGCAAGAGTTCTCTCAGTGGGTTTTAGATAACTTTATAGAATGAGATGAGAGAGCAGGTGAGAGGTGTCTTTCATGAGGGTCGGACCTGGCAAGCGGCAGCCCTCTCCTTCTTTCCCAGGATAGTCCTTTGCCCAGCTGGCCCAGCTGTGGCACGGATCCCTGTAACTCCAGGAAGGAGAATGAGTTATATCACCCCAGCTCCCCAGGTCGAGTGAGGCTAGGGAGGGGGGGGCTGCTGGCTGGGTTTTGATTCTGAAGGACAGAGAGAGGAGAGAACAAGGCAGGCGGGGAGATCAACTCGGTGGAGAGTCTTTATTGAGCTGACTTCTCCAAGGATGGGACCACCTTCTCATCATCCTAAGCACCTGTGTGCATGGCTACTTGAACCTCGTTTGCAGGGTGCAGCCTCCATCCCAAGAGCTGGGGTGACTTGCTCAACAGCACACAACACCACAGCATGGGAGCCTCAGACTCAGACTTGGCTAAGTCTCTCCCAGTAACTCTTCTGCCTGCACCCCACACCACAGCAGGCGAGGGAGAGGGAAGATGGAGACCACTACCCAGTTTCCCGCTGTCCCAGCTCTGAGCGCCCTGCCCTGCCTTCCCTCCCAGCTGCCCTCTGCACACCTATTCCAGGTGTTTCCTGGGAGCCCAGGGAGATGGGAGGCAACACACCTAGTCTCTGACCCTGGGCATCTGATGTAGGCCAGCCACCCTGCCGTAGGTTGCCCCCATAAAGGAGCTGTGCCCCTAGAAGAGGCTAACCCAAAAACAGCCCCATGACCGCCCACCCAGAAACACTTGCAGAGGAGCTGCTGCTGGGGGTGGAGCCAAGCTGGCACTGCCTATCCCTGTTGCCAAGCAACAGGCTCTCACCAGGACCCACCCTGAGTTCTTGGGGTAACACTAGCAAATGATATTAGGAGTGCTACAACTGGGCCTTTAGGGTCCAGAATTGGGGTGTCCATGAGTTCCCCTCCAATACAGGTGACACTAACATTTTTAAATTAAATGAAATCTAAAAATCAGTGCAGTTCCTTGTGGTGGCACGTGCCTTTGATCCCAGCACTTGGGAGGCAGAGGCAGACGGATCTCTGAGTTCAAGACCAGCCTGGTCTACATAGTGAGCTCCAGGGATCAGGAAGACCCTGTCTCAAAAAGACAAAAAAATATCAATGCAGTCCTAACAACTAGCCACACTAGACTGCCCCACAACTGCGAGGGGCCAGTGGCACCTACATGGTACATGGCAGATCGACTCCAGACTAGTCTGGAGTCACCCATGAAGTCCCTCCCAATCTGTGTCAGTGGCTGCCGTGACAACTACTCTCTCTCTCTCTCTCTCTCTCTCTCTCTCTCTCTCTCTCTCTTTCTTTCACAATAGGCAAGACCTGCCTTTTAGACAATAGACAAGAAGGCGCCATCCACTAGGCACACCACAAGGGTGTTCCAGGATTATCAAACATGAACTCTTCACTAAAACATCTTCCGTCATGTCCACAGAAGACACTGCTAATGCACCACAGCACTGGCTCCTAGGGAACCCAAACCAAGTTTCCATGTCTTTATCTTCACAGTGATACAGGCAGCGGGTACCAACCATCCAGACTGACACATGGTATGGAGTCTGTAATCTTCCCTACCTTCATCATAGCAAAAAGAAACAGAGGCCCAGAAAAATAAAATGGCCCAAAGTTAGATGGAAGGTCAGGCCAGGTGAAGATTACAACCTACAGCCTGATGAGCCAGGTGTGATAGAGCACAGGGGAAGCAGAGACAGGAAGATGGTGCCACGCTGGGCTACATACTGAGCGGGAAGCCAGACTGGGCTTATAGAAAGACTGCTCTCAAAATAACAAACAAAGGCAAGCAACCTCAGCTCTACCTCCTACTCTCCCAGTGCAAGCTCTGGGTGGCTGGGATCCACAGTCCTCAGCACAGAGTCCTAATGATGCAGTGTCTGAAGGATGAGGATGGTGGTGATGGTGATAATGGTGGTGATGAAAGTGATGATGATTGTGGTGATAATGGTGGTGGTGGTGGTGGTGATGATGAAAGTAATGATGATTGTGGCGATAATGGTGGTGGTAGTGATGATGATGGTGGTGGTGGTGGTGGTGGTGGTGATGATAATAATGGTGTTGATGGTGGTAGTAATGGTGGTGTTAATGATAGTGATAATGGTGGTGGTGGTGGTTGTGGTGGTGGTGGTGGCTGTGGTGTAGTGGTGACTGTGGTGGTTATGGTGATGGTGGTGGTGGTGGTGATGGTGATAATAATGGTGTTGATGGTAGTAATGGTGGTGTTAATGATGATGGTGATAATGGTGATGGTGGCTGTGGTGGTAGTGATGGTGATGGTGATAGTACTGATGGTGCTGATGGTGATAGCAAGGATAATAGTAGATGCTAAGCTAGTGATCACCTGGCAGGGCCAGGCCAGTGGTCTCAAAGATACATATTAACAACACTATTTTCCAGACCAAAGGAAGCCCTGAAGACCCAAGAGGGTCCCACCAAGTCAAGCAGTGGCAATCATAATTCAATACCAGTAACTGGCATCAAGTGTGCTCTCCACTGAACTCACAAGTTCAGAGTCACACCTCCATACAAGGGACCACCATAGCACCACCGTGCAGCATCCTCCACCCTAAATCTTCTCTCGCCAACACAGTACATGCTCTCATGATTCTTAGTTGAAGACAAAACAGATGTTGAGAGGGTAAAATCTGGATTCCAAAACCACCAAAAGATACAGGAGAGGGGTGCTGGTTACGTGTGACCTCCCAGCACCTGAAGTAAGAGCCCAGGAGAGAGACAGGACTTCAAGGGTGGCCATGCCTGAGTGCAGAGACCAAGGCTCAGGGAAGGCTGGACACGGGCTCCCAGGCCAGTGCAAGCCAAACAGGACCCCAGAAGGCAGGCAGAGAGGCAGGCAGGCTGGGTACCACTCTCACCCTTGTCCCACTTGGTGATCCTGAGAGATGGAGACTACAGCTGAGCTTCACACCCACCAGGGAAGCTCAGTGAGACCCACCTCAAAACAATAAATGACACAGCTCCCCTAGAGCTCTCTGCCTGCAAGAAAATTGATGCTGTGGTCTAAGTCCTGGTGTGAGGGTTATCCAGGCTACACACACCCAGCCACAGACATGCCGGCACCCAGCCCAGAGGGTGTCAGCTCGGCCTGCTTCCAGCCCACTGCCTCGCCATGTCTGAAGGAGAAACTGACTGGGACTAATTGCAAAGAACCTTTCATTTTACCACAATAATGACATGAAATGGACCCACAGTACTATATCACCACCATTTGCCTTTCAAGGGAGCCGAGGGGAAAGCACGGCATGAGGAGTAACTGGGCAAGGGGAGAGGGCCTGAGACCTGCACTGAACAGCGCACAGCTGCTACAGTCGCCGAGGGCTGGCAACAAGCAGCCCACAGCTGTTACAGTCGCCGAGGGCTGGCAACAAGCAGCCCACAGCTGTTACAGTCGCCGAGGGCTGGCAACAAGCAGCACTTAAACAGCACCACCCGTATGTCCATGTGCAGGCTCCACAGCCCAGCGTCCACTTCACGTCAGCACAGCCCTTGGTACACAGGTCTGCATGGTGGCAGTAAAAACAGAAGTCTAGTGACTAGAGCTGGGCTCTGACTGCAGCCTTACTTTAGCACTTCTAGCTCTGTGACTTTAGACCAGCAACTGGTCTTTGGGGGCCTCAGTTTTCTTACCTATCAGATAAGAATCAGGATAGAGGACTTCTCTAGTGATTCTGTGGGATCACATGTAACACAACCTTTGGTACTCAGCAAGTGCCCGGGATGGCTAATTCATCACCATCATCATCACCATCATCACCACCACTGTCATCACCATCATCATCATCCTCATCACCATCATCCTCATCACCATCATCACAATTACCATCACCACCATCACCATTATAACTACTGTTATCATCACTATCACCACCATTATCATCACCATCACCATCACCATCATCATCACCATCACCTAAATCTCACCATTGCCATCATCACTACATTCACTATCATCACTAGGCAGTGTAGTTAGTAGGCTAGGGCTTCCTGTCTGCACTGGGCTCAGTTTGAGGCTGAACTGGGGACAAGCATGAAAAGACCCAGCTTCTTCAACCTCCCCAGGAGGCCTCACACACAGAGGCACTCAGCCCAAACAGGCGACCCAGCTCCAGCCACCCCTCCCCAGACTCTAGCCCACCCCGGCTCTCCAGGAACTCCACTTGGGGAAATGGGCTCCCTGGGGCACCGGGAAGAAAAGGAGGCCCCTGCCCTGCAGCTGCCACCGCAGCCGCCAGCCTCCCCATGCCCGAGTGGGGACTAGAGCTCCTCTGAAAGCCTCCAGGCCCGGGACTCATTCAGCGGCTTGCGGGTGGCTCCAATGAGTTCATTTTACCACAGCGGAATATTAAGCAGCTCCAGGAAAACCTGCTGGGCTTTGGTTTCAGAGCAAGCAGGGAAGGGCGGAGGAAGGGAGGCCACAGGCCGGTTCTCCTGCAGCTCCAGGCCTTCCCAGGCTCTGTTGGGCCCATGTCGTCAGGGTAGCCAATGACTGCATCTTGGAGGAGCCCAGGCTGGTCCTTCACAGGCCTTGCTTCACCTAATCCTCCCAGCTTCCTGAAGAGGCACGCCTCTCTCGGCAGCAAGGAAACCCCCACAGGCGCGCTCCCCTGCTGAGCCATCCCTGCATTCTGTGGGGGGCTTACCCACTTACCAGTTCTCGGAAGGTGATCCTTGCCTTTGGAACGTTCTTCCTGAGGGTGGGAAATGTGTCTGAGCAATTATATCTGGAAGCCTCGCTACAGTTTCCCATGATGGGAAACTGAGGCCCAGCCACAGGGTAGATCCCAAAGCTGCTGCCCAGTAGTTAAGGGCAGAGACATGGAGTAGACCTCCCTCTTCTCTACCATAAATACACTGCCAGCCTATCAAGGAAATTATCCCCACGCTGAAAAACAGAGAGGTAAGATGACTTGCCCAGGGCCACACAGCTCCATTGAAAGGCCCAACCCACAGGCTGGCTTAGATGAGAGTTTCCCCCTCCTAGCTCTCCCTGGCTCCCACTGGGACCTCACAGCCTCTGGCTATCAATAGAGCAGCTAATGCAACAGGGCCTTCTTCCCCTGGAGACTTTTTGATACTGTTTTCTGCTTTATCATGTGTTGATGGACAGGTCCGGTGTCCACAGATCTCAGATGGCTGATGCTGCCTTCTTCTTCTTTTTTTTTTTTCTTTTTTTTTTTGCTTTTCGAGACAGGGTTTCCGTATAGCCTCAGCTGGCCTGGAACTCACTCTGTAGACCAGGCTGGCCTTGAACTCACAAAGATCCGCCTGCCTCTGCCTCCCAGTGCTAGGATTAAAGGTGTGTGCCACCACGCCCAACTGCTGCCATCTTCTTACCACAGATGGGAAACTGAGCTCTAGAGACAACACTCATAGTACATGTGCAGAGGAGTGGCTCTGTCAGACCCTGACCCAGCCACTGGCAGGCCGGGCCCCCAAAGTCACTTTGGCAATACTCAGTCACCTACACCTTCTTGAGCCCTATTTCTCACACCTCACACCTCCCATTGACCTTGGGCAACAGACACTGGGAGCTCCGGGCAGGTTCTTATGTTCTATGTTCTTTCCTGCTGTCACAACCTGTCAGTCCCCACTGGAGTCAGCCTGGCTTGGAGGACGGGGCTGGGTGGGGGGGGGGGTTGAGTAATGGGGTTAAACACCTGCCAGCCATCGCCACAGGCAAGTGCTGCACCTAATTCTCCTCCCACTCTATCACACACCAGGAGGCTGAGCCCAGCACTATCCCACATGGGCCTCAGTTTCCCCATCTGTAAGCTGGAACATCTGGGACAGTGACAGATCAAAGCAGTGAGTGTGGCTGGGCCTGTCCTACCCAACCACATCACTAAAAGCCATCAGCACTTGATGCCTGCTGTGGGGACATTCTAAACTGTGCCCTTTGCTCCGTCAAACACAGAAGTGATTTACAGATTAAACTGTAGAAAAAGGGGCCCAACTCCATGGCAGACACTGGAGAGAGGAGCCGTGAGCGCCAGGCAGGGCCAGGCTCTCTCCCAGCACACTCAGGGCAGCAGACGCTGGCCTGCCCTGCTCCCTATGGCTGACCCCTGACAGTTCCACCCCAGGCGTCCTGACTTTCAAAAAAGGAAGGAAAAGAATCACAAGGTGCATGCACAGAGATTGGGGAGAAGGGAAGGGGGAGCCATAAGCAAGGGAGGCTGTAGACTTCCTTTATCGTAGTTTAACTCACCGCACCAAATTTAAGAAAGCTCTAGAAGGGAGGCTAAAGAGAAAACTGGAGAATTATAATCATCTCCCCCATGACCACCAAGTGCTGGTGTGTTTTCTGATTTATTAATCCCCATAGGGGTCCCCTGCCCAGGCCCTCCTGGGAGAAGCTGGGGCAGAGAGCACAGTATCTGCAGAACAGAGCAGCCTCTCTGAGGGAGTCACTTAGCCCATAGTGGGAAGAGAGGCTCCCTCCCTACAGGTCATACTCTAGCTAAAGCTAGGATGATAAGGGACTTATTTAAGGTGACTTACACAGGAAGCCCCAATTAAGATGTGGGTCCTCATTCTACCTGCTTTCAAATGCAGGCAGGTCTGGGCACACAGATTCTCAGTCTGACTCCCATTAAACAACAAAAATAAACCGGGCGTGGTGGCACACGCCTTTAATCCTAGCACTTGGGAGGCAGAGGCAGGCAGATCTTTGTGAGTTCAAGGCCAGCCTGGTCTACAGAGTGAGTTCCAGGACAGCTGAGGCTACAGGGAGACCCTGTCTCAAAAAGACCAAAAATAATAATAATAATAATAACCAAACAGAATAGGAAGGGAAGGCTAAGGTATAGTGAGGCTGGCCAGTGTCAGGGAGGGTAGGGGACAGTGCCTAAAGGAAGGCATGGGGGGCCAGATCTGGGAACTGTGTGTCCCTGGGTTCTGACTCTCCTGTTCTGCTGCAGCATGGCTCAGGCTCCCTGCCTTGAGACAAGCTCCCCAACAGCCTGGCCCTCTTTCAAGCTGTCTTACCAGTCAAATGATGCAGGCCTGGTCATCTGGGGTTCAGAATGGTTTTTGTTCGGGACCCAAAAGAGTCTGCCTGATTGACTACTGCAGGGTGAGAAGACCAGAAGGCAGTGCAGGGGAGGAGGCCTAGCCACAGACTAGAGACTGTGAGCGTAAGGCAAGCCTGGGCTAGCTCCCAAAAGCAGGGAAGACCTGCAGGGAGCTCGGTCCTGTCCTGGCTTGGCCCAGGCCAGTGACAAATCAGCAGGGGCAGCTCTGAGTTTAGCAGTGGCAAGGCTTGTCTTATCATGACCCATGTCTGGCCAAACTTCTGTGAAATGTTACTAGTACTGTCACCGTGACTTCTTACAACAGCTCCCCTGCGTCAGCAAGGGGCAGATCCCTACACAAATGGGGACTGAACGAGCAGCTATGTGGAGCAGGGAGTTTAAAACTGAAAGATTTGGGTTGGTGAGATGGCTCGGCAGGCGAAGGTGCTTGCTGCTGAAACTGGAGACCTGAGTTGAAGCCCCAGGACCCACATGGTGGAGGAGAGCTGACTCTCAAAAGTTGTCCTCTCGGGACTGGAGAGATGGCTCAGTGGTTAGGAGCACTGACTGCTCTTGCAGAGGACCCAGGTTCAATTCCCAGAACACACATGGCAGCTAAGAACTGCACACCTTTCATCCTAGTGCTCGGGAGGCAGAGGCAGGCAGATCTCTGTGAGTTCAAGGCCAGCCTGGTCTACAGAGTGAGTTCCAGGCCAGTGAGGGCTATAGGGAGACCCTGTCTCAAAAATTAATTAATTAATTAATTAAAAAAAAATTGTCCTCTCACTTTCTCTTTTATACTGTGGTTTAATGTATGCATACTCACATACACACACACACACACACACACATATACAAATAATATAAATAAAAAATGTTTTAAAAACAAAGGATTGGGGTGGAGTGATGGCTCAGTGGTTAAGAGCAGAGGACTAGGTTGGATTCCCAGCATCCACATGGCAGCTAACAACCCCCTGTAACTCCAGTTCCAGAGGACCCAACTCCCTCTTCTGACCTCTGTGGGCATTGCACGACATGGGTGCCCCTACACACATGCAAGTAATATACTCATTCACATAAAAAAATAAAAATAATAAATAAAATATATAGAAAACAGTCTGCAGAAAAGGCATGGTTGCTACCTCTGATGCATTTTTCTACGAACTTGTGCTCAGAAGCACCCAGCCAACCTGGGAAATTCTGCAACCCAGCAATCCCTCTCTGCCCCACCCAGCCCAGCAGTTCCTCTCTGCCCCACCCAGCACCCAAGTCCACCCCCACCTTGCAGGCTGATCTTTCCCAGGATTCCCATGCTGTGGGCAGGGACATCAGTTCCCTCTTTCTGTAGCGTCCACCTCCCTACAGGTCCCTGACTCTCCCTGTTCAAAGCAGTGGAAACAGGATTTCCACCAAGACTCGGAGCAGCTGTGCCATGCCAGGTATCAGACTGAGAATGTAACCTCATCGCACCCCACGTAACCCAAAGACAGCTGATGGAACAGGGCCTTGGGCAGCTGAACAGGTCTGTCTGATAGGAAGTCACATCTCTGGTGCTTTTCACTGACTTGGGTCTGGAAAACAAAAGCCAATGCTGATGACCAGCAGACTAAGGCAGGAAATCCCACTACAGTCCCATAACAAGCCTTCCTTGGAGGAATAGTGGCCTGTTACAGGTTGTGTCTCACTGGAGAAGCTGATGAGGAACAGGGCTAAGATAGAGAGGAGGTAGGCGGGGCTGGGATGTCGATAAACTCCCTGCCAGAAATGGGGGTCCTGGGTCCGACCCAGCCCTCTGGCAGAGGCCTTCTGCTGCCTTCTAGCCTTCAGGGGTCAAAGGTGGCAGGGTGCTAGGCCACTATGTGTCATGCTGTCTATGGACAGGCACTGGGCCAATCTTGGACCAATGGGACACAGACCTGTCAGGAAGGCCCTGTGCCCCTGGGCACACAGAGCTGCTCCCCACACACTGGGAGAGGCCAGAATCCATGTTTTGGTCCCAGAGGTACAGTGAAGAGGTATGGCTAGCCTCACCCCTCATAGTCACCCTAACATCTGGGTCGTTTAACACTCCCCATTTCCTGTGGGGAGCACTCAGTGAAAATTGGAATAGCGGAGGTGAGCAGGCAGACTGCATGATCTGAGCATGTCCTTGAAGACTGCATGATCTGAGCATGTCCTTGGGAAACAGCATCCTCCTGGGCCACAGCCTCTCTGAACACAGCTCAGACAGCCCAAGCTGGCACCCCATTCCTCCAAGCTGGGTGACCTTGGCAGCACACGCTCCAGCTCTGACCCTCAGTTTCCCCATCTGTGAACTGGGGCTCGGCCTACGCGTGTTTAGTTCCTGGAGCTTCTGAGCAAATGAAAAGCTTCCAGAAGCTGGAGACCAGGCCAGTCACCCAGAGGCCCTGCCCTGCCTGCCTCCTTGGGTGGAGCCTGCGCCTTCCTGTGGGATGACCCGAGGCCTCAAGAACAATGGCTCAGCAGCAGAGGAAGCAGGCTCCCGGTGCTGGCTCATAAACTCCGGCCAACCCAACTCAGAAGAGAATGGACATCCCAACCCACACCCTGCCCGAAGCAGCCTGAGCCCCACGCGATGCCCCCTCATCCTCTTGAAGGTGGTGGGGACGGCCCCTGCCCTAAGCACTGGCCTGGCGTAGAAAGCACCTATGTCTCCACAGAGGAGCCTGGCCCTATGGAAGCTATACTCACTTTACGGGACACTTTGGGCTCAGACAAAGCAGACCTCAGTCATTGCCTATGTAGGGTGACATCAGATGGCACCCTTCCAGGGCTGAACACCCTCCCTGGCTTTCATCACAAGTGCCTCTCTCTCCTGGGACTCTGTCCCCAGGGCATCCCTTCCTTGTGCCCAGCTGCCACATGAACCTTGACCCTGCTGTTGGCTTGTCCAATGCCCTTCCTGTACAGTTGGGCCTGGTAGATTCAGGAGACAGGAGCCTATGTCGAAGATCCAGGAATTCTCTGGGTGATCATCAGCTTAGCTAGGAGTGTTTACACCACAGGTATCAGCATGCGCCTCACATCAGACCTTCGATTTCCACCAGAATGCCTCGTGTTGTTCTTCCTCCCCATCCAGGACTCACGGTCACTGTCCCACCATCCACAAGGCTACAGCCCAGGCTACAGACTACCACGTGTCCCTTCTAATTCCCAGCCTGGCCCACCCTGTGACACTGCCTTTTTGCCATCTGTGGACTTGCCCCTCCCCTGGAAGGCAGCTGACCCAGACTGGGGCTTTGTTCCTGTGGCTTCCCTGTTGGATCTCAGCGCCTGTAACAGCAGCCTGCTGCAGGGGTGAGGGTTTGATGCATTTGATGAATGGCTGAAGGTTTCTTCTGAAACTAACCCCGACCACTCACTGTATCTGGGAGTTTCCAGCCTCCTGGGCAGTACTGCCAACTAGGGATGAACAATACCTTTGTTAGAGGAATGGGTGCCTTACGCTATAGGACATTGGTGGCCTACAAGAGCAGCCGGACTCTGTTGACAACCCGAGCTGTTTCTGGATGCTGCCCAGCATCCCCTAGGGGGCTCTCAGCCCAGGTGGAGCCACCACTGCAGCCCAGTTTGTAGCCAAAGACCATAAGGCTTGGAAAGGAGGTGTGACTGGGCCGAGGGTCAGAGAAGCACGGCTTCCCTCTGCATTCTGTGCCCCTTGTTCTGCAACCTCCATGTGGCTAAGCCCAGGCTACTCCTAAGAAGGCCACAGAGTTATACCTGTCTACAGTGGAAGGAACTGATGCTCAGAGAGGTGGAACACCTGCCTGAAGTCACACAGCAAAGATGGCTCTGACCCAGACCTGCCAACTCTTCATACCTTAATCTCACTGGGGCCAGCCCCGCCCTCCCTGTTAACACCCTGCCCCCAGCTTACTCTGCTCAGCCCTAATCTGCAGGTTGCCCAAATCCCACCTGAGGTGCTCAATACTAGGGTTTCGGGAGTCTACTGACAGCTCCCAGACTGTTTATGGCCGGCTTTGGCTCCTGGCCCAGAGCTGGGAGGCTAAGGTTGGGACAGCTCATGAATTCTTCCAACAAGAAGGATGACCATTACTAATACACACCAGGGACCCACTCCCAAGCTGGAATTGCTGTTAGGAGGAAGAAAAACACCTCTGTGCTCCCTGCGACATGCCTCAGTTTCCCCAACCCTCACATGGGAGAAATGGTCAAAGCAATACCTTGTGCACTTTGTAAGTCCATGAAGGTTTTACACACCAAAGCAGGCAGTCAATAAAAGCTGGTGCTGGGCACTGGGCAGGCCGCTAAGAATCAAGTTGCTGACATTGGTGATGAGCCTCTTCACAAGTGAGGAAAGCGCAGAGAGTTTGAGTGACCTGCCCAAGGTCGCACAGATAGGAAAGAGAGTTGCTAGGGTTGGAGCCAGGTGGTTTGCTCCACGCCTTGCCTGTACTATCATCGCAAGCTCTCCCAGCATCATCCCACTGGGTCCTCACAGTGCTTCTATGAGGAAAGTGCTCCATCCCCTGCTTTTCCATCAGGGTCAAAGATGCCAGACAGGGAGGAGGAAGTGGCTAAGATCACACAGCTCAGAAGAGCTGGAGAGCCGTGGTCTTCTCATTTGGAGGGAGGAGACAACATTATGGCTTCCCCGGGATCCAGACCCACCAGCAAGGCGACTAGAGCAAGGGCCAAATGTCACCAGGGAATGGTGCCCTAGTGCTTTCTAGAAAGGTTTGGAAACCTCCAGTTCAAAAAGATCTGCCCTTGGTCTGTACAAAGCTTGGGAGGATGACATCAGATCCTAGCCCCCCAGCAAGGAACAGGGAGCCCCAGGAAAGGCAGTCAGCACCATCTAATCACCCAAGTCACCAAGGACAGGTCTACCCAAAACTCCAGGTACATCTGAGCAGGAAAAGTGGTTCAGGAGGTTCCAGCCCATGGCAGTGAGCAAACTCACTCTCAAACTCTTTCCACCGTGGGCCTCCCTAATCTGTGCCTGGCTGCATGCAGTCAGCCTTCTCAGAAATTCTCAGTTTCCACTTCTTCCCAGACTGGCCACGCAGGCAGGCCCCACTGAAGTGGGACCCCAGAACCACCTCTTCCTGGGCACTCAGGACAGAACAGCCCCCTTCCAGCTGTCACATACGAAGGAGCTGGCCTGTCTGTGGCACACAGAGGCCAAGGAGGATCATGGGAACTCCCTGAGCTGGAGCAGTGAGGCCTCTCTCAAGGGACAGGTCAGGCCCCAGCCCCCAAAGCTTGGACCTCAGGACTAATTGCTCTATGCATCGAAACCACCAAATACCCCAAAGCTATAGCAGAAAAAAGGAAGGACCCCACGCACGTGGGCAGACTCGACCCCCTCCCTTTTCTCAGCCTAGGCATGCACCACGCACGCACCACACATGCACTGACAGCCCTCAGGCTTGCCAGCTCTACAGTCTGGCTTCAGAAATCCCAGCTCCCACAGGCGGGGAAGGAAGGCTGGAGGCCGCCTCTGCCAGCCGCAGAACACGTCCATCCTACCCTCAAGTTCAAAATGAAACTGGCTCCTGTTTGGGAAAAGAATTTCATTAGAGGGAAAATATAATATAAAAATACCCATTTAGGAGGAATGTGCTATTAATTCTTAGCACTCTATGCAGAAGGGAAAATTGCATTTTTATCTAAATGGCTTTTCTGCATAAGCCATTTACAATGTACTTCTCTCTCTCTGTAACAGGCCCCACTACCATTAGTACTGGGATGCCCAGGCTGAGCACTGAGATCGCCCTCAAACACATTTACTGTAACCCTTGAAAAGCTGTTCAAAGGGGGACTCGGCAAATGGGCCCCAATTCCTTTCTAAGGGAAGAAACAAATACTGCTGGGAAGGGAGGGAATGGCAGTGAGGAAATGCAAACATTCTGTGTCCCTCTTGCCAGCTTCAAAATCGCCATTGTCTTCAAGTTACGTGGTTGTGTGGTTGTAGCCATCCAACAACCCCTGGCGTGTGAGTGGATGGTTCACACACCCTAGCATGCGCGGGTGCGCGCCTCCATCAAACAGGCAAACAAGGATAGGATGAAATTCAGAATATCAAAACAAACTATTTTTAAGCACTAAGCAAACACACCAAGATGGCAAGACTGCTATTTTCCCATTAAACCAACTTTCTCTAGATTTGAAAAGCGAGAGTTCTGTAAACAATACTTCCCAACACGCTGTGCGGAGGAGTCTTGGTGTTGTGACCTCTGAAACGCTTAACAGAATATTCTCCACTAGAGAGAAGTGAGAACACAGGCAGGGACAGGGTGGGCTGCGGGTCCCCTCCAGCCTCGTGGTGTTGACCCGCATGGTTCCCACAACATCTCACGCCAAGTCGGCTCAAACTTCAAAAAGCTGTACTTTTTCTTTTTTTTTTCTCCTTTGGGTTCCTAAAATATCTACTGAACACCAAATGTCGGGGGCCGGATTAATTCATTAAGGAGATATGGGACTGTAGAGGGTGCTGAGCCTCAGGCTCCCCAGTGTCGCTGCTACCAGCCACATTCCCCCAGCTGCTATCTTGTGGCACTGCCTGGCCCATAAACCCTCCCTTATAGACCAGGAGCCTCAACATGTCATAATCACAGCTGAACAAGGTAACAGGTGTCCCCACTCTGCACAGCCCACCAGACAAGCTCCTGGGAGATATAGTGATCCAGCATGGGGTATCGTAATGACAGGAAATGACTCTGGTTTTAAGGGTTAGATAAAGACCCTCTCTGAATTTAAGGCCAGAGACCGATGTCCATTAGACTTTAACGGGCCCACATAAAACAGAAATTGTGTTCTCATCCCTCAAACACCCTATTCCTTGGAGCCGCCAGTTCACGGAAGGCTGGCACAATGCCAAAAACACCCTAGCCGGGCCCAGCCCTGCAAAGATGGAAAGTGACATGTGGGAATTGAAGCAAACGTAGAAGCAGGGGGGTTCAGGGAGGTGCTTGCTCAAGAACTGTCATCTCCCAAACCTGGCTTTGTGGCAGCGATAGGTTCTAAAATGTGGAATTTTTATTCATAATCTGAGAGACATCCAGGCTGATGGTCTGCCATGCCTTCCTTTCTCCCTGCATGCCAGACCTCAGCATGCTTTGGCTCTTTCTTTGGAAATCAACCCATGGATTTCTGGGAAGTTACATACACGCACAGGGGCTTACACTCCATCACCACCGCTTGTGACGGCAGCAGGATGCAGGATGGATGGCGATGCAAGATTGTATAAAATGCCCAAGACTTGGGGACATCCTGTCTACCTTGGAGCTCAGCTCTCAATCTAGTAAGAATTGTTGCTCTCGGAAACTTCTTGGGGTCCCAAGATGGGAGTACCAGAGGAGTCCTGTGGCCACCTCCAAGGCTCTGGATGGCTGGGCTACTGAGAAACTAGTTTCTCTCAGAGGACCGCTGAGAGGCCACTCTTTCTCTTTCCATCCTGTAAGTGGATTCTGGGCCATTCGTCTGTGATGGGTGACTGGGCTCCATTAATGTGCACACACCAGGGAACACAGGTACCCACACAGACATAGATACATACACACACACACACACACACACACACACACACACACACTTCTAATCCCTGCCAAGTGCTTCTAATAAACCAAACACAAAATAAATGCCTAGTAACTAATAAATACTGAATTATGCAACAGAAACTCATAAGTCTTCTTCTAAAGGGCAAAACCCACCATGCAGAGGTCATTGAGTCTCCACCTCACACCAAACTGGGCCAGAACTTTGTGTGAGCTGCTTCTTAGGGAAAAATGATCTTTCATTCTTGGTAACACATGCTCAGGCCTGAGCATGAAAAGGCACACACTCATGTGTTCATAATGGAACAAAAGGGCACCCAGGGCCCTGCCCAGACCATTAAGAAATAATTATAGCATAAGGATTGTAAAAACTCATTCAAAAAAGCCAAATTCTGTTCCCCAGCCTCCGTGGCCTCAGACACCAGCCCGCCACCCGACGGTCAGCTGCGTAAATGAAAGGGTTACTTGTTCCAGCCAGCACGGTCTCCCAACCACAGCAGGAGGTGTCCAGTCCCTTAAAGGCCTGGAGAAGTCACTTTGCTGCAACTCCTACCCTGACTTTCCCTGAGTTGGGGAAATCTGCCTTCAGCTGCATTCATCACCAACTTTAGTTTCCTTTTCCCCACCATTCAGAAAAAGGGTAAAAATATCTATCGAGTGGGAGGCCAGTGAGGGTGCACTAGCACTCCGAGGCTGTGGTGGGACCTGCCATGGGACCTATGGAGGGTAGGACTAGCCTTGAGGAAGACTCTTCCCGAGCAAAGCTTCTAGGCCACCAGGTCATGCCCCATCCACTGCCCCTGGCTTAGGGAATGATCCAGACACATCTCCAAACCTCGCTGTGCTCATAGACTTGGCTGTGTGAACATTTCTATGACTTGAGCCATCCAAGGCCTGCCTATCTGAGGTTCTGTCACCCTGTGGGCTGCTGTTGTCCGCTCGCTAAACAGAAATGAGCCCCGATTGCTCACCGGCCTGCCATGTGCCATCTAGCTGAGCAGTGTCTTCTGTATTTATGCCCCCAACATCTGTGGCCCAAGGGGAGCCCCCAGCCCTGTAGGGAAAGCTCAGTCAGCAACTTATTCATTTGTGAGGTGGGGCGGGTCCCCAAGCAATTCACACATCCTCAGCTTTGCCCAGGAGGCGCTGATGGAGCGACTTCCACTGTGAGAAATTATTTTCCAAGCCTAAACCTCAACAATGAGTGAATCCAACTGTTAGGGGTGCTCTTCGCCCTATCCATCTTTACTACACTCTCCCTGTCTCATTCCAAACTGGGGAACGGTCTTTTCTCTCGACCTTCTGGCTCCTGGGAAAGGGAGGTGGAGTGCAGACATCAGGATTCCAGCTCTAAAGCAGTCAAGAGCTTTTCAGACAGGGGAGAACCCAGCAACTTTCAGTGAATTTTCCGTCAGGCCTGGCTTCCTCCCCAGCAGACCCAGAGCAGAGTCTCTGCAGCCTCGCCCGCTCCCTCTGAAGTGTCTTACTCCCGGTGGTCACTGCCAATCATTTAACAATGCTGTTCCAAGATCCAAGGACAGTTCAGTAACTGGGAAGGGTCGTACACCCTGAATGACTGGAACTCTGTGCGTGAGTGTGTCAGTGTGTGTGTGTGTGTGTGTGTGTGTGTGTGTGTGTGTGTATGTGTGTATGGCACATGAACTCATACATGGAGGAATCCACTCATTAACCATCAACTCACATTCCAGGAACCCCCAAATACAACCAGGTCAGCAAGTTGAAGCATGCTGGGGTCCCCAACTCAGGACAGACTGATGATGTCCCCAATCACACCATGTAAAGCCAGAGGCATCACAAAAGCCTGACATCCCGTCAATTCCAGGAAAATTTCTGTCCCGTGCTTTAAGGTCAAATGAAACCTTTCTTCTCAAAGACTCTTTAAATTCTTATCAGCACTGAAAAGGAAAAAGTAATTTGAAATCTTAGAGATGGAACACAAGAATGGGCCACCGAGTCGTCACGAGGCAGCCTGCTCCAAAAGGAAGCAGGAGACCCAAAGGTTCAGGACTGCCTCAAAGTTAGTCCGCAGTTCCTCCAAGGCCTCGGATGTCTGAGGAGAGGGTCTGACACACAGTTCTTCTCCTGCTATCTTTACGGCACCCAGGTTTCCAAAGATCCTCAAAAGTACCATGTCCCCAACCAGCTTTTCCAACTTCAGGTCTCACAAGCTAAATGTCAGCCCAGGTAAATCAGGCTGCAAGCCCCCAAATTGATGCCCCATAGAGGGATCAGAATCCCAGGGCAAACATTTCCTGAGAAGTCCAGAAGTTTCCACAGAGAGGTCAAAGACAGGAAGAAAGGAGACATCAATTTTCACAGTTGATCCTATAAGCTAGAGGAAAAGCAGGCTGCACCACGGACCTCTGTGCTTAAAGACATGCCCAGTCAGAGCCGGCTCTCCACACTGGTGGTGTGCCCTGTCCTGCGGCTGAACTTACTAGGCGTCTTTACCCTCCTTTTTTGGAGCCGTTCATTTCATGTCAGATGCCTCTCCTGGGACATTTGGAGAGAGCCAGCATTCAAGCAGGAATGCGCTAAGACCTCCAAACTGTTAAATTCAATTGCCTTCGGTTTAAAGGGCATTCGGGTCCCTCTGATGATGTATAAATCGTGAAAGGATTTGCAGAGGATCGCTATAAAGTTCTCTCTCTGATCCAGCTTTGCAAGGGAGCAGTGATAACACAGACCTCCCAGCTTTCTTAGACCCGAGGATGAAGGGGAAGTGGGTTCTCTGACTACGATGGAGCCCCACTCAGTGCAAGGGTGTGTCTGTCCAATGAGCCTGCTGAAACCTAAGTTGAAAATCACTGGGGACTTGAAACAGCCCCTTAAGCTGCAAGATTCAGGGGAACCTATTGCTGCCTCAGTGCCCCGTTAGGGAAAATGCTGCCTGTAATAGAACCTCTGCTGGCTCCGAAACCTTCTTGGCTGATTAAAATGCAGACCAGCAAACAAAGCAGGCCTAGGCTCCCTCTAGTCACTATATTCCAAGAAAATGACAGCTTCACAATCCCTTCCCCGCCCAAGAAAATGCAACTCCACTCTCTAATCCTGGGCACATCAGTGTGAAGTTTGAGCCTTCGGAAGTCCACACCCACAAAGCATAGTCCCAACCACACCACAGAGAACAACCAGTTGTCCCCACGCGAAGCTGGGTGTTGCACACAGGCCCTTGGAAGACGGCAGGAAACAACAGGCCACCTTTGAGTTAGGGACCCATCCAGATGGATGTGCCAGAGTCTCACACTGCCCTGTGCTTGGAGTCTTGTACTGGGCTTTGTGGGCCCCAGAGTGGCACAGTGTTGGGGGATGTGGACGGCTGTTGTGAATGTGTACACGGAGGGTCCCAGCAGGAAGGCCCATGACTAATTTCAAAGCCCAGCATCAATGCCACCATGTTGTTGGTACCAAAAGATTACAATGAAGAAGAGGAATTTCCAAAAATGAGAAGCAGCATCCACTTCCCACAATTGGAAGAGGCGAGTGGGACTCCAATTCAGAGACTCCTTTCCTTGAAGGAAACCAGCTTTGGCTGAACTCAGCCTGGGAGACACTTTCATGCATGCTCATGTACAAAATCTTGCAAAGGGAGACATATGTCTGCTACTGAGGTAGTCCAGCTCAAAGTTGTCTGCACCCCTGCAGGGCCAGGAGGCAGAGACTTTGTAATTAGGATCCTCAAAATCCTCCTCTATTTGTAGGGCATGCATCCATTCAGTCCTTTTACAGAATTGAAACCATGTCACTGTGGCCATTGAGATGCAAGTTGAGCTCCCTTCTCAGAAAGCAAATTAAGGGGACAGCAGAAAAGCTCCAGATCTGACAGCACACGTTGGGGTACAGTGAGGGAGAGGAAGGCCCCACCACACATGAATTGCAGAGATCTACTTTCCTCTGCTGTCACCCCAAGACCTGACAGAGGACCCGAGTCCCATCTGGGCTCTAGCCAGCTCTGAGACCACTTGGTCCAGCCTCAGTGTATGTAAGGACGCAGGAAGCTTGCAGGTTTTCCTCCAAACACCTCTCCTTCCATCACATGCTGAGGACCTATCAACAGCTCTGCCATGAGCAATCAAATCCCACACTCAAATCTGTCCACCCAAGATGCACCTAAAAATAGATTCGTCCTAACAAAGCCATTCCCAGCAGACAGATACTGACTTAAGTCAAGATGAGGAAGATGGGCTATCCCAGCTCCTCCTGACCAAAGCACAAGCAGAGAAATAGCAGGAACAGGCTAGAAGGCAGGCGTGCTGGCCAGGGCAGCCCACTACCCTGAGGACTCTCCAGTAGGGGAGGTGTTGGTGTTCTCTCCTGTTGCCTGCATGTCCCCACACACTCCCCAGACATTTGATCCTATTATACAAAGCTGCAGGCTTTTCATCTCTAAAATTAGCCAAACAGAGGTAAATACAGTATTCCTAACTGACAGTATTTATCTCGTAAATGGTTTTGGCAAAGCAGATTGCTCCCTGGGCAAGGAACACAATCCACTGTTATTGTCACTCGAGTGGAGAGAAACGGGCCACTAGTGATTTGCTAGATTTCCCAGCATCAAGTATGGCCAGGAGATCCCGATATACTCCAGCCGTCCACCTCGGAGAGAATTTCCCTCCTCTCATTTCACCTGGTCCTCACAGATGGTTTATTAAAGATGCATATTTTATATCAGGAGAATGGATCAAGTAACTTCCTGGCGAGCACAGTCGTATTCTCAGGACCTATTAAGGTTCTTTGTGGAAATTTAAATACCTCTGTCAGGCAAACAAAATCATATCAGGAATCATAGAATTTCATTTCTAGAAAGAGAAATGAGATTAAGCCGCCCACACTCCTCTCCTAGAACCCTCAATAAAACAGCAGTGCATTTAGGCAGCCTCTCACTTCCGGTCCAAAGGGGCCCCCCAAGAGATCTAAATGAGTTTATACATGAGAAGGCTATTGTGAGAAATGCCTTTCAATGAGCCCAGGTTATATATGTATGCTTAAGAATCTATAACTAAATGTTGCCTATTGGGGTATACTAGCTACTTTAAAAAAAAAAAAACATAAAAATTCAAAACTAGAAACCATGACAAGTTCAACCCCACTGAGTTTCCGCCCCTTAAAGCATCCTTGTCCTTTATTAATATTTAGTAGAAATGTGTAATTGCAGATGTGTGCTACTTGGGGTTTTATGTCGGGAGGCGGGCAAAGAAGACAGGTTTATTACAGCCATGAAATATTAAACAAGTACGAAGAACAGTAGTTGTGTGTCCTCCGATAGCCAGGGAGCGGGCAGCCCCGAACGCCAGCTGCACAAAGGGGGCCCCTATCTGCTTACAGTACCCTTGATTAGCACCTGCGAAGTTTTGGGTTACATCTTCCGGAGGCACAAAAGTCACATGAAGTTATGTGACCTGAGTTGGGTGATGCACAGGGAACAGACAACTGGTCTCCCCAGGGGAAGTCAGAATGGGACTTCAAAATTCTCAAGCAGGGAGGATGGAAAAATGACTCTGTCAACCAGGGCTTGGGCAAGACTTGCCATCCCTCCTCAAGTCTGCCCCACATCCGAAGAATTCAGTGTCCCTTCCTGCCTACTTAGTGCTTCTCAGCATGGACTGTGTTTTGAGGAGAACACGCAGAGAAGCATGAAATTCCAATAATTTCTCCCGCATCTCTGTAAAAACATCAGACTTCCAAAAAGGGCAAGGATTGAGAGTGTGGCTGGAGACGGCTGGAGCTTCGCGGTGTGAAGCTTCATAGCTCCCCCCCCCCCCGCCCCCTGGAGCTGGCTGCACCTTAAGATATAGAGCTACCAAGGAAAGATGCAAGTTTGGCAAGAACAGACTCAATACAAAGCATGGTTAATTTGGGTTTTGAAGATGGTTTGGGGTAGAAGGAAAGAACAGACATTCCTTCCCAACTCAGCAACCACTGTCCATGTCCTGTCATCATTTCTCCTTCCTGTTTTGAAATCTCCCCCAAACCACAATGTGCCTATTACACAGATAGGTAGACAGTTGGGCTAACTATTTTTGAAATCCATATCATCCTTGCTGGTTTAATAGATGTCTGAATAGCCTCAAACCCAGATCAGCTTCTTTCTCCCCATTATGTTACACATCTCCCCTCTTCTACTCGTCTTTGGGCCTCATGGGTAGATATGGAGTTTTCTTAGAGAAAAGTGGTTTGGAGAGTTGATTGAGAAGTCAGGGCAGCGCCATTTAGAGAGGTTCACCTCCTCACCACGTAACCTCCTGGCCTAGATTTTTTTAAGAACTGAACCTTACCAATCAAGGTTCTTTCCCGGGACCATCTATAGCCCAGAAGACAAGCTGCGCACATCCCATGGCCATACACTTCAGAGGTCCCCGTAGAGAGGCTCTTTCCAATCCTGGCACGGATCACTTTGTTAAATACAGACTAGTATTTTGTCACTGGAGCGGAGAATTTCAGAAACGGTGTTAATATTTAATCACATTAGTACTGGCATGTTTTACGGTGTGACAAAATAAAATATCATTATAGAAATGGCCTTTGCCTGAAAAGCTGGGTAGAAAATGTGCTCTCCAGCCTGGAAGCTGGAGAAGGCCCATCAGCCTACTGGGCCTCCTCACTCCGGCTAACGGGACCGTGGACACTTTTAGGGAAACGCAGACTGTTTTCACTTTACTTTTTTTTCTCTCTCTCTCAGACTAATTTCAAAGTGGCACTCTTTACTCTGATTTTCAGCCAGGGGACTCAGGGGCCTGTAGAAAGCTCTGTGTATCTATTTATACAACCTGTGCAGATGGAACTGCGGGTGTTATCATAATGCAAAGTTTAATCATCCTTATTTACTGCCAGTATGGGAGAAGGAGTCCGAGACAGAGACCTTATGAAGCCCCAGCTCACAATCCAGGGCTGCAGCAGCATTCAACGATGACCTCAATTCCTTGAGATATCTAGGAACCTGTCCTCCCCACGTCAGAGTGGGTAACAAAGAAGGGCAAGCGGGTGTCCCTGCTGGGCTTAGGAGGCAGCCAGCCCCATGGGCCCTAAGGAAGTGTCTTCTCTCCTCACAGGCAGAGATTGCCTTAGCTTATGGGGAATCAACCCAAAAGTAACTGGCATATGTTTCCAAATGTGTGTGTATCTATGTGTGTGTGCATATATATAAATATACAGAGATATATTGCTCATCTGACTGTGATGAAAAAAAATGAAACATTTCTTTACCCATCTTCATCTGCAGCATCCTGCACCTGACCCAGTGAAGATAGGGTCGGAAGGAAGGTACATTTAAAAAAAAAAAAAATTCACTAACCACCCCCTCCCAATACTTCTCCACCTAGTAAGGCCCTTTCAAAGACTGGAAGGGGAAACACTACTGGTTTCCTTTATTAGTTCTCTAATTTTTAAAAAACTTTTCACACCCTATTTTGACCTATATGCTCCTAATTACTGGAGGTGGGGGGAAAGGGGGAGGGCTGGCCAGGCTAGGCAGAAGTGACAGGGGCTGAGATTTGTGCTAACCAGCTATCGATCAGGCCAGATCGAGATGTTGTGTACAAGAAAATAAAGGGGGGGGGGGGCAGTAGGAAGGATGCTGTGTCCAGATCCATTTTAAAAAGGGGGTGGAAAAAGCTGAGGGTCCCAAACTAACCAATTTATGGCCTTGCTGGGAGTAGTCTGCAGAATGCTGATGCTGGGCTCGGTGTCTGCCGTGCATGCTAAACACCCGGCTTCAAATGAGAGCTCGCGTCCTGGAGTCCCGGGCTGGGCAGTGAGAAGGAACAAAGGGAAAAGCAGCCAGGCCACGTTCATGAACCAGAAACCGAAGGAAGGCTGTCTACACAGATACAAGTTCTGAACCCCCGACTCCCACCCATTCCCTTTCCCCTTTCCCTCCTCCCTCAAGGAGTCTAGCTCATTTTCTTAAAAACTACCCTCCCGGAATCTATGCTTAAGATACAGTGGGCCTCGGGACGGTTCAGCAAAGGCGAGAACTGTAAGAGCCTCACAGCACCCAAGGGCACCTTTTAAAAGATAGGCTTGAATTGCAACCCACTAGTGCCACAGAAATATTCTGTCCAGCAAAACCCAGGGACACCTACTAGGGTTTAGAAGGAAAGCGGGAAAAGGAAGAAAAAGAATGTACTCTGATTTTAAGAAGCTACTGGCTGTGTTTTTGTGAAGAAACAAGAAAAGCTCTACTAAAATAAAATATATACTTACTGTAGCCATCTTTATGTTTAGTAAAAGAACTATTATTATTTAAACCAGAAAGGCGGTCTGTTTACTACCCCTGCCCCTCCCACCTTAAAAGGCCTCCAGGCCTGGTGGGGAGGGGGTGCTCAAAATGCAAAGGACACCTGGGACTGGACATCTGTCACCAACGCCAAGAGAGATATTGACAACCTCGGGTCCTTTGTGTCTTACGAATACACAGCCATCTCCCCATACACAAATGACGTCCTGAAGGAGTGGTCTGGTCACTGCCAGACAGACCCCAGCCCAGCCCCAGTCCCTCACGTCCAATGACAAGCAGCTGAACCAGAGGCTGGGTAGCCCCCAGAACCCAGCCACATCTCCAGGTTTCCTTCTTTCTCAGTGAAACTAATACTTAGGAAGAGCCTGGAGAGCTATTCATCAAGAGCGAGTGTCCAGTGAGGCCTTCCCTCTGAGTGATGCTGCCCACACCAGGGCTGTGAACTTTCTCTGTAAAGATGCTGTCACCTAAGCCAACTCCTGCTGGAGGCTAGGGAGGAAAGCGCCTGAGGCTCTGCAACTTTCCAAGAGTCCAGCAGAGACTGGCCACAACTCCTATGCAGCAGGGTTGAATCCTGAGGCCAGCAAGGGTCTTAGTGTGAAACTGGAGGGGCCCAGCTTCTCCAAGGCCTGCACCCTGAAAAATTCCTATAAATGCTCACCAAAAGGGAATCTAAGATCTTACCACTCCAGGAAATAAAACTACCTGACAGCCCAGCAGGATGCAACCAGAGAGAGTACCCAGCTTGAGTTGGGGTGGAAGGGCTGACCTGGGGCTGGTGCTGTCACAAGAAAACAAGGAACAGAGGCACATATACCTTCTTTGCTGTTGGGGTTCTGAGACTTGGACTTCCCCCAGGGCGCCAGCGTCTTTTCTTCCTCCCCGCTGTCCGCCAGGGCCTTGTCAGCTGGCATGTACCAGGTGGTGCTGTGTTCTGCCATCAGAGTGTCCAGGTCGATGGTACCCATGGCACTCTTGACTGCCTCAGAGCAGCAGCTGCCCAGCTCACTGTCACCATTCTGCGTGCCCGAGGCCCCCACATTACACTCGGCCTTTTTGCCACCCTTCAGCCCCAGGGGCTGGTCGTCCGAAATACTGAACTGCTGTCTCTGCAGCTGGATCTGCGCCTGGAGGATCTCCAAAGGATGAATCTCGTCAGGGGGCCCGCCACTGCTGCTCGTTGGGGTCCGGACCTGCTCCAGGCCAGGTGTGCCAGGATGGCCAGCGCCTGTGCCCCCTCCGTAGCTGTCAGGGGTCGAGGTAGAGGTAGACAGGATGCCCAGGCCCAGTGGAGGCCCTTTCGGTCCGTGTTCCCCTGTGCCCACCCCTCGGGGAGGGAGCTTGGGTGAACTGGACACCAACGGGCTTCGACTGGCTTTGGCCAAGCCCGAGGTGTTGTCAGAACTGGAGGACACTTCATCCTCGTTGGCATAGCTTGTGCTCACCTCATCGGAGGTGAACTCACCCACGTGTGGGGAACTACTGTCCGACTTTGCCCCACCTTCCAGGGATGCCATGAGGTCCGGCTGGTCCCCCAGGAGTAACTCGGCTCCCTTCCCCCAGGACGGTGACGTGAGAGCCTTCTCGTGGGGCGTGGGTCCTCGGGCCTCACTCACGGAGTTTCCCCCAACAGCGATGCCTGGAGCCTGCTGCTGCCCCGGGCTCACCCCAGGTGCTCCCCCACTATCAGGAGTCGCAGAGTACTTGTCAAAGAATGTCCCGGGGCTCACATGACCACTGTCCCTTTTTCTGCGCCCCCTTCCCCGGCCACTGCCCCCAGGGACAGGTTTGCCATCATTCCCGGACGTTGATTCCAGAGTGTAATTGGGGGAGAGGCTGGTGCCATCCCCCTGGCTGGGCGGGTTGGGTGGCCCCGAGGCCTTTGAGCCGCTGTTACTGGTCCCTGTCGGGCCTCCTGGTCCTGAGGCCCCCGGAGCAGTCCCTCCTGGGAAGTAATCCGAGCCCGGGTTGCCGGCCACTGCCGAGCCATCAGTCTCATTCTGACTCAGTTTCCTCTTGCCCTCGGGTGGGTTCTTCTTGTTGAAGGTCACGTTGAGGTTGGGGGCACCCAGGCTGGCGATCATGTTCTGGCAAGCCGTGGAGAGCGCAGCCAGGCAGCTCTGGCCGAACAAGTTGTCCTTGGAGCTGGGCTTGTTGAAAGACCCCAGTGAGAGCGCACCCAGCTTGCTAGCCGAGGTGCGCTGGCTCGGCTGGAAATCGGGCTGTGGCGGGTAAGCACCGCCGCCTCCGGCAGAGCTGCTGCCGCCTGCGCCCACACTCGGGGGCGAGTTCACGCCTGGAGCGCTGTGTGGCGTAGCCTGCCGGCTCCCCGCACCAAACGGAAAGGCCGGCTGGCCCCCGAGCGCTGGTGCAGCGAAGTCTGGTGGCGCCGGCCTGCGCTCGGAGGCAGCGCTGGGCAGCCCCACGCCGGCTCCGGGCGACTGCAACTGGCCTAGGCCGGCCAAGCTGCCCCCAAACTGCAGCCCTGGCGAGGCCAGAGCAGGCACGTGGCCTTCCCCGGGCAACCTCAGCGGCTCCTGCAGAGGACCCCGGAACAGCACCCCAGAGCCACCCGGCGGAGGGGGAGGCGCCAGGCCAGGGTCGTGCGGGCCGCAGTCAGTCGGCAGACCCGAGCCGCCCATCCTCCGGGGTAGCAGTTCTCCTGGTGGCGGGTGCGGACCCGGGAACCACGCGCTCTCCTGGGCCAGGTGCGGCGCCTGCTGCTCAAAGCTGCCCAGGCGTCCCGCACCCGCGCTGCCGCCCTCGCGCTCGAAGTTCGGCTGGGCCAAGCCGCCCACCGAGCCTCCGTGGACCAGGCCGCCCTGACCCACGTCCCCCGGGTGGCCTAGCTGAGCCAGGTTGGGCTGGCGCAGCCGTTGCTGCTGGTTCCGGGACGCCATCTGCTTAATCATGAGGGCCGCGTTTTGGCGCTGCTGCTGCTGCTGTTGCTGCTGCTGCTGCTGCTGTTGCTGCTGCTGCTGCTGCTGCTGCTGTTGCTGCTGCAGGGACTGGTGGTCTGGACCCGGGTGCTGCAAGGGAGGTCCGGAGGGGAAGCTGTCCGGCACAGGCGGCGTGAACTCGCCAGGGAGGCCGGGGTAGGCGGAGGGCGAGAGGTGGTTGTCCAGAGCACCGTTGTGCATGCTGCTGTTCCACGAGGCGCAGCGGTCCACGCCCGCGTTGCTCGGGAAGTCCAAGCGCGGCCTCTTGGCCACGTTCATGTAGGGGGGCACATCGAAATGCTGAAGCCGCTGGTTGGGCGCCTGCTGCGGAGGGGGATGTTGCATGCTGAACACAGGCTCCGAATAAGTGTGCATGCTCCGGTTCTCCAGCCGGTGGATGGGATACTCGAACTGTGCGTGCTGGCTGGGCAACATGGGGCCCCCGTCCTGCAAGCCGCCACTGGGCGTGCCCGCCTCGCCCTGCTGGGGCCGCGGAAGCGCAGGCGGGCATGAATTTTGTCGAACTAGAAGCCCGGGTGGCGGGGGCTGCTGCTGCGGGGGCTGCTGCGGGGGCTGCTGCTGTGGGGGTGGCGGGGCCTGCTGGGGAGGCTGCATTAATGGGAGCCGGGAGCCCACTCCGGGCTCCAGACCCACCGGCATCTTTCGGGCCCCACCAAACCTCTCGAAAAACACGCCGTGCTGCTGTTGCTGCGGCGGTGGAGGCTGGCCGTGCATTTTGGACAAGCCCACCATGCCGGCGGCTCTGGGCATGGCCGGAGCACCCGGGAAAGCGCCCCCGGGAACCTGGCGACCAGCCGCATAATGAGGCAGCTGCGCCTCAGAGTCCGAGGGCGAAAACATGTCAAAATGTCCCGAGGGCGCCTCGCCCGGGTAATTGTATTCCAGCGAGTCTACTGCTCCTTGGTTCGTCACCCTCCGGGGCTCCAGGCTGTGGGAATCGGAGCCGCTGGAGGCAGGCAGGCCGTGGAAAGAGGCAGCCCGGTTCGGGCTCTGGTCCAGCGGCAGGCACGGGGCAGGCACGGCGTGGCCCGAGGAGCCCGAACTGTGGAAGTCCGGGAGGTTTCCCGGCCGCTGCGGGCCGAAGCTCTCCGGCCCCTGGCTCTCCGCCATGTGCTCATAACCCTCTGTGAAGGGCGGCTGGCTGCCCAGGCCGCCAGCCGCACCGCCGTAGCCCAGCAGCCGTCCGCCGTGCAGGCACGAGGCCCCTGGGTCCGGGCCACCGAAGTTGCCTCCGAAGTGGGGGTGATGCTGGTGAGGGTGGTGACCTCCTGGGTGGCCGTGGTGGGGTTGCTGACCCCCGAAGAAGCCGTGCACAGGCTGCGCCTGCAGCCCCCCTGCGTGCAATTCCGAGTGGCCGCGCGCATGGAAGCCGTAAGGCTCAATGTTCATGCCCAAGATCGGGGGTTCGCCCAGCGCGCTCATGGCAGGGTCCACTGGGCCAGGGGGCGCCCCGGCGTGGAAAGCAGGAGCCTTAAAGTGGGCGTTCATGCTCAGTCCGGTCTCGTTAAAGTTCCGCTCGGCCTGGCCAGCGTTCCTACTGTTCATCTGGGGCTCGAATTGGTCCAGCCCGAACATACTTGGCGGGGGCAGGAGGAATCAATAGGGCATGACAGCTTGCTCTCGGCGCGCGCCTCCGCCGGCCACTCGTTCCAGCCGGGGCTCCGGGGCTCAGGACGCTCAGCACGGCGAGGCTCGGCGCGCACGGCCACTGCGCCGGGCACGGGACGCTGGGGGCTCTCCGCTCCTCGCCGGAACCTCGGAATCGGCCCCGGGCTGGCCTCTCACGTCGTGCGAGGCCGCGGCGCCTCCTGGAGCCAGGTCGGGCGGCCCATGCCCCGAGTAGATGGCACTGCCGCGGGTGGGTTGGTGAGGGGGGGACCTAGCCGCCGGCGAGCGCAGACAAAAAGTTAAGTGGCGGCGAGGGGGCGGAAAGGGGGCGGGAGAGCCGAGCGATCACCTCTGGAGTCCGTTTGGTCTGTGGGAGAGCCCGGGACGCCGCCCGCAGCCTGCCCGAGTCCCGGGGCCGCAGGGGAGACGCTCCAGCCGCGGCTGGCCGGCGACGGGGTCGCCCCCTCCCCGGCGTCCTTGCGCCCCGCGGCCGGAGCCCAGGCCGGGCGGGATCCGCTCGCTCAGCTCCCGCGGGCCGTGGGGGATCGGTGGCGGCTGCTTCAGCGGCTCCGGAGACGCGAGGCTCCGCTCGGCATCGCCAGTGCGGGCCCCGGAGCCTAGGACGCAGCGGGGCTGCGAAGGCGCCGGGCGCCGGGGTTGGAGCGGAGTGGCCCGGAGAGGCGCGGCTCCCAGCTCGGCCACGGCCGCCGACCGGCGTGGGAGTTCGCAGGACTGTCCTAGGGCTGCGGCCGGAGGCGAGGGCCGGGTGACTGCGACGCTGCGGTTCCCCGCCTCCGCGCGGCGCGGGTCCCCTGGGCCCGGGAAGGGGCCGCTCCGGGCGGCAAACAGGGCGCTGCGGGACGCTCTCCAGCCGGGGTGGGCGGGGGCCGCTCCGGGGGGTCCGCGCCCCTCTGTAGCCTGGCGAGGGGGGTCCGCGCGGGGCGTTGCGAGGGTCTCGGCTCCCCTCTCAGTGTCTGCAGCTCGCCCAGAGCCGGGAGAAGCAGCAACAAGTTTTGCATTTCAGCAATCAATTTCAGCCATTACATCTGCACCAATCAGCGCCGCCCAAGCTCGGGGCCCGGGGGCGGGGCTCGCTCTTAAGGTGGTCCCGGGTCCTGGCCGCGGAGGCCCCCGCCACCAAGCCGCTCTCCCGGAGCTCTGGGGTCCCCTGCGCCGGCCTCGCTCCGGGTCCCAGAGGCCGGGCCTGGGGGTGCGCCCCGGGTGCGTCGGGCTAGAGAGGGCGGAGGTCGGTGGCGGGAGCGGGCTTTGTCCACCCCCTTCCCATTCACACTGTTCCCAAGTACCCACCCCCAACTGCAGCGAGACCCGCCGGGTGGGCAGGGGGCGGGGAGGTGGGCGGTGAGCGGTGCGGGGCGCTCAGACAATGGGGTCGCCTGGCAAATCCCTGGGACTCGCCACGGAAAGTCGCTAAGTGTCGCCTGCGCAGCCGCCCTGGCTGAGCTCGGCTCCCGCGGCCCTCCAACCGGCGGCGCCCGGGGGAGACGGCCCCGGGCTGTTCCTAGGGTTAAGGTGCAAGGGAACCCCGAAGTGAGGTTCCCCTCCAGGGACCGGGGCGCTGCTCCCCGCTTCCCTGGGGCGCTCACGGTTGTCCCTGACTCTTCCCACCGTCCGCGGCTTCCGGTTCTCTGTCGCTAGCTCCACCGGGAAAGAGCCGCGAGCACTCGGCCGCCTTCTGCGGAACACAGCTGAAGAGCCCTGCGCGGGAGCGGCGATGCGAGGCGGTGGGAGACCCCGAGAAGACCCGCGCGTAAGGGCACACGGGGTGGCCGGGCACCTTGCTCTGGCCACAGGCGCCCAGGCCCAGGCCCTCTGGGGCGCTAAGTTGGCCTCCTTAAGAGATCAATTAAAATGAAGAGGTCAAAGAACGGAATTGGGTTCTGATACTAAAATCAATAGGAGTAATTTAATATCTGCCCTGCTCCTATGAAATATTTATCCCAATAATGTTAGTTAAAATGCTCAGATTCTCCGAATCCTCACGGAGTCTGAAATCTATCTTGCAATTAGGAAGTTGGAAGTTGGATGTGATGGAAGGTAGACGTGTTTATTCTGTGGACGCGCGCACCCCCGCGCGAGCATGCAAGTGCGTGTTTCCTCTCTAAAGTGTAAGTAGGCGAGGAGGGGCGAGAAGCCCTTTAATTTTTCTTGCCATGAAGTAGAGCGAGGCGGTTTTGCTGGCAGACCAGCATTCTTAGAAGGGGGGGGGGGGCTTTCGTCGAAGTGCCCCTGATATCGCTATTAAATCTAAATAAAATTAAGCATGGTATAAAAATGCCTTTTCCCCCCACAAAAGAAAGTGTTTATCGCCCAAGTCTGTCTAGCATTTGCTAAATTACGCATGAAATCTGAAATGAAATAAACGTTATAATAAAACCAACCCGGAGCCCTTTTTATTTAAAAACCTCAGATTAAGCACTCCACCAACGCGGGCGTGAGTTAAAAGTTACCGTGTCATTCGCCCGCCGATTCATTACTCCCGGGAGCTCTAAGCAAAGTACTGTTTGAAAATGGGCTCAACTTGGGGTGGGGGGACCTCAAAGGGTTTCTGAAGAAATCACCACACACACACACACACACACACACACACACACACACAAACCCAGAGTCACAAAATAAAACTCAGAAAGCTGAAGGCAGTGTTCAGGCCTTTCCGAGTCTACAGATTTTTTTTCATTTTGAAATTAAAAATGAAAATTACCCCCACCAAAACGGGGCTCATAAATAAGCATCGGGAAGAAGTATTTGTACAGGGCGGTGGAGTTTTAAAAGGATTTTTCTGCAGGATCAGGTTGTTGGTCTGTGATTAAATATTGATTTTGTGTAATTAGTTTTCATGCGAACTATCCTCTTGCTGATAGCTTAGAGGTTTCAGAACTAGAAAAGAAATGGAATTGGACATGGAAATTATTACTTAGCCAAGTGACAAGGAAGGAGAGCCAGAAAGAAGACGGAGGCTTGGCTAGAGTAGGCACAAAGAAGTGAGGGTCTACTTAGACAGTCCCTTCCCAACCCTCCCCCAGTAACACCCCCACACACACACCAGGGCCAGAGCTAGGGGAACTTGAACCTCCTGAACCAGGGGGAAATGAGGGTGGGTGTCAAGAGGAGGCTGCAGAGAGAGAAGTCCTGACAGCAGGCTGTGTGACGCTGGGACAGTGGCCTTCTCTGGGGGCATGGAACACCCTGAGTGTCATGTCTGGAGAGGATAAGAGTATGTCTGAAGAGAGGCTGTGTGGGGGTCCCAGTCCTGAACACTATGTGCCAGTGTTTGTGTCTCTGCTTCTGAGAGGCTGGTGTGAATATGGTGGGTGGGTGCATCTTTGGGGGTCACTGTGTGTGTGTATGTGTGTATGCATGCTCACATGGATTCTGTCTATTCCTGGCCCCCTGTATCCGGGGGGTTGGGGGTACCTCTCTGTATGCAGCCGTCTCACCTCTTGAGTGCCTATGTCTCTCCCATATGTGTCTGTTCTCCTGATGCCATGAGGGAGGGCACCTCTGCCTGGACCCATCTGTGCCCTGTGTGCACCAGAGTGTGTGCCCTGTGGTGTGTGCCCCGTGGGCGCCTGTGTGTGCACCCCACTGGAGCTGGCCTCTGAGTTTCTTTCAAACAGACACATTGCCCCCTAGCGCTCAAACAAACTCAAAGTCCCTGCGGCATCTTGCCAGGAGCTGCAGAGCCTCAGGCATCCACACCCGGCCTTCTCACTCCTCCTCTTTCCCTCACCCATCCCTACCTCCCCCCCCCCCCCCACCATGCATGTTGGCACCAGCAAAGGACGGAAGGCACAGCTGGACTGGGGCCCCAGGGCTGCCAAGGGTGCTCTGATGACCTGTTGGGAACTGCCTGGAATGCCCCCCTAACTGCTCAGAACAGGCCCCCTCTGGGGCTGAGAAACAGCCCAGCCTGGGGAAGAGATGGGACTCGTGAACTCCAGACATGACACACACACAGCTAGCACCCAGGACCCTGTGACCAGGAGATAAATGCTTACACTTGCCTGTCAGGACCACAGTAGCACTCACAGGGGACTTGTCAACACACACACACACACACACACACACACACACAAACACACAACACATGCATGCTCGAGAGTGGACAGACACCCCTGGTGACTGGGCAGGGAGGCTGCATGTCAGGCTGTCTCAAGGTGCTTTGTGCAAAGGGCCCCTTTTCATCTCCACTGCAATCCTTTAAGGTCTGGACCTGATCCATCTGACAGATGAGAGCACAGAACCTCTGTCAGTCAAAAGGGATTCGCCCAGAGCCCAGATTCCAGTGTATAGACACCAGGCGGTGTTCTTTGCCCACCCCGTTCCTCTGGCCTGGATGGTGAGATTGCAGAGTCAGGGCCTGCAACAGTAGGAATTTGGCAGTTGTGCACTGTGCCCTGTGAGGTACGGAACAGCAGGGACCCAAATAGTGATCTTCCCTTCCCCAAGGTTCACATGCCCTCTGGATTGTCCCCCTGAGAGACTTGAATGAGCAAGCAGGCCACGGAGTAGCCCCAGAATGACCCTGTCCCTGGGCCCATGGACTTCCGTGTTATAGATCCAGCTTCAAATTATGTCTTCACCACTGATGGGCTGTGCCACCTTGGGCAAGGTGCTACCTTCTCTGAGCATTGGTTCCTCTTGTTGGAAAGAGGCATTGAATGTGGAATGTAAGGATGACTGGTTGTACTTACAGAGTGGACGGAGCTCACATGTGCAGCCAGTTATTAAGTAAGTCCTCACTCCACTTCCATCACCAGTCATAGGCTTGTCTCCTGCATCTGAACGCAGGAAGGCATGGAGAACAATAGTTCAACTCAGCCTTGCTCAGCAGCCTGGCTCTCAAAGGATAACACTGTGACCATCCCCTTAAGACTCCATGCCAGTGTTCATGGAGCTGTCCAAATGGAACCCTGGGCACAGACCTCCAAGGACCCCTGGCTGTAGCCAGGACAGAGAAGAGAAGGGTGGACTAGGGATGAGCCCACCAGAAGGGATGAGACCTTCATGGAGCCACTGCTGGTTGCTAAGCAACGGCAATCCCTTCCTCTCTACAAGTAATGCCTGTTACCTTTTGGGATCTCTTTTCTTCTCGCTGTCCACTGAATGACTACTGTATGCCAAGCTTCCATCTGGAAACTCAGAAACAAGTGGAAACAAGTCTTAGCCCTTAAGACAGATCAAAGGAATCCCAGGTCTTGACGTGAGAAGGAGTTCATCAATAACTGCTTGAAATACCTGCAACAGGAAGCTAGAGAGAAACGGAGAATGTTCTCACAAGTGGGTTTTGAAGATAGAATAAGAGTTTGAAAACCAGATGGGGCCAAAGGACTTTCCAAGGAGAGAGACCAGGCTAGATGGATTCGAGAAGCCTCGGGCTATGAGGGGATGAGGAGAGGCAGGACCTGCATCAGAAGGCCCTCCAGGTAAGTACACATGTGGACCTTGTTCTGAACAGCACAAAAAGGCCATAAGCAAAACCACAGAGATGAGTTTATGTCTCTGGAGACCTGAGGACACCCCCTGCCTCGGTTGTTCCGGAAGTCACCCTCGCCTGGTTTCCTTGAAAACGGGGCCCGGAAGTCACCCTCGCCTGGTTTCCTTGAAAACGGGGCCTGGGAGAGACAAAGTCCTGAGTCTGTCCCCACGTAGCTAGCTCAGGCTTACCAGTGCTGTTTGCACAGACAGACTAGAGTTCTCTCACAGGGATACCAGGTCTGCCCACCAGTCCCTCACGAGCAGTAGCTGACAGCCAGTGAGGAAGCTGCAGCTCCCACGGCTGGAGCCACTGCCCTGCCCTGCCCTGCCCTGCCCCCACCAGGCACCAGCATCGTGTTGCTGGTCTGCAGAGGTGTCAGAAGAGGCTCACAGGATGGGTGTGGGTGGCTGGATAGACAGACAGACGATGATTAAGATAGGTAGATGATAAACAATTGGTAGAGGTACCACCTTATGAAGTATTTCTTTCCTCCATTTTATAAGGGAGGAAACTGGGGCACAGAAAGGCAAAGCATCCTGCCCAAGTTCACACAGCATGCAAGAGACAGAACTTGAACTCAAACCCCGCCCCCTGTGACTCCACCATCAGCCCACATGCCAGTGGCCAAGGCAGCCTCCATGGAACCCAGAGCTGTCATTTGCAGGGAAATCTGGTTTGGAGAACCTAGACTCTTCTCTACTTCTTCCTTCACTTCCTTGCTTCCCATAGGCCTCTGGGGCAGCTCCCCCCTCAGGGCTTCAGCATAAGGGACCTCTGAGTATCCCTAGGAGAAGGAGGGAGGGCTGGTGGGGCCAGTTGGGCCTCTTGGGTCCCATGGAGGATCTCAGCTACACAGGTGCCCTGACACTCAGGTGCGGGGGCTCCATAGCAGCCTCCCCACCGCCGGGCTGTTCCAGCGGGGTGGCTCAGAGCTGCAGCCACATCTCAGCTGTGCAGCTGACAGTTGATGAAAACACAGCATGTGCTGGGGTCACTGGGGTAGAGCTGCCTTGGCACCCACAAGACCCCAGGCGCCAGGCCTTGAAAGAAGGAAGGGGGACAGAGGAGGGAAACGAGTGCTTAGAAGCGCAAACCACAGGAGCAGCCAGAGCTGGCCCCTTTCGATTTTGTGCTTTTCCTTCTTTCTTTTTTTAGACAGGCTTGCTATGCAGCCCTGGCTAGCCTGACACTCTTTATGTAGACAAGGCTGCCCTTCAGCTAACTCATAGAGCTCCGCCTGTTTCTCCCCAAGTTCTGGAATTACAAGAATGCACCCCCACCTAGATGGGCCCCCATTTTCTGAGCACAGACAGTCCTGGGCTCCCCTGAAATTTGAAAAGCACCCCTTCAAGGTCCATGCCCCTTAATCCTCAACACCCAAGCTCTGAGAGGTGTGTGGCCTTGCTCGAGACCACACCGCTGGCCCGCGGCCCCCTGAAGACCTGGACACCACCAGGCAACATCTCCTCTAATCCTGATTCCTCTTCCCTAGACCATATCCAGCCATGAGCTTCGATTTTTCCATTCTGTAAGCAGAGCGTGCTGAACCCAGGCCCTGGTCCCAAAATAACTTACACCAGTCCCATAGGCTGGAAGTGAGGCTCCTGCAAGTCCAGGGCCCAGTCCAGCAAAAAGTAAGAAAATAAAAGAAAGCAGACCTTATATATGAAGTGCCTCAGGGCCAATGAGGGAGCTGCCGCTAAGGTGGGTGGGAGGGGCCATTACTGTGAGTCAACAAACCTATCTAGCATGACCATCATCATCTCCTAACACCTAACAACCCAGTGCCTGCCTCTGGGCTCTGTATGTGCACACACACACACACACACACACACACACACACACACAGAAGGGAGGGGCGCAGACACACACACACAGGCTCCCCTTCTTAAGGAGCCTCACCTTAACCTTAACACTGGGTCACTAGGGAGCCATAAGAGCTCTGGCGCTGTGGTTAGGAGCTTTGCACGTCCCCATCAGAGCTGCAGAGTGGTTCTATGGAGAGAACTTAGTGGCATGTCTGCTTCCTAAACAACCCTCACAGCCTCTCCAATCACACTGTCCCTTGCCACAGACCCACTCCTGTCCCTTCCTCCTATAGCTGCAACCATCAAGGAAGCTGTGGGTATTAGTGGTGGGCACAGGGAGGAGTCGCCCATGGCCAGGGTGAGGTCACCTCTCTCAGTGGGCTTCCCAGGCCAGGTTACCCCAGAAAGGGCCTCCTGCAAGTGGGGTCCGTGGAGGCTCCAGAGAGGAGCAGCGACAGGAGCAGGAGCAGGGGCTGGGCAGGCAGGTCTGCTCCATCCCATCCCATCCTACTTTCCACAGGGTAGGGGTATTGTGTGACTTCAGATAGGTCTTTCTCCTCCCTGGGTTCCTCTGTAGCCCCAGCTTCAGTGGTGTGAGAAGGATCAAAGTTTTAGGGGTGTGGAATGAGAAGGTAGGGGTAGGGGTGGGGTGGGGTTCTATGCCACCCAGCAACATGGAAGGGCGTGATGAGAAGCCAGAGGCTCTCTCTTCCAGCTTCCTGAGGGTGTGGAAATGTGGAACACTGAGTATCCTCTTGGGACCCATGGCAGAAGGCAAGTGGTCTCCAGTTCCCCCGAGTCTTCCAGAGGTCAGTCCTATGTCCCATGGCATAGCACTACCTACCTGTGGATGTATATGTGTCCAGTTCACAGAAGGGAATTTAGATGATGGGTCCCACGGTGAGGAACACCTCCCTGTCTGTCAGGGGCTGGAGCAAGGCTCTGTGGCAGGCAACCACCTGGCATGTACAAGACCCAGGAGCAACAAAAGCCCCAGGCAGGAAAGAGAGAGCCCTGCAGGGGAATCTCAGGGACACCCCTCTTCCCTGTCAGGCAGCCAAACTATCAGGCTAAGGATAGTGAGGGGACAAAAGGAGCCTCCTGGCTTTAATGTCCCTTCCTTGATATCGACCATACAACCCACAGAGGTTGGGGCTCGCTTACTGGGTCTTCCGCATTGCCCCATGTGGCTGTGGCAATATGACCACCCATTCTCTTTGGATGCTCTTTGTGCCCAGGAAGAAGGCAGTACAGCTTCCATCTTCACTAGCCATACTCCCAGTACCTCCCCTGGCCTCAGTTTTCCCATCTGTCAAATGGGAAGAGTTCTGCCGGATGTCAATAGGGTAAATGGGCCCAGAGCACTTTGCACATAGTTAACACTCAATAAACAGCAGCTACTGAGTAGAGGGAGGCCCTGAGGCCAGGCAGGGCAGGCAGCTCCCTGGGGCAGCCTGGGGAAAGGCTGGGGCCAGGCTGCTCAGCCCTGGCTGTGCTTCAGAGGCTCCTGGCCAGGGTCCTGATAGTTCTGAGGAGGGGCTCTGAGCAGAAAACCCACCCGGTTCTGGCCAGACCCAGCTGTGCAGGGGAGGGGCCCGCCCTGTCTTGGCTGCCCAGCTGAGGCCCAGCCGCCTCCACCATTTGCCACTGGGTCACCTGGGGAGCTCCGGGCTGGCTCCAGGCGCCAGCTGCCCCCACCTCTGGCTAGGATGAGCTCATCTGGGATGGTAACTTCCAAGGCAGCCAGGAATGTTTGCTCAAATGTTCCAGGCTCAGCGAGCAGCGAAAGGCGCCCTCCACCCCTTCCCTGAGCAGAAAGCAATCTGCTATAACTCAGGCGGCCTCAGCAAGCACGAGATGGATGCTGTGCCTCAGAATCTATATCACCCTAAAGGAAAATGCCTCTTAAATCACAGGGAGCCAGCAGAGAATGGGGGCAGGGTGCAGGGACAGGGAGACGCTCCAAAGGAGGGGGCCGTGGAGGAGGGGCGCGGCTGGGCCCTGGGCCTCATCCTGTCCTCACTATAGCCACCACCCCTCCCTCAGAGGAGTCTCAGGTAGAGGAAGGGAAGCCTGGGACATGTCACCACTCTGGATACGTGAGGGGATGTGCACACGCATGTACAGGTGTGCCTAAGGTGCACAGGAGTACACACTCTCACACACAGATGCCACCCACCCATTCCAGGTCCTATTGAACTCTCTCCCTTGTCCTGACCAATGAGCCCCACCTAGACACCAGCCACGAGCTAAGTCTACTCAAACCAGGTCACACATGAGCCACTAGCCACTCCAGCGACATCCCCGGAAGATGACAAGTGTGGACAGCCCTTCCACCTCGGCACGGCTCGTCAGAGCTGGAGGCGCTGCCTGGTTATGGGGCAGCCATCTGTCTGCTAGGCAGCAGCATCCCCAGCCACTCCTACAAGATGAGCCAGGTTTTGAACCACTCTCCAGCTGAACCCTGGTCAGCCCAGCACCGTCCCCAGGAAGGCCCCATGCAAACTGGGTCCTAGGGAGTCCTTGAGTTAGGAAAGCTAAGGAAGGAAGAGACAGGACAGGAGGATTGCTGCAGAAGGCAAGCCATTTCCACAGACTAACAGGGCCCTCAGCAGGCCTGATACAATCAGTTCCACTGGCTTAGCCCTGGATTCCAGGCTCACAGACTCCCTTGCCCTGTAACCAGCTCCTGAAACCTCTGTGTTTGACTTTCCCTAGGCCCGGCCCAATCCAATTTGGTTTTGTTTTGTTTTGGCTTGGTTTTGGTTTTGGTTTGCTTTGTTTTTTGTTTTTTGGTTTTTTTGGTGCCCCCCCCCCCGCAATGAACCTAGATCAATGTTTTGTTTTGTTTTTGAGACAGGGTCCCCCTGTAGCCCCAGCTAACCTGGAACTCACTCTGTAGACCAGGCTGGCCTTGAACTTACAGAGATCCGCCTGCCTCTGCCTCCCGAGTGCTGGGATTAAAGGCACAAGCCACCACGCCTGGCTTAAAGACAGTTCTTGGCTGCCATGTGGGTGCTGGGAATTAAACCTGGGTCCTCTGCAAGAGCAGTCTGTGCGGTGCTTTAACTGCTGAGCCAATCTCTCCAGCACCCCTCCCCCTTTTTTTAAATGTAGGGTCTCGGATATCTCAGGCTGGCCTCAAATTCCATATCCAAGATGGCCTTGAACTCCTGATCATTACTGCTTCATCTCCCTCCAAAGCGCTGAGATCACAGGCCTACACCAAACCTGCTTTATGGGATCGAACCCGAGCTTGGGCATGCTAAACAAGCATTTTGTCTTCTGGGCTACATCCCCAGCTCAGGGACATATTTTGATGTGACACGATTGACAAAGACCTTTCTGCAAAAAATGTCACACTCAGAGGTTCCCAGTGCACACGAATATTGGGGAGCACCATTCAATTCAGCACACTCTATTTCTTCTAAAGCCCTAGAATGTTTTCCGGGGAAACCAGCTTTCCTAAGACACACTATATAAAACCCATGGGTAAAAATGTCAGGCCACTTTGCCTAGATTCAGCATGTGTTATTCAATTGTTCAAATGTATTTACCCAATAACATCATGAAGCACTTCATTCCTGTTACAGTGGGTCTGCCTTTCAGCTCCTACAACATTTGAAATATCCTCCCCCAGTCAACCAAAAAGAGACGGACTGCCAACAGAGACGGTGCCAGCACCTTATACATTTGACTTCAGTGCAAATTTTATTGTAAATTCAGCTCATAATGGCATACGTTAAAATTATTTTTAGAAAATAATTAGAATTCCTTTATTTTGTAATTTTTTTGTATTTTGTATAATTATTTTGTAATTTTTTGATATTCACAAGAAACATCTTACAATAACTAGAAACAAATGCAAAGCTGGCTGGGTGTGGTGGCGCACGCCTTTAATCCTAGCACTTGGGAGGCAGAGGCAGGCAGATCTTTGTGAGTTCAAGGCCAGCCTGGTCTACAGAGTGAGTTCCAGGACAGCTGGGACTACAGGGAGACCCTGTCTCGAAAAGACCAAAAAATAAATAAATAAATAAATAAATAAATAAATAAATAAATAAATGCAAAGCTGAGTCCTGTGACACAGTCAGGTGTCAGTGCTAAGCTGTGTTAACTCAAGCCCAAGTGTAACAGTCACAGAGAACAAATACTGCAGTTTTAAAAAATAGGGGCTGGAGAGATGGCCTAGCGGTTAAGAGCACCGACCGCTCTTACAGAGGACCCGGGTTCGATCCCCAGCACCCACATGGTGGCCGAGAACCGTCCGAAACTCCAATTCCAGGAGAACTCCAGTTCCAGGGGAATCCGACACCCTCTTCTGACCTCCTTGGCATTGCACAACACGGGTGCACAGACCTGCATGCAGACAGTACATTCATACACATACAGAAATAAAATTTTTAAAAAAATTAAAAAAAAAAAATAAATAAAACAGGGGGCTGTTGAAATGGCTCAAAGGTTGTAGAGCACTGGCTGTTCTTCCAGAAGACCCAGGTTCAAATCCCAGCACCCACATGCCTGCTAATGGTCAGTAACTCATTTCAGGGAATCGGACGCCCTCTTCTGTCCTCTAAAGGTACTGCATGACATGGGTATACTTACACACATGCGGGCTTAACACTCATACACATAAAATAAAAATAAATAAATTGCTGGGCATGGTGGCTCACACCTTTAATCCCAGCACTCAGGAGGCAGAGGCAGGCGATCTCTGTGAGTTCAAGGCCAGCCTGGTCTACAGAGTGAGTTCCAGACCAGCTGGGGCTACAGAGAGACCCTATCTCAAAAAGACCAAAAATAAATAAATATATATATATATATAACTGGATCCATCCTGCAAGATGGTTCAGTGGGTAAGGGTGCTTGATGCCAGGCTTGATGACCTCAGTTCAATTCCTAGGGCCTACCCACAACTTCTTGCAAGTTGTCCTGTGTCTTACACACACACACACACACACACACACTCACACACACACACACACACACACACACACATGCACACACACTGTAGCACATACATGCCCCCTCATGCACAATAATAATAATTTAAAAATTTAAAATACAATAAAAAAACAAACTGTGCCAAAAATAATTGACTGTTGGGTGCCCGTCCTAAACAGGATATTACACCATCCCCTCTGAGGCTCCAGGAACCTCACGGAAGAGGGAAGGGATGAACATGAGACTGAACACGGGGCCAAGGGCTCTGAAATGCTGTCTTCTGGCCTGAGTAGCCACCGCAGTCAAGGTCTCTCAGCTGCTGTGGCTGCCTCCACGGGGCCTGCAGCAGTTAAGGTGGGTGCTGCAGGGGAGTCCTGGGGGCCCCCTGCTCCCTGTTGAACTGCTGGCTGCTGCTGGACTCTGGTGAGGGAAGTCATTGTCTTCAGCTGTGTACCAACTGTGCAGCCACCCACAGGCTCCACAGGACAGTCCCACACCCAGGGCCACACTGAAGGGCCTGTACTCAGAGGATTACAGGACAAAAGAGACTGTCATGAACAAAAGAAAAGGAGACGGGGAACGCCGGGTGTGGGGGGACAGTGGGCTGAGAAGCCAGAACATATTGTGGGCATCACAAAACTGTCAAAGGACACGTTTAATAAAAGCTATGATAATCATGAGGCTGGAGAGATGGCTCAATGTTAAGAGCACTGGCTGCTCTTACAGAGGACCCAGCTTTGATTCCCAGAACCCACATGGCAGCTCACAACTGTCCTTAAGTCCAGTTCTAGGGGATCTGAAGCCCTCTCCTGGCCTCCATGGGCACCAGGCACACATGTGGTACACTTACATATAAACAGACAAGCCAATCATATGCACAAAATAAAAATAAATAAAATCTTAACAACAATGAAAGGTTTTAATTATAATAACCATAAAAAGAAGCTAGAATGCAAACAGTCGGGGCCCAGAAACAAAAACACCTGCGTCAAAACATTGGATTGAATGACTTACATATGGGTGTTGTTGATGTATCTCAATCGAACTGAGAGAAATTAAAAAAATAAATGAAATAAGAATAAGAAAAGTGGATGCAGACATGGTGTACTGGGTTCTAGTCTCAGCCCTCAGGAGGCTGAGGCAGGAGAGCTGAGAGCCCAAGGCTACCATGAGCTATGCAGATGACCTACTAGAGGAGGGGGAAAGAGAGACAGAGACACCGTGACGCTGACAGCCTGCGACACGGGGCAGGGTAAACTGAGGCCACATTAATTTTCCGGATCCCTCTAGAGCTCTGGACTAGACAGGTACAGTGAAGACGATGGAGTCTGGAGGGTCAGAAGGGTATCCCAGCACCACCAAGCTAGAGCTGGGGTCCTGACCCGACTGGAGACGCCTCCCCTTCCAACCTTGGCCCTCCAAGGAAACACAGCCAGCCCCTAAAGGCTCTAAGTTCTGTGGCTTCTCCCCTGGGTGAACTCAAGCTGGAGTTTGGACCCCAAGAAGAGGCTGTGCCCTCCCTGCATGTGTCAGCTGCAAGACCTGGGCTGCATCTTGGACTGTGAAACGGGAGCATGTGGCAGCTTCTGGCAGCAGAGGGAATGATTACTCCATGACTGCATGATGACTGCATGACTGTGTGACAACTGTGTGACTGCACGACTGAGTGACTACTGCGTGACTACTGTGAGACTACTGTGTGATGACTGCATGACAACTACGTGACTACTGCATGATGACTGCATGACAACTGCATGACTGTGTGATGACTATATGACAACTGTGTGGCCACTGTGTGATGATTGTATGACCACTACGTGACTACTGCATGATGACTGCGTGATGACTGCATGACGACTACATGACGACTGTGTGACTACTGTGTGATGACTGTATGACCACTACGTGACTACTGCATGATGACTGCGTGATGACTGCATGATGACTGTGTGACGACTGTGTGACTGCTGTGCCTGGAGCTAGCCACCAAGTGCTGCTCACCTGGCCTGATGGCCTTGGACATAAGCTGCTAAACTCTGCCAGTGGCTATGGTAGAGGTCAGTGGTAGAGCCCTTGCCAAGTATGGGCAAGGCCCTAGGTTCTATCCCCAGACTCTAAAAAAAATAAATAAAGAACTATGGAAATGCCTCACTCGGGAAAATGTTCACTCTGCAAGCATGGGGACCTGAGTTCAGATCTCCAGGGCCTACACGTAAAAAGCCAGGCCTGGCAGAGTGCACCTGAAAAACCAGAGATCGGCAGTCAGAAACTAGGGCAACCCCGGGGCCGCAGGCCAGACAAGTTCGCTGAATCGGCCAGCTCCGGGCTCAGTGAGATCCTGTTTTGAAAAATAAAGTGGAGAACAAGGCTGGAGAGATGGCTCAGCAGTTAAGAGCCCTGGCTGCTCTTGCAGAGGACCCGGGTTCAGTTCCAGGAGATCCAACGCACTCTCTTCTGGCCTCTGCAGGATTGCATGACACAGCTGCAGTTACATACATGCAGGCAAAACATTCATACATGAGAGCCAGGCATGGTGGCGCGCGCCTTTAATCCTAGCACTTGGGAGGCAGAGGCAGCCAGATCTTTGTGAGTTCAAGGCCAGCCTGGTCTACAAAGCAAGTTCCAGGACAGCTGGGGCTACAGGAAGATCCTGTCTCGAAAAGACAAAAAAAAAAAAAAATTCATACATGAAATAAACAATTTTAAAAAATTAAAAGATCTGATGGAGAGCATCCAACACCAGTGCCTGCCTCTGTCTGGATATACACGCACCACACGCCACATGGAGGGGAGGGGGACACTCACACAGGCTCACTTGGACTTTAGGGGAGCCTCACCCTGATGCCGGGTAACTCTGAAGAGCACTGGGGCCTTGCAGATCCTCATCCAAGCTGCAGCCAGGTCTGCAGGAGCCCAGGCAGCATGACAAAACTCTTGCACAAGGTCCAAGGTTCAATCCCTGGTAACACACTTTGTTTAACAATAGGATCTTAGTATGTAGCCCAAGTTGCCCTTCAAGTTGTGTCACCTGCCTCAGCTTCCCAAATGCACCACTACCTCAGGGGTTAAAAAAATCCTGTTTTTTAACTTTAAAAAAAAATATTTTATTATTTTTATTTTATGTATATGAGTGTGTTGCCTGCATATGTGTATGTATATCTGTGTCATTCAGTGTTTAAGGGGGTCAGAAGAGGGTGTCAGATCCCCCTGGAACTGGAGTTATGGACAGTTGTTAGCTGCCATGTGGGTGCTGGGAATTGAACTTGGATCTTCTGCAAGAGCGACTAGTGCTCTTAATGGCTGAGCCATCTCTCCAGCTCCTAAAAATCCATTTTTTTAATGGACAGGAAACGCATATAAAAGTGACTTTTCCAGTGAGCAGTTTAGTCGTGACTGACTACAGCTTCTATTTGGAACTGTTTGCATCACTTCCATCACACAGGACTCCTGTCCTCTGTCTCCAGTCCCTCAGCCTGTCCTCAGTCACAATGGGCTGCCCTACTGGGGACAGTTGATATATATGGACTCACTCAGTCTGCAGCCTTCCACTCCAGACCTTCTTCCTGTTTCGAGGTCCTCTCACTTTACAGCATGGGCCAATTTCATCACTGTTTGTGGCTGAATACTATTCCATTGTGTGGCTAGAACATGTTCCACATGTCCTTCATCTGCTGATGGACACTCAGGTTGTTCTACTCATTGGCTTCTGGGAACAGTGGTTTCTTCCCAAATACCTACTATGTGCCAGTCATTAGATGAGGAGGCACTGTGAAAGCAACCGAGGAAAACAGGATAGCAGGATACTTCCTTTAGCCTGTGTCTGGACATCCTTTTGTGTAACGAGGCCCTTAGATTGTAAAGCACATTACTTTCTAGAAAGTTCCTTTTCAGTTCCCCAGCCCCTGGTTCAACATGGGGAATGAATGAATGTGTGAAGGTCTTAATGCTTACTGAGAGGAGGTGATGTCTGCAGCTATCAGCATGCCCTTGCAGATAAATGGTCCTGAAATCCATTGCAGGCTTGGGTTCAGACCAAGTTCAAACTACAGCTGGGCCAGGCCAGCTGGGGGTCTCCAGACTCCTCACCTGCAGTGTCAGTTTTGGGATAGGAGTTGCTGGCCTCAGGCCTTGCAGGGTTAAGGCCCACTGTGTCATGGGGTGGTGGCCTTTCCTACCAGGACAAAGGGCTCGATTTAATCCAGCCGCCTGCAATGCAGCCGCCACCACAGTGGCACAAAGGAGCAGGTTTGTGGCCAGCGGCTGCCGATCAGGTTTCTGGTAATATCCCCGCCAGGCTGCCTGGCCCAGAGGACAAAGGCCTCTTTGTTGCAAATCTATTTTTTAAATCCCTGGAGATATTCACGCTGTGAAAGGTTCAGAAAGTGTTTAGGAATGTTTCAGAGTTGGGGTTCTTATCAGGAGCAGAGACTCTGGCAGACCTGGGACCTGGGCTGGAAAACGGCCAAGCTCACAGCAGCCCCAGCAGTAGGCAGTAATGCCTGTTGGACACAGTCCTTGGGGTCCTGCCACAGGTCACGGGGTCCTTTTTGCCCCACAATCAGGCTCTGAGGCCCTTGGTCTCCCAGGTGGGAAGATGGGCCCCCTGCAGAGCCTGTCTCTGGAGTCTGCCACCGTCACACTGCCTCCCATGGTCCTTCTGGATCAGCAGAGGTCCCACAAGGCCTGTCCATGCTCTGCCCTCCGGACTGTCATCCGCACTGATGTTGAGCCCTGAGCTAAGAGGCACAGCTCTTCAGAGTGCTTGGGGTTCTAAGCAGAGGGATCCTCAAGCCTCAGGGTGAGGAGCATGCGTTGGACCCCACCAGAGCAGCGTGCTCTGCTCTGATTTTCATAAGCCACACCACCAAACACAAGTGGAAAGCTGATCCAGGCTCATCAGGAAGTGAAACTTTGTATTGCAATATGCCTTGGCTTTCTACTCTCACAGACCCAAGAAAATGTAAAACAGGTGTTCAAACAAAACCCACACTCCAGTGTTCCTAGCAACTCCTTACAATAATGCAAACATGGAAGCAGCCCACACTTCTACCAACAGAGGAATCTGGTCTCCCCATGCAATGGAATAGTACTTAGCTATGAAAAAAAATGGAGCACTGACAATGTGATTCTGAGGGAGAAGAGCCAGGCGTTGTATGATCTACAGAGAGAGAGGCAACTCGGGGAAGCGACTCGGGGAGCAAATCCAGAGACACAGAGAGGCGCTGAGAAGACAGGGAAACAGGAAGCAAATGTTTAGTGGGCCGGGCAGAGGCTTAGAGTTTTTTTTTTTTTAATTTTATTTATTCCTGTATGTATATGAATGTACTGTCTGCATGCAGGTTTGTGCACCCGTGTCGTGCAATGCCGCGGAGGTCAGAAGAGGGTCTCGGATTCCCTTGGAACTGGAGTTCTCCTGGAATTGGAGTTTCCGACGGATCTTGGCCGCCATGTGGGTGCTGGGGATCGAACCCGGGTCCTCTGTAAGAGCGGTCGGTGCTCTTAACCGCTAGGCCATCTCTCCAGCCCAGGTTTAGAGTCTTAGCTGGAAGATATTTAGGAACTGGTGATAGAGTGTGTAAGCACGTGGAGAACTCACTATCACCGAGCTGCATGTGTTAAGGTGGTGAACATGATTTGCTATGTCTTATATAACAATCAAAAAATAAGATGGTGGGGTGTCAGGAAAGACCAGCAGACACAGGTCCCAGCTGAGCCTCATGCCCCTTGCTGAGTCACCTCGGGCAGGTCGCGGAGCTCCTAGACAGCTCACTCCAGGCCTCTGCGCTGTTCCACCAGAAACTTCCTCCTGTGGTACCCACGGCTCACTGCTGCTGTAACAAATCACCACAGACTATCAATTTTACATAGAACAGATTTTTACGGTCCTGCAGGTCAGAAGTCCGACATGGAAACAAAGGCCCCGCGGCTGGGTGCCTGCCTTCCTGGGGGCTGGGCTGCTCCCGCCTCCTTCAGCGCCCCACTGCTGAGATCCTTGGCTCAGGGTGGTACTCCTGAAGTCTGAAGATCCAGCTCTCTTGGCTGATCAACTCCTTTCTGGTCTGTTTTTGGAGACAGGTTCTCGTTCTGTTGCCCAGGCTGGCTTGGCTGTGTGATCCTCCTGCCTCCGCCTTCCCAGGCCTGGCTCACAGGTGGCCCCCACCATGCCTGGCCACTAGAAGTTTTCTGTTCACTGTAAAGGCTGTGGGATAAGATTGGGCCCCCAGATAACTTAGGACAGCCCCACTGTCACAGGATCCCTTACCTCTCACCTGTCTGCAGTGTCTCTTGCCACATAAGGAAACACAGGCTCTGTGGATAAGGGGATCCCATTTGGGGGCTATTATCTTGTCTTCCCTAAAGTTGACTAACTCCCACTTGTTTCATGACTCGAGATGTACATTTTGAGGTCTTTCAGGTTGTAAGCACAAAGCCAGGGGGACCCCACAGTAACCAGGACATGTTCAGCCTCTATCATCTAGGACCTTCCTGGATGGAAGGTTTTATGGGAGGTTTTGGTATAAACCACCCCCAAAGCCCTCTTTTTAAAAAGTATTTTATTTATAGCCGGGCATAGTAGCACGTGCCTTTAATCCCAGCACTTGGGAACAGAGGCAGGGGGATCTCTGTGAGTTCAAGGCCAGCCTGGTCTACAGAGAGAGCTCCAGGCCAGCTAGGACTAAAGGGAGACCCTGTCTTGAAAAGACCAAAAATAAGTATTATTTTATTTTTTATGTGTATGAATGTACTGTCTGCATGTAGGATGGTGTACCCATGTCGTGCAATGCTGCAGAGGTCAGAAGAGGGTGTCGGATTCCCCTGGAACTTGAGTTAAAGACAGTTCTCAGTTGCCATGTGGGTGCTGGGGATAGACCCCGAGTCCTCTGCAAGAGCAGTCGGTGCTCTTAACTGCTAGGCCATCTCTCCGGCCCCATATTATTTTTATTTTATGTGTATGAGTGTACTGCCTACACATATGTAAGTGCACTCATGTTGTGCAATGCCCAAGGAGGGCTGAAAACAGTGTCAAGACCCCCCGGAACTGGAGTTACAGACAGTTGTTAGCCACTGTGGGGGTGGTGGGAAGAGAACTTCAGTCCTCTGCAAGAGCAGCCACTGCTCTTAACTGCTGACCAGCCCAAGAAGGCCTGAGGGCTCTATGGACGTTGTGCTGTGAGGTCACTGGTATGTCTCCTCAGGCATGCTCTTGCATGCCAGGTAGTATGTCTGTCACCTTCATATCACCAGGATACTTGCCAAGCTGAGTGAATAGGAGAGCCTGGGCTCCACCCCAAGCCCTGCTTCTCTGCTGTGTGACTTCAGCCAGCCCTCATTCCCTCTCTGAGCCCAGCTTCACCAACTTTAAAGGAGAGTATTTTTGGCAGTATCTATCTGGCTTTGGAAGAGTGAAATCAAAGTCCCTCATGTGCATAGTAGGCGCTGACAGTTCTTTCAGACTTGGAGCTGTTTGGTGTGATCCTCGGGGGGTTGATGGAAGGCTCAGTTCTTCATGACTCAGTCACAGGACTATTCATCGCAGGCCCACACCTCCAAACAGTGTAATGGAACTCCCTGCGAGCCGTGTTTGTGGGCTGGTGAGAAGCCAAACACTGACATGTGGTTGGATATTTGGCAAGATAAACTGCACACAGTAGGTGCTTGCACATGACACCATGCGGTGGGGGAAGTGCAGGCTGGGTTTGAGTCCTACTCTCCAGGAACCAGTAAGCTGCCTCCAGCAATCACTGCTTCTTAGAACTTGATTTGCTCAGGAAAATGGGTTTAACAAAACAGCACACTTGTGAAATGGAGCCAAGATGGGGAAAGGTGGACCATAGGCAGAGTAAGAACGAGATCACTGTGGGAGAGAGGGATAAGAGACCTCCCGCAGCCCAACCTGTGGTGGGGGACACTGCCTGCAGCCAGGCCCTGAACTCACACAAGGTCAGGCAGGCTTCAGTCCCCAAAACAGACTCCGACTCACCGCCTAACTGGAAAATATTCTCAGTGTCTGCAGTTCTTGATCTGGACCCAATGCTGAAATTATTGCAGGCTTCTTTTTTTTTTTTTTTTTTTTTCATCCTGTCCTTTTTGACAGCTTGAGCAAAAGGAGCTGTTTTTGAATTTCAGAAGGGGAAACACACACACACACGCACGCACGCACACAACCCAAACAGAATCATTTCTGCAGGACAAAATGTCCCCTGTGCCGGGAGCTGGCGGCTCAGCCCCTCAGCTGGCCTCACAAGCACCCAGTGTCACCGTGGGTTATGTAAGCATGGTTTGGAGCTGGGAGCTGGGACATGGCCTTGGGTTTTGAAAGGAGGCAGAGGAGCTGGGATGAGGTTGGCTCAAAATAAATCCAGGAACTCAAGCAGGGAAGGAAAAAAAAAAATCCTGCGACTCTGATGGAAGGAATATTTAGATGTGCAGTCTGGAAGGCCCAGACTAGAGCCTGGCCCAGCATGCACTGGGGGGAGTTCTGGGTGCGGTGGGGGACAGCGTGACTCCTGGGGGTGGATGGAGGGTGCCGATACTCTCATCCCTCCTGGAAGAAAACCTCCAATTCCTAATGTGTTCAAAGAAAGCTTGGCCTCTGCTCCCTAAGCCTCTAACCCTGCTTGGGATTTTCTGAGTTCTACATGAGAAAGACCTTTGTTCCAGGAAAAATGACTAGAGACAGAGGACCACCAACTCTTGCCACTGGGCCTGACAGTCCTGGTGTTGAGCCTCATATTCAAGGAAACCCTTTAGTCCAGGGCAAACAGGGACAGTCTGTCACTCCAGGAGAGACAACAATGCTCTGTCATGGTGATTACCGAGGAGTGTCCTGACTGGCAGGGCTTAGGTCACAAGGTCACTGGCTGTCACTCCAGGCAGCTTTTCTATGCCCATTTTACACACTGAGCAACTGAAGCTGCAAGAAGATACATGAGACAGGGAGGGAGGAGACACAATCTTTTCAGTTTTTTCCTGATTTTGAGATAGGGCCTATGCAGCCGAGCCTGGCCTCAAACTCACAATCCTCCTGCCTCAGCTTCTTGAGTGCTAGGGTCACAGATTGAGGCTTATCATCTGAGGTGCCCGAGTTACCACACACTCCTTGGGGGGGGTCTTCGAGCAGGTGACTTCAGTGTCATAACCTGAACTTGCACTACTGGAGACAGCCATGACTGAGCACAGAAGGCCAAGTTCAATGGGAACCAGTGGTCAAGTGGAGGACCAGGACAAGGACCACCAAGATACAGCAGGAGAAGCCACAGCACAACAGAATGTGCTTTAGGGGCAGAGTGAGAGATCCAGGCCAAGAGGGTGCATGGCAGCCTCAAAGACTGGGACTGCATCCTGAGGGAATGGGACCATGGAGCATTTCCTTGGCATTTCCAGGGTCAAGCTTGTAATTGGGAAAATGGCTCCAGCTCTTAAACCAGGAATCGTGTTGGAGGAGGAACGACAGGACAGCAGAACCCTGAGGGAGAAAGCTGTAGAAACTGTCCTCCAACAGGCTGATTAAAAAGACTAGAAACTGGGGGCTGGAGAGACTCCCAAGCCAGAGTCTCACATGGGGGTTGGAGGCTCAGGGAGCAGAGGCCAAGCTGTCCTTGAACACATTAGGAATTGGAGGTTTTCTTCCAGAAGGGATGAGAGTATCGGCACCCTCCATCCACCCCCAGGAGTCATGCTGTCCCCTGTCCCACCCAGAACTTCCCTCAGCGGTTAAGAGCACTGGCTGCTCTTGTAGAGGACCGAGGTTCCACTGCCAGCACCTACATGGCAGCTGACAACCATCAATAACTCTAGCTCCAGGCGAATCCAACGCCCTCTTCTGACCTCTTCAGGCATTGATGACACAGGTGCACTTGTACACATGCAGGCAATACACTCATACACATAAAATAAAAATAATAAATAAAATATTTTTTTAATTTTTTATTTTTTATATGTATGAATGTACTGTCTGCATGTAGGTTGGTGCACCTGTGTTGTGCAATGCCGCAGATGTCAGAAGAGGATGTCAGATTCCCCTGGAACTGGAGTTAAAGAAGGTTCTCAGCTGCCATGTGGGTGCTGGGGATCGAACCTGGGTCCTCTGCAAGAGCAGTCGGCGCTCTTAACCGCTAGGCAATCTCTCCAGCCCCATAAATGAAATATTTTTAAAAAGAGAAATAGAAATTGGCTGAGTTACATAATTGAATCTAGCTTCAGGTATGGCTGGATCCAAGGACTCAATGTGAAAAATAGCCCCATCCATGTCTTAACCGTTTCTCTCGAGACTATGATAGTGAGATCACATCAGAAGCTTGAAGCTTGTCCCCAGAGCTAGCGGTCCCACCAGAGAGAAGACGCCCTTACACAGTGCTTTCAGCCAGGTCCTGGGAGCTGGCACAGGCTACTTCTGGTAGCATGCCTGGCCAGTCACAGTGGCATCTTATCTGCACACATGCCATCAGCCTGGCTCATGTCATGGCCCAATCCTCAGTCAGAGAATGGGGTCAACCCCGTTCTACCCCCACAGTCCAGGAAACCTGGGCTCTGCATCCAGAAGCCTTGGCTATAGACTAGTTGTCACACAGTAATCCAAGAAGGGCAGTTGGAACTTAAATGCAGTCTCTGCAGGGTGAGGCTTGCACACACAGGCTGGAGAGTCAGCCTATAGAAGCTTAAATAATTATATTTTCTTTTTTTTTTTTAAGTTCTTTTTTTTTAATTTTATTTTTGAATGTGTATGAATGTACTGTCTGCATGTAGGTTTGTGCACTCATGTCGTGCAATGCCGCGGAGGTCAGAAGAGGGTCTCGGATTCCCCTGGAACTGGAGTTCTCCTGGAATTGGAATTACAGATGGTTCTTAGCCGCCATGTGGGTGCTGGGGATCGAACCTGGGTCCTCTGCAAGAGCAGTCGGTGCTCTTAACCGCTAGGCTATCTCTCCAGCCCCTAAATAATTATATTTTCAATGCTAGGGATGGGGGCTGGCAATTGCTAGGCAAGGACTCTATAAGCCCACATGCTCAAGCCCTACATTTCAGAAATTTAAGTCATGATCTTAACAGCTCACAGATAGTTATCACTATCTACAGGTATGTGTGTGTGAAAAAAATATACATATACATATACATATATATATATATGGTTTACATTTGGTTTGTGAGATGTTTGTGCCATGTGGTGGTCAGAGGACAACTTGTGAAAAATGATAAGGACACACAATGGAATATTATTCAACCTCACAAAAAAAAGGGAAACTGCCGGGGGCTGGAGAGATGGCCTAGCGGTTAAGAGCGCCGACCGCTCTTACAGAGGACCCGGGTTCAATCCCCAGCACCCACATGGCGGCCGAGAACCGTCTGAAACTCCAATTCCAGGAGAACTCCAGTTCCAGGGGAATCCGAGACCCTCTTCTGACCTCCGCGGCATTGCACGACACGGGGTGCACAGACTTGCATGCAGACAGTACATTCATACGCATACAGAAATAAATAAAATTTTAAAAAAAATTTTAAAAAAAAGGGAAACTGCCATTTCCAACAGTCTAGATGAAACTTAGAGCGTGACACTGTGAAATGAGCCAGGCACAGACAGACCCTGCCCAAGTTCACGAACACACAGGATCTAAATGATCAAGTTTGTAGATGCAGGAGCAGGTAGTGGTGCACCCTCCTACCCATGGTCTTGCAGTCCTCCAGGCATGGAGCCTCATTACCAATCAAGGCAGTCTGTCCCTATGCTGAATGGCCCTGCAGGAAATCCATCCTCAGCTCCAAATGACAAAATGATAGAGTAAGACCCAGGCATGTCCCACACCAGCATTTATCCTCAGGAGAGCATTCCAAAGGAGCAAAAACAAGAGACGTTCTCCCTGGTGTCTGTCAGGAAGGCTGGCCACTGGAAAAGCATGTTTGTGTGGGGTTTATTTACTTATTTTGGAGTTTTTGAGATAGACTCTCATTGTGTAGCCCTGGCTAACCTTGTACAGCACAGGCTGACTCAAAACTCATGTCAATTCTCCTGCCTCAGCCTCCTGGGTGCTGGGAACATAGGCACATGTCACCATGGCTAATGGATCTTTGGGGTGTATTTTCTTTGGGAAGTGTTGTGGGTGAAATATGCCAGGCCAGTGTTTACCACAGAGCCATACACTTGGCCCTGTGTGTAGCTCAGTTCCTCCCCAGATCCCACCACAACTTAGCACATATGCCATGTTGTGAGGGGATAGGCGGGGGACAGACACAGCAGGCCAATGAGGCAGCCATGGTGCTGCAACTCCATGCTTGCATGGGAGACTGTGGCTGTCTCCCATCGCCCACCCAAGCCTGCAACCTCTGCATCCCTCCTGAGAGGAAGGTGAGGAGCTCACTCAGACCTTACTGACCTCTGGGAGCTGTGTTATTTACTCCCTCTTTGCAGGCCCAGGAGAAGCAGTGGCCAAGAGGCCCCCAGGACAGCATGGCCTGGAGAGAGCCACATGGTCACATCCTGACCTTTTTGGGCAAACTGGGAGCAAAGGCCCCTGGGCCTGTGGAGTGGCACTGCCAGGCCTTGTCAGGGCTGCCCAGTGGGCCACTTGCTTTTTGCTACAGTTCTGCTTCATGGAACTGAGGTGGCCACGGCTAGACATACGAGCTCTCTCCGTGTGCCCTGGCCTCCGGACACGGCTGAAATAATCTCAGGCTCTGCTTCTGACTCATTTAATACTTATCTGGAGATTAAAAAAAAAAAAAACTACCCAGAATTTTCCCAACATGGATTGGGGACTGGGCACTGACTGTATGGCAATGGCAGACTCTGTGGATGGTCAGGGAGGGTGTCTGGACCTAAAACTATGTGGTCCCTGCTCTTGGAAAGAGAGGCAGTGGTAAAGTGCCCCTGCAGTATAAAGATGAGAGGGCTCCTCTGAATGCTGGCCTGCAGGAAGGGAGCAGCATTCTGAGCAGCATTTACGAAGGTCATGCAATAGGACAAACAGTCCTCAAAAGTCTCAGGAATAAAACAGCTTTTGACCAAGTCAGGTGCAGGTGTGCGCCTGCAGTCCCAGCTACCCAAAGCCTGAGGCACAAGAATGGCCCAGGAATCTGCAAGAGACTGTGTCTCTCAATAGGTTACTGTTGGGGCTCCTAACATTTGTTGAAAGGCCACTATATATTGAGGCTGAGTCCCTGCACACAGGATCCTGTACACCTGTTCCCATGGTAAGGCTATTTCCCCATCTACAGTAGAGGGAGAGGAATGTGAGACTGGCAAGTCTGAGCCTGTGTGGCCCCTGCAGGGGATTGTCCTGGGCTCAGCTCTACATGATGCACACACTGTGTGTTACTCAGTGGGCAAGTCCTCTTGGTGACCTGTGACATGAGGCACTCCAGAGGAGAAGGGGAGGCTCAGGAAGGCAGAGTGGCCCAGAGCCCAGAAGCCTTGGACCTAGAGCAAGGCTCTGACTAGACCCAAATCCATGTATCCTGTCTATACCATTGCTCACACCCGCCACACGGTGTGTGAAGGTTTGGGGTTTGTGTTTGGCTCCGCTGCAGCTTTGATCTGTGGCCTCAGCAGGTCCACGGGCTTCATGTCCAGCAGCTCCAGATCCACAGGCTCTCAGCCCGTGCTGTCACTTCACCCTCCTGCCAGGATCCCTCATCCATCTGCTCCTTTGGTGTAGATGCAGAATCTACCACTGCTTCAAACCAGACTTCCCCTGAGGCTGCCGATCAGGCAGCCATTTGTGAGCCCAACGTGTTGGGAGGGGTCCTGAGAGGAGGGGTCAGGGCAAAGAAGTGAAAGGAAAGATGTGATGTGCAGAAAGGCTGCCTGGAGTAGGACAGCTGGGAAGCTCAGACCTTGTGGGTTACACCTCAGGTGCCCTGATAGAGGGACCAGGGAATATTCACCACCAATGCTGGCTGTCTGCCTAAGGTCAGCTCCCGGAGCAGGACGATGTGCTTGTGGAGAGGCAGCCCCTTACCTGGCACCAAGGCATGCAGGCTGTGTATAGGTGACCTCCAGGGTGGCAAAGATAAGTGGGGTAGGACAACTGCCAGATGTTTGTCCATCTGCTCATCCATCCACCCCTCCTACCCACCTCCTCATCCACCATCCACCAATCCAGAGCTGAGGGGCACTCAGGCTGAAAGCCTACCATTACCTTTCAAAGACTGTGTGCCTGTATTAGACTGTTTCACCAGGAGTTCTCACCTACTAGATAGGACTCACCCTCAAAACTGGTTTTTCAATCCATAAAATGGGTATGAATTTGGTATCCATCTCGGAGAGTTGAGAGGATTCAATTGTCAGGTTTGTGGAAAATGGCTGGCATGTGTTCTATAAGTGGCAGTTTGTCTATTTTCTCTTACCGTAACAAGAGCACACCAGAGCCAAGGCACCATCGGCAGCAAAAGCATCTGAACTTCAGAGACACTTTCAGTGCTCTGCTGAGTGCTTCCTTGACTCTGCAGGCTGCTCTGATACTTCTAGTGAGGGCTCAGTCTGAATATTTTCAGAGTGCTGGCGATGGAAGCCAGGGCAAGTTGCTTGGCAGTGCTCACCACTGAGCCCCAGCCCTATTTCTGAGGCCTAGAACCGGCATGGAACTCCCCTGTTCACATCCCCACCCCCACCCCACCCCTACTCCCCAGCACCTTGGCAAAGTCAAGGTCTTCAGCAGATCAGCATGATGTCAGGTTCAGGCCCTATACTGTGAATGCAGGAAGAGACTTACTCAGCTAGTGCCCTGTTAGAGGAGCCAGTTTGGAGCAATCACAACTGGGCCCACACCCACCCAGCACCCTCCTGGGCCTCCACCAGGATGATTCAGCCCCAATTATCCCCTAATTGTCTCAGCCTGTGGACTCCCAGCTGGGGCCCTCCTCCCCCAGCCTGCGTGACTAGATCCTGTAGGGCCTCAGACAGGCGGGGAGCCCCTCTGCAAAGGAATGCTGCCTTCCAGGCTTTTCCAGGCTTCTCCAAGTCTGTCTTCAGCCCCTTCTGCTGGCCCCCTCTGCACACATGCCTGCGTGTCCGAGATGCCTGTGGAAGTCCCTGCAGGAATGCACCTCTAGCATAGGGGAGCCTGGTTCTCCACACTGGGCCTGCTGCTTCTTGCTGACCTGCTGGGCTCTGGGCAGCAGCCAATCCCAAGCCTCCAGAGAGGCACTGTTCCACATCTGTGTCCCACACAGCAGCACTGGTAGTCAGCAGCTCGGATCCAGAGAAGACCCAAAGGGGTCATGGATGGGAACAGCCTTGGGGAGGTGGCACTAGAGCTTTAGCCAGGGCCAGAAAACACCAAAACCAAGCACCCAGGGCTCCACAGCAATCAAAGGACCCTGGACTAAAGCCCTGGGGGAGGGGAAATACACTAAAAGGCTGATTTTCATTTTCAAGACTCAGGAATCTTGTCTTGGCCAAGAATGCTTACAGCAGGCTGAGCATCCTTACTCTGACAACCCAACACTGAGCACACTCATGTCTAATCCAAACGCTGTATTCTGGGGTATCTAGGAGGCACAAACACTGCTTTGGATTTGAGATCTGATTAGGAGTGGCAACTGGAAACACTTTGGGTCCTAGGCACTTCTGTAAGGAAGTCATCTAATGAGTGCAGAAGTCATCTAATGAATGAGTATTGTTTTCAAGACCCATTGGAGGCAGGTGGTGGCTCACAGGCCTCTTGCTAGAGGCAGGAACCCCCCCACCCCAATCAGTTCTGATCAGCAGGTGCTCAGGACTGAACTGATTCCCCAAGGACACCTGTCTGCAAGTAAGTCAGAGTCCTTACTGCACCACAGCTTTCAACCCTAGCCTGTTCCCTCCCCTGCCACAGATACAGGCCACCATGTGCTTAAAGTGGTCTCATCCTCCAGGCCACCTGCCACGCTCAATACAGTCCAGAGCCACAAGCATCACTCCCTTAGGTAGATGGCTCTTAGGAACACAAGTGGCATTATCCTTCCAGGCTGACACTTGTCTCCATTAAAATCTCTGTACAGGGCTCAGCACTCCTGGAAGGGTGAGTTCAGTGAGTGTTGGGTTCGGGCTAGGGGGTGCAGCTCAGCTGATGTGGGGGTTGGGGGGGCAGCTGGGTCCTCTAGGCCAGCCCAGCAGTGAGAATTGTCCTTTTGATGTTGGCTGCAAAATCCAGAAAACTGTCCCTGAATCTATAGCCCATTGCCTCAATATTAAATCTCATTAACATGAACCTCATCTACCAGTATTCCCCTGCCGTCCAGACCAAAGGGCCTACTCAAAGGGATCCAGATTTGTTGTTCTAGCAAAAAGAAACCAGAGCCCACATCAAGTAAGCTCAGAATCGGATCTACAACCCAGGGAAATGCTGCCAGATGCTTAATTGTGCTCCAATTACACAGAATGCTCCAGAATCACTGCTCTGGGCAGCACAATGCGGATGGCCATTATTACATTTGGACAGCCCTGTTCAGTTTTATGCGATCTTTGCAAATACTATGTGGTTCCTCGAGAGCTACCACCCCATTCGAACACTGCCAAGATGGTGGCTGCTCATTGCCAACGACAGGCACCAAGCACCAAGCACTGGCTGCAGGCACTGAGGAGCAGGCAAGGTTCTTGAGGAACTTCCAGACCCAGTGGGAAATGGCTCTCCATTCCTCTTCCCTCCCACCTCCACCCTGCTACAGGGTGAAAGTAGTGAGACCCCAGAAGAGCTACAGAAGAGCTACTGACAAGCGGTAAGAGAACCTGAAAGGTGGTCTGGGAAGGCCCCTGAGGGACCACACTGGACCAACTGAGAGAGGCAATGGCAGGGTGTGGTGCTGAATCCGCAGCAGGATCAACTGCAGGGTTACAAAGTAGCTAGCAGGAGGCAGTGTGGCTGGAGACCTGTGACTGTTTCATGGAAGAGCTTTGAGCACAGGATGCTACTTGTCTATTTACAGTCTGGAGGCTCATTTGTGGGAGAGGAGGAGCCAGGTGGAGGGAGAGGGCCTGACAAGGTAGAAGGGTCAGATCTACACAGATTTTGAAGGCAGAGTCCATCAGATGGGCTGGTGCATCCAACACAAGCATGTTTGATGGAGCCAGGAGCCAGGGTAAGCTACAGATCTGACTGGGCTGTGTCCTCCGCTCTCTCCACTGTAGCCCATCCCTGGAGTTCTGCAACAAACGTGCTGCCTGCCACTAACATCAGTGGGTCAGCAGCTCTGACACGCTGGGTGGACCCTGGGCTCTTTTGGACACACGTGGGCTCTACTCATCCTTCTTGCCTATGAGATAATCCAAGGGGTTTCAATGACCCACTATAAAGTCTTCAGACATGGCAATGGCTGTTGCACAATGAACAGGGCACCCTGGAGTGACCAGTTGGGTGAGCTTAGGGTGCTGGGATCCTGCCGGACACTGGCTCCCACTCTTCTCCAGGGGCTCAGCCTGAAGCCTGCACAGGTGTGCACTCACAGCCGCAGCAAGGAGCTGTGGCCTTCCTGGTTTGATCAGGTACCAGGGTCAGCCTCTGCTCTTCCCGCCTGACAAGCTCCATCGCAGAAGTGCTGATCACAGTCCATTCCACTTGAGAACTTCTGATACCTACTGCTTTATTTGTTCCATCCCTAAATTTCAAGATTTTCATTGCTTAAAGGACTATGTCTAATTCCCACACTACTAAAATTTCTTTTGTCTAATTTCTAATCAAGTCCACCAAGAACTTTGGAAATAAATGTGGGAAGCAGGTATGGGCCGCACTCCCCACAAAGAACATTCACTGTAAGCAGGGCGTGGTGGCGCGCGCCTTTAATCCTAGCACTCGGGAGGCAGAGGCAGGCGGATCTTTGTGAGTTCAAGGTCAGCCTGGTCTACAGAGTGAGTTCCAGGACAGCTGGGGCTACAGGGAGACCCTGTCTGGGGGGGGGGGGGGTATTCACTTTATCCAGTTATTCCTTCCACTATTTTTGTGAGTGGCAAAAGGTATGGAGAAAACTGGGTAGGAGGGAGCCGAAGTGCTGGCCACCTAGAGTGCCCTCTACGCCCTTCGTGTGGGAGAGACTACACAAACCATGGAGGCACTTGTGGCTCACTGCTGTGGTTCCCAAGTTCAAGGTACTGTCAGACTCTTGCATAGAACATAGGTCCTAGAGTCCCTTGTGCAGTTCTAGGGTACACAAGGCCCTCATAGGAGAGCGACTGTCCCAGTGCCAAAGTCTGAGTGGTACAGAGAATGCAAGGTTCTCAGTGCTAACGCCAGGCCAGCCCTGGGAAACCTCAGCCTGTAGACCCCCTCTGGCCTCCAGGCCCTGTGGCTAGCTCCCCTATTTTGCAGTGCAGGTAGCCCGTAGAGCTGTTCCAATCTTCCCTGTGCCACATACTGAGGTCTAGGAGTCTGGGCAGCAGGACAGGGTGACAGAAAAGAGCACTGCCCAGCTGAGGGGCAGTGGAGACTCTTCGGAGTGAAAGCGCCTCTCCCCCAGCTCTGCTTTGACGCCTTCCAGCATAGCAGGTGAGTGCACTAAGGAGAGATTAAAAAGGGTTGATAAACCCAACTGCAACTGGGTGGGGACCTCCAGACCTGTTGATACCGAGGGGCCGAATTTCCCAGCAGCCTCTAGCTAGGCACGACGGAATGACTCCCATGAGCTGCAGGGTATTTGGAGTAAAGGCTCAACCTTGGAGAAGTATTAATGAAAATGTCACAGGCACTAAAGTCAAAGCAGATGTGAAGTCAGCTACATGGGCAGACATAGCTGATAAGAAACAGCCCAGAAGAGAACAAAACCTCTTGAGATTAGGTCAAGGGCAGACCAAAAAAAGAAAAAAAAGCATTGGGGGTCCCCCATGGCCACGAAGGGGAGGTGTTGCTCCTACAGAACAAGCTGACATCTCTGTGCTGCTGTGCTATACATTGACACCCCAACAGGGCAGCGTTGAGGCCCCCCGCATCAGCAAATAAATATTACGTCTCCATCTTCAGCTAAGAGGAGCCGCGGTGCGTTCCTATTACTTCATGTGGATTAACCATCTGGAAGTTGAATCAAGCCACAGAGTAAAGAATGGGATCCAATTTTGCATTCACCAAAATAAGCCGTACTAGTCTCAATTTATGGCAGATGGTTATGCAGTCTCAGCGGGCCAAAGAATCTCTCTGCAAAAGAATAAAGTTTATGCCAATTACTGTAATAGGAACCAGCACAACAACTGTGTGGGGTTGACTAAGATCGCAGAGATGGCTGTACAGCTCATAAACTGTGGGGGGCCGGGGGAGCGATGGGACCCAATTCATTAAGATAAGGGGAGAGAAATGAGCACACAGAGTCATAAAGCAGAAATGTTTCCTTGCCAAGGATGGAAGGGGCAGAGTTGCTGGGACAGGGCCTGGGATTAGTGCTCCAGGAGGGGGCAGGAAGTGGGTCGTGGTGGAGGCAGGTAAGCAGGAATGGGTTAAATTCCGGGCTTCCCTGCTCCATTCACTCAAAACAGATCCACAGGCTCTCTGGCCTCAGAATCTGGAATAAGGCCATCATAGCTGGAGTCTGGAGGTGAGTGGCAAGAAGGAAGGGGGTGGCTGGGACAGCACGGCCTGGCCAGCTCCGAGAGGACTGTCTCTCCTGAGAACCAAGATGGAATGTCAGGCCCCGCGCTCCTTTGGGCAGGTGTCCCTGGCTGCAGGAAGCTCTGCCTTTTACAGCTCGGTGCATTCTAGTGCCCTCATAGAGATGGGAAGGGGAACACTAGGCTACTGCTCAGGGCTGCCTGGGTAGAATAATGCTCCTGGGGGTAGAGGGTTGTGCTCTCTCCAGCTACCAGTCAGTCTGCCCAGTGAAGTGTTCCCAGCCGCCTCTGTGAGACTGGCTTCCACGGGCCTGCTCCCACCCTCAACTCTGCAGCCTGTGCCCTGCTGGGGCTGAGGCCACAGGCTCCCAAACAGCACTGCCGCTCAGCTTCTGCATCTTTTAAATGAAAGCTGCTGACTTCAAGCCAGGTGGTGCACGCCTTTAATCCTAGCACTTGGGAGGCTGAGGCAGGCGGGTCTTTGTGAGTTCAAGGCCAGCCTGGTCTACAGAGCGAGTTCCAGGACAGCTGGGGCTACAGGGAGACCCTGTCTCAAAAAGACCAAATAATAATAATAATTAATAATAATAATAAAGAAAGCTACTGACTTCAAGGCCAGCGGTCCCATTCATCCAGGACTGTCCTGGCCTCCTGGGAATCCTTTTTCCTGGGCAGTGGGATGGCAGATGACCCTAGCTAGGAGCCCAGTCCAGGGACAAATGCTGCTGCTTCACAAGTACAGCTCACACATTTCTAGGCACAAAGCCACGTTCCACCTCAGTGCTGTCTACCCAGACTTCCACTGGCAGGACACCAAGTGCAGAAGGGCCAAGGCTTCCTCCAGGGCCTATTCTTACTGGAGTGGAGGTGGCAGGCATGGGCTGCAGGTACTGAATGCCAAAACCCTCCATCCAGAGTGGACTCTGGGAGGAATTGGGCAGCCAGGCCTATTTTAAGACCCCAAGGTACCAATTGCATACACACAGCTCTCCTACAGGGGCAGCTACAGGAATCTGTGTTGCTCAGACATCTCTTCCTGAGCAGACATGGGGTCACCACCATCTCATCCCAGCACCTCCCCCAGTTCCCTGGGAGGATGGCTGCCATGTGACCAGCATAGGGAGTGAAATCCCAGGCAAGTGGGAGAAGCCTCTCCAGCGGGAGGCACTGAGAGTGCGGGAGCTAGCCAGCAGGAATGCAAGCACTGACCTCCATCACACAAATGGAAAATCTGAGTCAGTCACCAGGAGGGGCAGGAAGAATTCTGAAATTGCCGTCGGATTGCTAGCACCCACCTAGAGGAGGGCAGTGAGCTCACAGGCCACCAGACCTTGCTCCCAGCCAGAGACCATAGCACTGGGCAGGCACATGGGGGAGGTAGCCTTCTAGACCTTGTGTAGTACAGGTTCAAGTACAATTCCTTTGTAAAGTGCAGCAGCAAGAAGCACTCAGAGGGTGCCCTGCCCACATCCCTTTGTGATCTGCCCTCCAGGTGTTCACAGCCAGCCCCCGCCCCAGGGAGCTTCTCTCAAAGTACAAACCAGGGCAATAGAAAGGCTCTGGGTTCCCCTTGTGCACCTGGAGATGTAATACAAGTTCCTGGAGAAGCCGCATCCCTCATGGCCCACACCACCAGCACAGTGAGTGGGGAAGGAGGGACGAGGTGCCACTGAGGCAGGAAGATGGGGCCTGAGGGACTCAGCAGGAGCAGCCCACAACTGGGGAGGGGGCAGGTTTCTGGATACCTGTGGGGCCACTCCATCGGTCAGGCAGGCCCTTGTTTTTGCCTCTGAGATGTCAGGAAGTCTGTGTCTCAGAGGGTTTCTAGAATGGTTACTGTGAGGGCTGTTCCTTCTGCCTGCCCTTGTATAATAAGCCTGGAGGGCTACAGCTGAGATAATTGGCCTCCAGTTTCAGCAGTATGACCAGGGACAAGCTATGTGAAGGGCCTGAGGTCTTCATATGCGGACCATAACACAGTCGTAGACAACTGTGAAGCTGCAAGGTTGGTTACAAGTGTCCCTGGACACGACCTACGCACTTGTCAAGGAACGGTGAGAACCTAAGAACAGTGTTAGGAAGGTACTACCATGGCCCATCTGGTTGCAGCCTGTTTAGAAGTCTCATGGACCCAAGGCTACTTACTAGCGACAGGGCTGTGATCACAAAGCCCCAACAAGCACGCAGTCCTTTACAGAAAGCTTGCCAACTCCAGATCTAAACTGACAGCCTCCAGAGCCCACAGCTGTTCTGGCCTGGGACTAGGCCTCTATTGGTCCCACCTACCTCAAAGAAACCTGTAGACCAGTACTCTACTTTGCTTCAGGAACCTCCCTCTGGAGTAAAAGGCTATTCTGTTTGGACTTAATAGCAGCAGGCTGTGTCACAGTGCATAAAGGATCACCTTACAGTTTCTGATAAACTGAAGAGTAAGCGGATACAACCAAGGCCTAGAGCTGGGCCCATTCCTAGGCAGAGGCCAGGCCTTGCCATGTCTCATGGGAAGCCATGACACAGGGCTCAGGTTAACAAATCATGGCATCTTTAGAACCAACTATGAAGGTTTCATGAGGTTCAGGGCATCAGAGAGGAATACACATTCCGATCTATGGGAATTTCACCACAATCACCTTTGGCTGCTGAGCACACGTGGTGCTACACTGCAACTTGCAGTTTGTGTTGTGTGGCCGCTTAGGACCGATTTTATGATCATAAACATGGAGGGAAACACTCGTCACTGCCCATGCAGGTGTTCAGCACCATCAAGGAAGTCTGAGAAAATTGTGGGCAACAGTGTGAGGCTACAAATGCAAGGCCACATGGAAAACTGTTTTTGGCTTGGTGCTCAATCCTGCCCTACTGGGAAGTTTTGTTGGGACGCAGTGTATTAGTCCATCCTAGTTTTCTTTCTGCTGCGATTAAAAACACCAAAAAATGGAGGAGGAAAGGGTTTACAGGTTACAGATCATCAAGGGAAGCCCAGGTCGGAACCTGGAGGCCAACGGGCCACTGCTGACTCCACTTCTTCACTTTAAATTGTCATTATTTTTATGTGTATCAGTGTTTTGCCAGCATCATGCCATGCAGAGCCCACAGAGGCCAGAAGAGGGTGTTGGATCCCTCAAATTGGAGTTAAGGACAGTTGTTAGCCACCATGTGGGCGCTAGGAATCCAACTTGGCTCGGCAAGAGCAGCCTGTACTATCAACCACTAAGTCATGTCTCCACCCCTCAGCTGCTTTTCTTATACAGCCCAGGTCCCCCTGCCCAGGGATGGGACCACCCACGACAGGTTGGGCCCTGCTACATCAATTAGCAATCAAGACAATGACCCACAGATGTGCCCGCAGGCCAGGCTGATGGGGAATTCCTCAACTCAGAGTCCCTTTCCCAGGTGTGTGCAAGATTATGTCAGAGACAAACACTAACCATCCCAGTGTCTTTGGCTGTTTCTGCACTAAGAGATAGAAGTGAACAGCACTAACAGACCACGTGGCCCACGAAGCCTCAAATGCTGCTCAACCTTTTATACAAAGTTTGTGGACCCCTCTCTGAGAGGAGGATAGAAGCACAGCTTGGGCTAGACACAAGGGGTAGCAGGACTCCTACATGCACCCAGGGGCACCATTTTGAGAGTCAGGGTCCAGTGCATTCTGGAGATGAGGACAGAATCTGGTTTAAGGCTCCTTTAATTTGAAGAGCCCTGAAACAGCCCACCCCAGTGTCTGGAAATGGAGACGACCAGCCCTGCAGCTCCCTCATCTGTTCTCCTGTCCTATTTTGCACACTGACTGCCAGCACTGCTGCGTCCTGCTGCAGGTCCTCAGGGAGCAGCACTGCCAAGTCCCGCTGCAGGTCCTCAGTTGAACGGATGGCCTCCACAGGGTCTAGCCTCAGATGAAGGGACGGCCTCCACAGGGTCTAGCCTCAGATGAAGGGATGGCCTCCACAGGACCTAGCCTCAGATGAAGGGATGGCCTCCACAGGGTCTAGCCTCAGATAAAGGGATGGCCTCCACAGGATCTAGCCTCAGATGAAGGGATGGCCTCCACAGGACCTAGCCTCAGGTGAAGGGATGGCCTCCACAGGGTCTAGCCTCAGGTGAAGGGATGGCCTCCACAGGGCTTAGCATCCCAGGCTGAGATTCTCTGACTTGGCCCTGGAACATCTCAAGAACAATGTGCAGCTTCTACTCTATATGTTCAATGGTGGTTTTGAAGGGAGCTGCAGCTGCTCAGTGCTTCCAAGAACAGCTGGCAGGGTCCTCAGGAGAAGGACCTGGGTCTCCATCATTCTCCTTCCCTCCCAATCATACCAAATCTCATCTCTCAAACCACCAGCAGGCACAACTTGCAAACCAACCATGGAATACCACTGCCTACCTTCTGAGTGTTATCAGACTTGATGGCCAAAGGACAAAACCAGAAGTTCTCCATCCAGATGCTGAGGGAGCCCCACACTGTGCCCTTTGTACCCACAATTCAGTAGGAAGCAAATAGGTTGAATGCTAGTGTCACTCAACTGCTGAGGCAGCCAGACTGAGGCTTTTTACAGGCAGGCTGACTGCACAGGAGTCAGGGCTGAGAACGGTGAGGCTGCCATCTCTGAGAAGTGCAGGGCCCCAACCTGCCCAGGAGCCTCCACAGAGCAGGAGACCAAGACTCAAGAGAGGCTGTGGGGCTCCTTGGGTCACAGGTGCTGAGGCCTGCCCTGACTTTAGCTTCCTGGCCTGCATGGTGTCTGGTATCTAATCTTCAACTTTGCTCCTCCTGATGACTGTCACACAGATTTGTAGGAATGTGCCCATTCCTACATCTGTCTCCCACATTGGACGCATACCTGCCCTTACTGTCTCATCATCTCTGCTGCATGAGAGACACTGTCACCATGCATGCAAACACCACATCTGAAACAAAACACCCAGAAATGAACCCCAGACACCATGGTGACCCACCACGTGTTGATCTGCTCACATGGGCCTCCTTGCCCAATGCTGTGCTGCGCTACAAAGCGGTGACAGCACAGGCAGGAGGCTTTCTGAGGAGACAACAGAAATGAGTGAGGCCTGAAGAAGAGCACAGCTGCTACCCTTAGATAATGAACTGTGAAGGCAAAGCCCTAAAAGACCACTTTCTGCATTTCCTCCTTTAAAAATAAGGGCATGAAATTATTTAAGGAACCAAGGGGGACAACATAGCATGGCATAGATACATCTCAAAAATAAAACTGCCAGCCAGGCATGGTGACACATGCCTTTAGTCCCAGCACTTGGGAGGCAGAGGCAGGTGGATGACTGAGATTGAGGCCAGCCTGGTCTACACGAGTTCCAGGCCAGGTGGGGCCTGCAGGGAAAGCCCTGTCTCAAAAAGATTAATAAATAAATTAATAAAATAATTAAATAAACTACCTTCTTGTCTTTAATTTCCCCAAAACAGGACTGGTAAAAATGAAGGAATTCTTGAAAAGCTACAGGTGAAGTGGTCTACAGTGTTCCAAGCTAGCCGTGAAAAGCTGCAGGTGAAGTGGTCTGCAGTGTTCCAAGCTAGCCATGAAAAGCTGCAGGTGAAGTGTCTGCAGTGTTCCAAGCTAGCTGTGAAAAGCTGCAGGTGAAGTGTCTGCAGTGTTCCAAGCTAGCCGTGGAAAGCTGCAGGTGAAGTGTCTGCAGTGTTCCAAGCTAGCCGTGAAAAGCTGCAGGTGAAGTCTGCACTGTGCCAAGCTAGACGTGGCCCCAGCACCAGGGAAACAACACTCCAGCACACAAGTGGCATTTTGTGATCAAATTTATTTGTTTCAATTTCATTTACTTTGTTTTACTGTAATTTACACGAGAGACTGCCAAGTAAACTAGATATTGTACATTCACCACACATCCCCTCAATCTCCACAGCTGTCAGAAAAACATGTTAGAGTCCGTGTGCGGGCTGTTTCCTTATGTGCCCAGTTCCAATGGAAACTAGATGCCTGTGAGTTAGGTTCATGGAGGACACCAGGCTCTCAGTGTCCGGAGGTTAATGATAACCTTCCCGCTAACACTGTGACAAACCTATCTCCCAACAGTGCCCAGAGAGTAAACATCACCCTTCATCCTGAGGACACAGGGGACACAGGGGACCTGATCCCGGAACACAGTAAGAACCTGACATCTCTGCCTGATTCTCTGCCATTGCTCCAGTGGGGACACAGAACACAGGGGAGGAGGAAGGCAGACCATCAACAAATGGAGTACGAGTGTGTGCTGACCCAGAGGTTGGTGCGCTCTAGGAGGGACGGAGGTTAGAGAGGCAGTCTGTGACCTGAAGGCTTCAGCAGTACGATTCTAGTTATACTTCCAGGACTACAGGAGAAAAACAGTAGACAGAGAAAGCTGATGAAAAATCTTACCTAGATACTGTGCCTTCCTTAGAAAAGAAAAGAAAAGAAGGTGGCCGTGACTTCTGACTGCACCCATGATCCCATGATGCTCACGCCCGAAGTCGGAGGGTCCTTGCTGCCACGTTTAAAGAGCTCCTACCTCACCCTCAGCCTCTCCCCTGGCATGGATTGCAAAGGGAAAGAGCAAAAGGTCACATCCCGTGAGCTGAGAGGCATACAGACCATTTGCATAGTTTCCACATTATAATCCCAGGAAAGTCATTACAGAAACAGAACTCCACAGAAGGGCTGTGCATGGTCTACAATACCATTACCATCGATTTCCTTATCAACTTGTTTAAAATTGTCTAGTGTTTAATATAAATCACAAACCGTAATCACTGTTTTGCTAGGTTTGATGTAGAAAAATACTTGAAATTTAAAATACAAAAATCCAATAAAAAGTGGAAATTTTTTTTAAAAAGGATTTCCCCACCCTCAGGGCAAACTAGTAAAAAGAGGCCAGTAATTTTATTCCTAACTTGATACCGTCAAATTTGGCTGGGAGATACTGACCGTCTAGAAATAAATAGTTATAAATACATCCAGAGTTTATATTCAAGATTCACTGGAATAACTAAAAAATTTGTAGAACTCTTTCTGTAGGAGTCTGTTACTTATGGGACAAAAATAAAGTGTTTGGAGATGGCTGGGGGGGGGGGGGAAGAGAAATACGCTGGAGGGAAAAAAAAAAAAAGAGAAATACCCAAAGGCTACACATATTGGTCCACACCTAACATTTATGAAGCATACCAGCCAGCATCACATTGCAGTTGCTCTGTCCATCAATGGCATCACGCTGATAATTACTAAACTCTGCTCCAGGTATACATATTGAAAATATTTTCTTTTGCATTCTTGCTGAAGATAGGTACAGAGAGAGATTGTCCTAATCCCTCAGTGTGTTTGTATGTACATATATACACACACATGTGTACCTGGACCTGCAGCTCTACATGCGCTCTACATATAGCTACAGACACACACACATACACAACTGGGAACCTGTGTGTATGTGTGTATCACCACAGGCACACGCTGGAAACGTCAACACTGCGAGACACTGGTCGCTTCTTTACTCGTCACTGGCTGCGCTTGTTCCCCTCACTTGACCTTGGTTCCGTAGCTGTAAGGAAGTGAAGAGGGCACAGAGGTTAGCGCAGATGGGGCTCTAAGCACACACACTCCAGAGAAAATATGAGATACACAAGAATTTTTGGCAGAAAATGTTCCCCAAACTGTTACTGCATCTTAAAACTTTCCCCTAAAAAGACTGTGGCCACTATAATGTTGAAACATTTGTTTCATCAGGTTGAAAAATAAATTATAAGCAGAAATAAATCATACAAAATTAGTACTTAATGAAAGTAACAATAACTGAAAAATATTTTTATAAAATGAAAATTGAATTTAAAGAACTTTGGGAATATCTTGGAAGAGTTGCCGTGGCTGATTTATTGTTTTTTTCTTTATTATTTTTATTTTATGTGTATGAGTGTATTGCCTGCGTATGTAAGTGCCCCCAAGTCATAATGTCCCCACAGAGGTTAGAAGAGGGGGTTGTATCTCCTAGAAACTGGAGTTACAGACAGTTGTTAGCCATCATGTGGGCGCTGGGAATCAAACCCAGGTCCTCTGTAAGAGTAGCCAGTGCTCCCAACCACTGAGCCATCTCTTCAGCCCACAGTGGCAGCCTTTTACATTTGATGTGCAGTCAGTGTGGGGCAGGAGTCAGGGTGTGGGAGTAGTAGAGAAACTCTGTGTGGGTGTGGACATAAGCCCATACTCTAGTCCTCAGTGGACATGTGGCTCAGCATCTGCACAGGACAGCAGGCCACACACAGTTCTGCCCACTCTCCATCTCAGTCTATGGGGCAGATTTGGGTGCTCTCTGTCCCGCTAGGGAAATCTGAGCTCATGAACCACGGCGGAGAAGTAACACCACAGAAATGTTTTATGCTATATGTTGAAACCAAAACATGTTTATGACTAAGGGTAAAAGAGGAAGACTGTAGCGGTCCAGAAAACTCTTCACCTACAGTAAGCCACTGAGGTTGGCCTTGGGGGGTGGTTGAGGGATCTCTGATTTATTTCCCCAGGAATCACACACAGTTCTACTGAGAAATGGTTCTGGTTGGCCATCAAAACATCCATGGCACTGCCCCTAGAACCAGGGCTGCTACAGCCAACCAAAGCCCCAGTTACAAGGATTGGAGTAAAAACCCACGGGCTCACCATTTCTAAAATATGTATCTTTCCAATTCTAAAAACAGAATCACATTTAACACTGATAAGAGCATCTGTGCTCAGCAGTTAAGTAAGTCCCCATCACCAACAGGTCCAGGTTTGTAAACATTCTTTTCACCCAGGTCTTCACTTACACAGTTTGATAATGGCTCTGACCTACAGGGGACTCATCTAGGCATCAGCAGCCGACGTGCCTCGGACGGAACCCTTCTTACGCATCTAAATGTAAAATAAAACCGTGAGCTGCTAAAATCACTCTAAGTAAGGGTTAGTAAGCAAGGGAAGAAAAAAGATCCAGAAACGATTATATAGACTGCCTGCTTCTGGTATATCCATCTGAGGAGTAAAGTTCTGGGTCTCTCAACTAGTCCTGCCTTCCAGAAATTTGCAGGGGTTCTCCTTAAACAGCATGGAAAATACAAACACATGTTTGCATCTAAATGAACCCCTTGGAGAATAAATTCCTAAGGGTGTAATGTGGATATACTGTGGGAAAACACCTCAAGGGCCTGGTCCCCGCTTCTACTGTCTACTCCAGACAGGAAGCCATGAAGGTGTGGCCACCTCAGCTGCTTAGCAGAGCTACTACTCAGTGCTTTCACATTTACCGAAAAGCGGAAGAATGACAGCAACAAACGGAGGTACAATGTATGGCAAAAACAAACAAGGAAAAGCATGCAAGAGTACAGGTGTTCACAACAGCAGAGACAGAAAGACCACAAAGAAGAAAACCAGAAACTAACGGAAAGTAATCATCATCAATACACTTCTAATATTGACCCTCCGCCATCCCACCCATGAAGAGTCTGTCATCAGCAACTGACACCTGCCCAAACTCCCCTCCACCATCCAGCTTTTCTGCAGACTACAGGTTGGGGGGCGGGGTGTGTGTGTGCGGGAGTGGGGTTAGTGTGAACATACCCTCTTATGCTTAAGGTGCTGGGCATTTTCTTCAAGGCAAAAACCTTTGTGAAAAACCCAACTCTTAGAATATTTCTAGGTTGAAAATATTAGAATGTATGAAATTCTTTGATCAGGTATTCCTCAAAAGGCATGATGCCCTTGCATGGTTGATGCTGGACTGTAGGTAGCAGATGGCATTCTGTGGCCTCACAAGGAGGACATGGAGATCAGTCTTAAAACACTTGAAATTATTTAAAGATCAAACTGTCAACATGCCACCATGACAGTTCTAGCAAGCTCATGAAGGATTCGATCTGATGCCTGGGCAGCTTTTCCTGGGCCACTTCTAACTCACTTGGCTGGCTGGCTGGCTGGCAGGCTAGCTGCTGACCCCCATGGTGGGAACGAGAGCCAGCTCCTCTACCTGGCTCTCACCATGTTCAGTCATCACCAGAATAAGAACTTCCAAGGAAGCAAGAGTGGGAACTAGAGATCTCAGCCACATTCTGTTCAAGGGGTCAGGGTACTCACCACCTCTTCCTCACATTGACAGTTCACCACAAAAGTCAGTACCAAAAGGACGCCTTTCCAAAGGGTCCAACAACTTGTCCTTTCCAAGGGGGAGACCAACAACTCATCCTTTGCAAGGGGGAGATCAACAACTCGTCCTTTGCAAAGGGGGGTGGGACAACAACTCGTCCTTTCCGAGGGGGTGACTAACAACTGTGACTTTCTGTGACCCCTTAGCACTAGGTGGAGAGGCAGAGCTGAAGCCTGAGCAGCTGTCTGCAAGGGCAGAGCAGGTGGGTGTTTCTGGAGCCAGGAGCACCAAGGAGACTAGGCAAGGCAGGAAGAACCAATCCATGCTAGGTGTAGTAGTGCCAGGGCCACTTAAGAGGCAGAAGAGCACCTGACTGCTGTGGAGCAAGGACAGTGGTGAGAGGCATGGAAAGGAAGGCTGGACGAGCCTGCCTGCCTAAGCACCTGCGGCCAAGAGCGAAGGGAAGAGAGGGAGTCCTCCACGTCTACCAGTGCGCATCCTGCTTCAAAGACTCAGAACGCAGAGTCCTGGCCTTAGTGGGAGAAAATGGGGCTGAAAACAAAACCCCAACTTATAACACTGTCTCTATGAGAAAACATGTTCCAAGTTTCAATCAACTTAAAATATTTTGGAGTAAAATCCATTCATAAGTTGGAGTCTATCTATAGTTTACTTTATATGTAAGATAAGTTTAAAACATTTTATTGCCTTATAAAGAAAATATGCCCTAGTCCTCTCCAAAGGTTTGTATAAAACTAATTAGAAGCAGGCCTGCTCTAAGCACCCAAAGTAAGTAACTTCAGACGGAGATTCTATGCAGCAGAGACATTGATTCCTTCTGTGCCACACGGCATGATTTCCTATCGCTCTCCATGATTCCATGGGGCTCCAGCCTCACACAGGCAACCAGCCACCCACACCTGCAGAGCTTGCAGAGCCAGTCGGGCCTGTTGGCAGGACTCGTGGTGACAGCATGGAAGCCCTGAGAATCTTAAGACATTCCTTGGGTTCATTTCCCCACAAAGCCCCATTGCCAACTGCAGACAAGCGTGGCCCAGGGCAAAACCAAAACCAGACCCATGCAGGAGGAAGCCAGGAAAGATGGCCTTGGGAGAGAGGAGACATCCATTGGCTACAGGGAGGAGCCAGGGTAAGCTTAGCCATGAAACCACACTCCAACCTCTTGCCAGGGCTCACTGAATCTCTCTGTAGCCCACTAAGTAAGGAGGGCTCACTGCAAGAGGCAAGAGGGAGGCAGCACTGCTAGGATCAGAAAAGACACACCCACCTTGCCAAACCTAATGGAGAGAGCTGGGCTGACTGTACTGTGCAGGCTGTGGCAATGCACACCAAGCCAATGACATCTAGGTTTAAAAGGAACAAGCCAGGTACTGTCTCAAAGAAGGAAGGAATACCTGAGGCAAACTCTAGGTCAAGAGACCTTAGCAAAGGTGTTCAACAACAAAACTCAGAACATGTGAAGGGGTATTAGTGTCCAAAAAGCTCCATTTTGAAGAAGACAGTTGATGCAGCAATGACTTTCAGCAGCACTTCCCAATTCTGAGTCTACACTCAGGTTAAGCATGTGCTCTTATAACAAGGGAAATGAGAGAGCTCCCACAGCCAGGTCTTACTGTTTCTAGTTCTTTCTGAGTTTCATCTTCCATTCTCCTAATGTCCTCCATCGTCAGGTCAATCCACTTGTCAATCCAACAAAAGAGCTGGCGATGTAAGTTTGTAAATATCCGTTTTTCTTGCTTTTAAAACAAAGTAGCATAAGATAGTAAAAACATGGATTAGTGACACATTAACATTACATGTCCCAAGGAGCCCATGAAACTTAACATGTTTGAAAAGACTATAAAGATGACCAGGTCTCTTAATATTACCCTATCATCATTTTGTACAGAAAAGTTTAAAAAAAAAAAGTCCCCAGAAGGGCCAGCACGATGGCTCAGCATGTAAGAGGCTCCTGCTGCTGAGCCTTACAGTCTGCATTCAATGCCTAGGACCCAAATGGTGGAGGAGAGAACTGCTTCTTCCAAGTTGTCCTTTGACCTGCATTATGTATGCTGTGGGGCACTCACACAAAATAAATGAATGTAATTAAAAAAAAAAAGATCTGGGTCAAATGAACTTTCCCCTGGTAAAAGTACAGATGATCTCACAGAAACTGAGGGCAGGGGACATGCACAATCCGACAGCACATGCTCCTGCTGGGCCACCTGTTCTCAATGCCAAGGGACAAAGGCCAACTAGGCCTTTTCTGCTACGAAAAAATTAGAGGCCATATCTTACTTCTCAGGGCACTGTAGTTTTAAGAGCTGAATTTTTTAAAGTTGTATTCAACTCTCCCAAGGAGAAGTGTAAGGAACAGTGTGTACTTTTGGACAAGTTTCAACTTTTTCCATGAACAGAAAGGACTTCATCAATTACATGTGTGACTTGTATTTATCTGAACTGGACTGTTAATCTAGTTGCTATGATCCAAGTGGAAGAAGTCAGTATCTACAGTGTTGACCACAGGCCAATTAGAAGCAGGCACAGGATAATCAAAGGTCCAGGATGTGGGGATCCTTTCTTTAAAAAAAAAAAAATCTTACTAAGCTGGCCATTGGTGGCGTATGCTTTAATCCTAGCACTCGGGAGGTGGAGGCAGGCAGAGCTCTATGAGTTCAAGGCCAGCTGGGGCTACAGGGAGACCCCATCTCAAAAAGACCAAAGAAAAACAAACAAACAAAAACCCAAATACAACACTTATTAAAAGTAAAAAAGTTATGATGATGAAATGGTTGCAGTTGTGGGAATCAAAAGGTTAAGCTTAGTGTGGTGGCACACACCTTTTTATCCCAGCACTCGGGAGGCAGAGGCAGTCACATCTTTGTGAGTTCAAGGCCAGCCTGGTCTACAGAGTGAGTTCCAGGACAGCTGGGACTACAGGGAGACCCTGTCTCAAAAAGTCCAAAAACAAAACAATAAACAACCCAAAGAGGTTAAAACAGGATCTTTATAAAGATAATGGAGAAAAAAAAATATCCATCATAACCCCATGCATTTTAGTGCTGTGTATTGTGTAGTGCTGCGCAACACCATTTATAAACATTATTCATACAACTGTGATTTCCTCCACTTTTAGATCTAACAGCCTGTTATCTTCATCTTTTAAAAGTCAATTAGGGGGGCTGGAGAGATGGTCTAGTGGTTAAGGGCGCCGATCCCCAGCACCCACAAGGCGGCTGAGAACCGTCTTTAACTCCTGTTCCAGGGGAATCTGACGCCCTCTTCTGATGTCTGCGGCATTGCACGACACGGGTGGACAGACCTACACACAGACAGTACATTCATACACATAAAAAAAAATATAAAAGTAAAAAATAAAAGTCAATTAGGTTGGGACTGGAGAGATAGCCTAGCGGTTAAGAGCACCGACGCTCTTGCAGAGGACCCGGGTTCGATCCCCAGCACCCACATGGCAGCTGAGAACCATCTGTATCTCCAATTCCAGGAGAACTCCAGTTCCAGGGGAATCCGAGACCCTCTTCTGACCTCTGCGGCATTGCACGACACGGGTGCACAGATCTGCATGCAGACAGTACATTCATACACATACAAAAATAAATAATAATAAAAAAAAATTTTTTTTTAAAAAAGTCAATTAGGTTGGAGAGCCTCAGACCATATCACTAGTTCACAGTTCATGTGTTCTCAGCAAGGACCTCTACAGAAGATACTCCACATAGATGTGTCATAGAGGGGCCAGAACACCAGCTCTCCAGGGGGTACATGCTACTCACAAAAGGGGCTCTGTGCTCAAGTGCTATACAGCTGCTAGAAAACCACCAAGAAAGCACACTGAACAAAACCACCACTGCATTTCCCCCAAAGGACTCCTTGAAATCTCTTGTGCACCTGGCTTTAATACTTCTAGGGATAAAAAAAGACAAATGTTGCATGGGGCCAGAAACTTCATTTCATAAAAGAGAAAAAGCTGTTCAGAGTGTAGAACCTTGAATGAGAAATATCCCCCAAAAGATCACATATTTGAATATTTGGTCCCCAAATGGTGGCACTGTTTGGGAAGGTTTAGGAGGTGTGGTCTGGCTGAACAAAGTGTGTCACCGGGGGCAGGAAAGAGAGTGTGCAGCTCTCCACCTCCAGGTTACCCTCCTTGCTTCATATTTGTGGTTGAAAATGTGATCTGTGGATTGATCCTGCCACCATGCCTCTCCCATGCCATTATGGACTCTCCCACTGGAACATGAAACCAAAATAAGCTCTTCCTTCTATAGCTGCCTTGGTCATGGTATTTTATCACAGCAACAAAGAGTAAGTAATCCACAGTCCTATTCCCCAGTAGCTATCTTCTCTTAACTCTCCACCAACACCAAAGTCCCACTCTGATGGACTTACCTTCTGAATGAAGTTCTCTACTTTGCTTTGCAGCCCCCACCACTTAAACTTGATGGTCACCAGCTTATAGGCACACATCTTAGGGCAGTCAGGGGTGTTTGCCAGCTCCTTCTAGATGAGGAAAACCAAAAAGGAGAAACTGTGATTAAGTATTTATGTTTTGAATGAAATTGACAGTAGTGTAATAATATCACAGACATAACACAAGGAAAATCAGTCTATTTGTTTTTAATTCAAATATTTGGAACTCTGCAATCATTAAAAGAGCAGCATTCCCTATGCAAACTGTTCCTTCACAGGTTTCAAAGGTGCATTATTCTGCCTCAACTGACACTCAGTTCTTATTCCAGCCATGGCTTCTCAACAGCAAGCCTTTAATGCTGCTAAGATTCTCCTAGCACCATTATCCTACTCCTACTGTGGCTCTGCCAAGGACATTTCACTTGTATTCTCAAGTATCTGCAAGTGGAGGGCACAGTGGGTGACAGCAGACAGGCTCCAACCAGGGCAACAGCAGACACAGTCTGCAGTCACAAAGCACTGGGAGGCAAACCGCATACACACAGCTTCAGTTTCCACAAGGATCACACTGTCTTGTGATTGATGTCAAGGAATCAAGTCTTGCTCCATTAATGGGAAAATGCTAGAAGGCAAAGTGTAAGACCGCCTGCATTAGAGACACTGTAGAGAAAGCAGGTAAGCTGTACAGCTCACCTTGAGAGACAACAGTAACTGTTCACTGGCACACTGGGTCTCACCCAAGCCATGTCAGAGTATAAAAATATATTCTGGCTGGGCCTGGTGGTGCACGCCTTTAATCCTAGCACTTGGGAGGCAGAGGCAGGCAGATCTCTGTGAGTTCAAGGCCAGCTTGGTCTACAGAGTGAGCTCCAGGACAGCTGAAGCAACAAGGAGACCCTGTCTCAAAAAGACCAAAAAAAAAAAGTACTCTGAATTTTTAGGTTTAGCCAAAACAATTAAACATCTTATCTGCAAGAGGGGACAGAGGGAGAAATGGGGAACGGCTACAGCAAAGTATAAAACTGAAGTGCTGTGTGCAGGAGACTGTAACAGTTTATACTGAGCCACAGGAAACAGAGAGTGACGATGGAGTCCACACAGGGGTGGGCCTGCCTGATCTAGTGTGGAAGGCCTACATTAGTGTAGCAGCAAATGTGAACTGCAAGCATGGTCTGGGAAGGGGCAGTCCTGGTTGGCAACTCTATTATTCCATGAAGGCCCCCACCAGGGAAGTGCTAATGTGAAAATTCAGTATGTGTATATAAATATAAACACTGGACACCCTATGTCAGCTTCAGCAACTATTAAGAGCTGTTTATACCTCACCTTATACTAGGTGTTAGGCACACAAAACTGGCTTGAAAAACATGAATTATGTACATCGACAATGACCTAATTATTACATTAAATCAACACTCCTGCCTTTAGTGGCCTTCAGTCTTCCAGAAAGGACCCTTCTGCAGGATTCTATGGCATACACTGACACCCTGAGCCCTCTTGACTATGGGTCTGGTTCTAGATTGGGCTCCTGGTATGGTGAGGTCAGTTAGCCTCCGCATCGTAGATACCCATACCTCCCTCTGAAGGCCCAGTTATACAGAAAGTACAGCAAGGTCATTTTTTAGTAAGAAACAAGGCAATGCTGGGGTCTTTTGAATCCAGCATGTACCGCCAAAGAACTCCAAGCACTGTCTGGCTATGAGAATATAGCTCAGCTGTCAGGTCTACCTGCCAAGCACTAACCTAGGAACAAGGTAGCTCCAGCTGAGCTTTCCGTATTGCAGAAATCCTTAATTGCTGTTTGTGAAGAGGGGAAGGCTAGACTATCAGATTATTTCATTCTGCACTGAGGTAAAGCATAAGTGGGAGTGAGCAAGCTTTGCTCCAAGATGCGGATGGTAAACTTAACACGTCCTTTACATTCAAGGCTTGGGAAACCTGTAACTAAACATGCTCAGAACAATGAACATCCCCCTGCCCACACACCCAGGCTCAAGTTCCTCTATGGCTTGGTCCCCCTCCAACCGACCGACAACCCTCAGATACCCAGCTTGAACAAGTCTATTAAATAACTATGGGCTCATTCTGAGCCCCAAGAGCTGAGCACCTTGTTTTCCATAAAACCCTTGCATGCTTCTATAGAACTACCATTCATAAATGCAGGGGAAGTCACTTCTAACAAGAGCAGCCACCCAAACACAACATAGATATGCTTCCACCAAACCTAGGCTCCAAGCACACAGTCACATGACTTCCACAAGCAACCAGGTTGTTCCCACAGGCTTCCTAGGGACTCTGACAAGCTGCTTAAATCAATTACATTAACAGCAAGTATTACTAAGCTATGACAATTATCTAAAAAATTAAATGATGGGCCAGGCGCAGTGGCACCGCCTCTAATCCTAGCACTTGGGAGGCAGGCAGGCGGATCTCTTGAGTTCAAGGCCTGCCTGGTCTACATAGTGAACTCCAGGCCAGCTGGGACTAAAGGGAGACCCTGTCTCAAAAGTACCAAATAAGTAAATAAATAAGTAAATAAATAAATGGAACTCCCAATAAAAAGTTACTTCTCTAAGCTATCTCCCCACACTGCAGATCACATCAAATCTGAATCTTCTTTTCCTTCCAATATGATTATTTAAAAACCTGAGGGAAGAGTACCAAACCAATTACAAACTTAGTAACTGCTCTAGTCTTGTCCAAACCAAAGATTTCCTCACCTAAGGCAGCGCAGCAGAGGTGAAGTCTCCTAATCCACAATAAATAAAAGTATTCTGCTGTTAAGTTTTGTGTAGATTGGAGTATTAAAGTTTTTTTTGTATTAAAGTTTTTTTTAAATTTATTTTCATATGTGTATGACTGTACTGTCTGCACGTAGGTTGGTGCACCATGTAGTGCAATGCTGCGGAGGTCAGAAGAGGGTGTCAGATTCCCCTGGAATTGGAGTTAAAGATGGTTTTCAGCCACCATGTGGGTGCTGGGGATCGAACCCGGGTCCTCTGCAAGAAGAGTTGGAGCTCTTAACCGCTACCCTATCTCTCCAGCCCTGGAGTATTAAAGTTTAAAATACCGAAAGTTTAAAAGAGGAACAATGGTTAACAAAATAGCAACCAGAAGTTCTGTAAGATGAGAGAGTTGGGCTAACAAAAGAATCCCAAATTACGATATTTTTCCTACATAATTTAAATTTCATCCATAATGTAGCAAGCACTAGTTAGTTGTGAGATGTTTCCAAAATTGCATTTAAATAATTTGTATATTCACTGAATTCCTTGCATTTCATGTTACTAACTATAAATGAAGCTTCCAAACTCTAATCATGTTTTCAATTTAACAGTGCATATTAGGTTACTCAGCAGCATGTGGCTAAGGCCTTGAGGGAGCAACGTACACTACACTGACTGAGCAAATAGCATGCGTGGCTGTGGACGGTGAGCAATCAGCCCGTGTTAGTCTCAAGAACTAGTTTCTTAAATCTGCAACAAACAAATACATAGAAATGTAAAAGAGGGCTGGAGAGATGGCCTAGCGGTTAAGAGCACTGACTGCTCTTGCAGAGGACCAGGGTTCGATCCCCAGCACCCACATGGCGGCTAAGAACCGTCTGTAACTCCAACTCCAGGAGAACTCCAGTTCCAGGGGAATCCGAGACCCTCTTCTGACCTCTGTGGCATTGCACGACACGGGTGCACAAACCTACATGCAGACAGTATATTCATACACGTAAATAGATTAAAAAAAAAAAAAAAAAGAAATGTAAAAGAGAATTAGGAGAACCCAAAGGCATCTCCTACGAGGTCCCTCAGTCTCACCAGGGTGCCTTCTTCGGGTGGAGCGTGCACAGTGCTTGCTGTTGAGGCAGAGTTACTGCTTCGCAGAGGCATTCAGTTTTTCTGTGCGGCTCACACTCCTTTCACATTTTATTTTTCAGTGTCAGGCAATCTGAATGCTCAGTTTTAGCGGCTGAATTTGTGGTGTTAGGTTTCCAACCCAGATCTCACTAAGGAAGTTAAAAATAAATGTGCCGCTAGGGCTGCTGCCAGCGTGTGCATCACCAAGTGTCAACACAAGATCATAGAGTATATGCCAAGCATGTGTATGGGAATTTCAAGAAAAACCCACTCGCCAACTCATACCGTCCTCTCTCTCTGTTTCCTCAAGATGGCTGCTTATTCGGTCGGCCTTTTGGACAGACCTAGTTGGCTGCTGTATTTCTGTATGTCCACATCAAGCCCAACCTTTAACTGATTCTCATTTGGTTTTGACTGTTAACTCAACTCCAGTGGATCCTTATGAAGTGCCTACTGTGAGCACATCTATACCAGGTATTGCTACACATCACAATGAGGGCAATAGAGAACTGTGGTTTTAAACTGTGGAGACAGGAGAAAGCCCCCACAAGCCTCCAGTGGGGCTGGATTCATGTCAGGAGAGCCCTATCTGGGAGAAAGTTCAGAAGAGTGAACTAATCACAGACATGTCCCCAAAATGAAGCCAAGCAGGAAGGTAGCACCTGTGACAGGATCAACAGCCATGGTGCGAGTGTTTCTCACAGTAACTTGGTGCTGCTCACACCCCTCCTCCATCAGGACTTCCTATGCTCACTCACTGCCCTCAGGTGCAACTGCACAATGTGCAGCCATAAGTCCTCATGGGAAGGACCCAGGAAGCCACCCTGCAAGATGGCTGCTCTACCAAGTCACTTCTCAAACCAAGCAACACGCTGAATTTGAGGCCTGATTCCTTCGGCTACAGAGGCCAAGGAGCCAGTAGCCAGGCCAAGGAGAGAAATCTAGCTATGTGGCCAAGGGTACTATGAAGACCTGAACCTACCTGTTCAAAGGTCTTTGTAGAAGGCAATATAATGAATATACCATGCACAAAATGCATATTTAAGAACTTCTCAGAAAGTCACCAAACCAAGTAATCCCCCTAGCCACAAGCCATTCATGTCTGTAGGCCTCTTTATTGTACAGAATCCAGAATGAGGCCTAGAAACTAGTTCTTCAAGTTCTCCATGTCATGGGCTATGGGTTTTCAAACAGGAGGTGACAAGGAGGGAGCGTGTTTTCACATCCTTCCTGGGCCTCCGACATGTCAAAACCAGAAACCTACAGGACCCCAGTATTTCCATCAGGGCAGCTGAGCCAGTGGAGGAGTCAACAGCTGGACTTCAGCTCCTCCCTCACTGCCCACTCCCACTGTTCCATTCAGACCACAAGCAAAGCTACTGTCATGTTTTGAGATGTGTGGCAGAAAGAAAAACAGATCAGGAGGACATGGCAGGAAACAAACTGGCATCTCTGTAGTTCATAGCGGCTCTGGCCTAGAAGACTCAGAATGGACAGGAGAGCTATTCTAGAAAGAGACCAGGAGTAACTGAACAGGTAAGTACACAAGCATCAAGAGTCTAAAAGGCCAAGCTACAACTGCCAGACTCTTCCCCAGGCCAGAGCTGACAGAGAGGACAATGTCTTTACAATCAGAAAGAACACATACAAATTAGAACCACCCTGATTTCTGGGTCAGCTTCTTCACTTAAGTTCTGAGCACTGGTGAGACTTTGGAGACAGTTAAGTACTATAGAAGCAGGCACTTTGGCAGGGCCTCCTACAGTAACCTTTAACAGCAAAAGTTTAACTCTTCAAGAGATCTCTGGCTTGAATGAAGAAAGAGGCCGTGCACTGGGTAAGAAGGATACCCATAATCTTCAACTGTCAGGATGACAATTCCTGCCTCTGATCAGGGGAGACAAACTGGAAGGATACAGGCTACAGGTGTGAAATGTTTATTTGATAAGCCTTAAGAATAGATGGTCATAGGGCCGGAGAGATGGTCTAGCGGTTAAGAGCGCCGACTGCTCTTGCAGAGGACCTGGGTTCGATCCCCAGCACCCACATGGTGGCTGAGAACCGTCTTCAACTCCAGTTCCAGGGGAATCCAACACCCTCTTCTAACCTCTGCGGCATTGCACAGCACGGGTACATTCATACACATAAAAAATAAAATTAAAAAAAAAAAAAAAAAAAAGAATAAATGGTCAGGTTGGGCGTGGTGGTGCACACCTTTAATCCTAGCATTTGGGAGGTAGATCTCTCTGAGTTCAAGGCCAGCCTGGTCTAGAGTGACTTCCAGGACAGCCGGAGCTACAGGGAGACCCTATCTCAAAAAGACCTGGGGGGGGGGATATAGATGGTCATGTTAACATGTCACAAGACAGAAAGAGCTCCCCACTAACACAAAACTTAAACCCATACATTCACATGTATACACATACATGGAGCACTGCAAAGAAAAAAGATCACCCATCAGAAATTCTGCCTTAAACACAATTCTTAATCAGATTATAAACTGCTCTTCTAGATGTACATAGTCACTTTATTAGATGTGGAGCCCTGAGTAGCCAAGGGTAACTTGTGTGCTAAAATCTTCAGTTTTCTTCTTCTTCAGAGGGAGAATGAGAATACAACTAAGGCCTGCATCTCCAGGGCTGAAGTTAGTTTAAAGCAAAACATGCATCAATCATAGTGGAGAAAAAAAGAATCCCACATTTGGGTACCAGGGATAAGTTGCACCAAATGCAGACTGCCAGTGATTACTACAGGAAGCCAGAGGGAAAGCATCCCAAAGGAGTAAGTTCCAGAGCAGTCACTGGGATGGAACTCAGCAGCAGAGCATGTCAGGTCCTGGGTCTGATCCCCAGTACAGCAAAAAACACAAAATCAAGCAAAAAGAGATCCTGAGGTGTTTTGGGGGACTTATTTTTGGTGTTTGTTTTTTAGACAGGGTCTCCCTATAGCCTCAGCTAGCCTGGAACTCACTCTGTAGACCAGGCTGGCCTTGAACTCACAGAGATCCACCTGCCTCTGCCTCTGGAGTGCTAGGATTAAAGGTGTGCACCACCATGCCTGGTGATCCTGAGGTTTTTACTCAGCCTTGAACTCACTTTGTGGACTGGCATGCCTCTGCTAGAGCAGCAGGTAGCCTGCAGACCCACTGAGCCACAGTATGCCTTTACTCCCCCACTAGCAGGAGTTCCTCCTCCTTGTTGTGTCTACCACACATTTGTTCTATACCATTTCCTCACATTTTACAAATACAGAAAGCTCTAGCTACCACCTTCCTCAGCATTCCCTCGGTACCACAGACGAGGAAAAGATAAATGGCTTGCCAGTCAGGCCCACAGGTGCTCATTCCTATGTGCTCAGCTACTGTCATAATCTTACTTTTTATTTCCCTTTGCAGCAGTAAATGAGGATTAACTTATTATTCTTGATCACTCTGGTTACTTCCGAAGTCACGTAGTTCAGTTACCCCTCACTCACTTTACAAAAATGGCCATACCTACCATCACTTCTAAAGTGATGGCTCGAGCAATCAGCAAACATGTAGGAGGAATCACTGTAGGCCAGCTTTCTCTAAGGCAGTTTGATTCGCTGCTGGATCTGCTATGCTAGGCCGAGTAGGCAGAGTGGTGCATGCCTATAGTCTTAGCACTTGTGAGCTCTGGCACCAGAAGCCAGGTTAGATCTCAACTTAGGGGTTTCTAGAGGCTACAACTATAAATGTGGAAAGGGTGGGGATGCTCTGCAAATCCTATCCCTTAGGAGTTCGGTCTGATCATATGCACAGAATCTGTTCCTCATTTGAGTGACATTACCACTTTCTGAATATTAATCACTAGGCATGGTCATTATGTTGGGGAACAACTCTACACTGGGGACAAATATAAAAATAAGACAAATTATGATTGGATTTTTTTGATCCAGGTCTCACTGTGTAGCCCCAGCTGGAAATTACGATGTAGAACAGGATGGCCTTGAACTCAAGATCTGCCTTCCTCCACCTGTCCGAGTACTAGAATTAAAGGTGTGCGTCACACGAAATGATTCCTCTTTCCTTTTAGTTGAGGTGCAGGAGTTTACAAAACAAGGTGACAGTGCTCTGGCTGTCAGTAATCCTCCACCTCAACACCCAGCACTGTACTGTTTCCCAAAGCAGGGACCAGCCTCTGAACCAATAGCTTGGCTGCCAAGTAAATCCAGTGGGTGGAAAAACTGATCCAGGCAGGTTTGAGTTTCCATGCTCCTCTTCTATCGAATAAGCTAGAAATACAGCCACCAACACCCAAAGCCCTGTTTAAGGATCTTTCGTTTAGTGAACATCTTTCTCTCTCTCTCTTATTTATTTATTTATTTATTTATTTATTTAATATGAATGTACTGTCTGCATGTAGGTTTGTGCACCCGTGTCATGCAATGCCTCGGAGGTCAGAAGAGGGTGTCGGATCCCCCTGGAACTGGAGTTAAAGACTGTTCTCAGCCACCATGTGGGTGCTGGGGATCAAACCTGGGTCCTCTGCAAGAGCAGTCGGCACTCTTAACCGCTAGGCCATCTCTCCAGCCCCTAGTGGGCATCTTTCAAGTGCACCAAACTCTGTACAAGTCATTACTGCCTTGGCTTTGCTTTTCCTACTGCCATGAATGAAGTGAAGCTGTGTTTTTTATCTGAATGCAAGTACTTACCACAAGAACTATACTCTGGTGTGTTGCTTTCCATAAAAGTAAGTATCAGCCGGGTGTGGTGGCGCACACCTTTAATCCTAGCACTTGGGAGGCAGAGGCAGGCGGATCTTTGCGAGTTCAAGGCCAGCCTGGTCTACAGAGTGAGTTCCAGGACAGCTGGGACTACAGGGAGACCCTGTCTCGAAAAGACCAAAAAAAAAAAAAAAAAAAAAAAAAAAAAAAAAAAAAAAAAAAAAAAAAAAAAAAATAAAAAAAAAAAAAAAGTAAGTATCAAGAGTCCAAGAACATACCTGGGTAAAGGGAACTTGCTCAGATTTGACACAGACAAAATTTCCACTATAAACCTCATTTAACATGGATTTCTATACTGCCTGGAATCTCAAAAGAGAATGTTACAGTCCCTAAAGACTAAACCACTTGTCTCTTATTTAAGAGTTCTCAGCACAGAGCAAAGCTGAGAGTGACAGGTTGGCTCTCTTCTGTTACTGCAGCACACACTCGTAGGCTAACTGCAACTGGCCCTAAGTCCTTATCGCAAATAAAACTCTGTGCCATTTCTATTTTTCACTTAAACGTCACCAGCTCTTCAAGAACCTGTCAAGCGTTGTATTGCCAAGACTGCTTGTCAGAAAGGTCGGCAGCCAATACCTTCCAGTTGGGTCCCAGAGGGCCTCTCTTGGTCTTGACTGACTGGAATAATGCTGGGTCTTCATCAGCTTTATAGTCCTGTAACAGAAAACAGAGTCAGTGGTGGAAAAGAAAACCAGAGAACATTCTTTAACCTTGCCAGATGGCTCTTTGCAACTACCAAAACTTACAACAGAAACTGATCAAGGACCTGTGCTCTCACGCAGTAGGAAAAAGTGTCTGCTGCATGTTTCCCTTTGCTCTTAAAACCTCTATCTCAACTATGTAACCAGGAATGAGTGTAAAAAGTTCTGATCGTAATCCGCCATGACTGGCTGTGGGCCAGCTGTCTCCAGAACATATCCAGCAACAGTCTTCAATGGTTCCAGAGTTCTGATAGTCATATAACCACATTGAAGAACTAAATAAAACATCCTCACCTCACTTCTAATGCCTGCAAGCAGTAGCCCTGGACTATGGCAGCTACTGGAAAGCAACCACCACACTAAGAGCAATTTGGAATCGCCACCCCCGAAGCCTTGCACACCCCTCCCTGGTTGAGTCTGTGGGGTACCACAGGGAATGGAGTAGAGTCCTCAAGAGGAACTGCATTCCTGTCAGTCTCTCACTGCCATGGGAGGCAGGGATTGGTGTCCCAGGTGCCTCAGTAACAGCAAGCTATAGATGGCCCTAGAATCTAGTTTTTTTTGTTTTTTTGTTTTTTTTTTTAATGTGTATGAATGTACTGTCTGCATGTGGGTCTGTGCACCCGTGTCATGCAATGCCTCAGAGGTCAGAAGAGGGTGTCAGATTCCCCTGGAATCTGGAGTTCTCCCGGAATTAGAGTTACAGACTGTTCTCAGCCGCCATGTGGGTGCTGGGGATCGAACCCGGGTCCTCTGAAAGAGCAGTCAGTGCTCTTAACCACTAGGCCATCTCTCCAGCACAGAATCTAGTTTTTTTGGATTTTTTGGGGTTTTTTTTTTTGTCTTTTTGAGACAGGGTCTCCCTGTAGCCCCAGTTGTCCTGGAACTCACTCTGTAGACCAGGCTGACCTTGAACTCACAAAGATCCATCTGCCTCTGCCTCCCAAGTGCTAGGATTAAAGGCGTGTGTCACCACACTCGGCCAGAATCTAGTTTTTAAAATGTTTCATTCATACAAAAAATTTTGTTTCCCTAATGCCCCTGCTGGACAAAAATGGAGAAAATAAGGTTAAACTCATTTTAACCTGTTTTTAAAAGTTGCCTTTAAAATACACACACACACACACACACACACACACACACACACACACACGCAGAGTCTACCAATAGAAATTAAAAATTATTTTTGGAGGACAAATAAGCAAGCAAACAAACAAACCTGCACTAACAGCCGACACAGGTTCAGAGGGTCAGTCTGAAACACTCCAAAGAGCCTGCCTCTTCCAGGCAGAGTCACTGGGGCCAGGTTTTTCACAGTGTTTGTGAAAGGCCCACAGATTACAGGAAGAATGTCCAGACAGGACAGAGAGGAAACTGGCTGAAAACACTATTCTAGAGACAGATAAGAGTGTTCACACACATAGCACACACTGAGTAGCACGCTCTGCAAACTTTCTTAAATCAAAGAAAATGTGTTGGGAAGTGGCCACTCTGAACTCCACAGTTAGGAAATGCATGTGGCATGCTAATAATCCCCAGGGAATGTTATAAATAAATCATGTGGAAGAAAAAATATCTAAGGCTGGAGGGGGGAATCAAACTTTAAAGAGACCTAATTGGTGGATATGTGACTCCAACTAGAGGGCCCTCTAAAGGTTGCCTAAAAAGCTAGAGAAAGGGCTAAAATTGTTAAACAAGCAAACTTGGCTGACACACCAGTTTTGATGGTTTAAAATTTGCAATGTGGTGTGGTCAGGGCATGAGGGCAGTTGGCATTATCCAGGAAGGACACATGGGGACATGTCCAGGACAACCAGTCACTTATTTGTCTGTACATGCCTACACTAAGTTCAATTACCACCAGTTAGGATGAATCTGTAAACTCCAAGTCAGACCTGCACCCTAAAAACTGACAGGATCACTTAGAGTGAGGAAAGATTCAACTGTATGGGTGATATCAGGACTTGTCTTTAAAGGAGAAATAAGCCTCTCTGATATAAATAAAACCCATAAATCCAAAAGTCATTCCCCTCTAGCTCAGAGGACCAGAATTAAAACTTAGCCTACTTTTCTGAACATTAAAAATTATCTTATCGGCCTGGAGGGATGGCTCAGCGGTTAAGAGCACTGACTGCTCTTGCAAAGGACCTGGGTTCGATTCCCAGACCTACATGCCAGCTAAGTACCTTCTTAGGCCAGGTGTGGTGGTGCACACCTTTAATCCCAGCACTTGGGAGGCCAAAGCAGGTGGGTCTCTGTGAGTTCCAGAGGAGCTGGAGCTACAGGGAGACCCTGTCTAAAAAAGACCCCCCCACAAAAAAATCTCATCAAGCAATCATTTTTAGCAACCAGAAATCATTCTAGAACAGGCACCAAAAAGAAGGCAGTACAGAGGACGACGAAGGCCAGAGATGGTTCCTAAAGGGTCAGTCTAGTCAAAAGAGGCAGATAAAACAAAAACAAAGATGGCAACCAAAAACCCAGAGCAGCATGTGTTAACTGCTAACAGAGAATGGAGAGACTATTTAGTGAGAATCAAAACCAGCCAAGGAGATGTACTTTTAAATGAATTTAAAATATTTAAAAGTAGAAAGATCTTATTAGAGCGTATTTTGTCTAAAGCATTTTAATGGTTAGATTCAACCATCAGCCTAAGGGCCAGAACACTGGCCATGACCCTCCAGCTTACTCTACTTGAGAGGAAATTACGTCCCTGTTCTCCCATGAATGGGGTGTGACAGACACAGCACTGGGAATACCACTCATGTTTTTGCTTTTCTGTTGTTTGTCCAAAACCTGAGCTGTGAGGGAGCTGAACAATAAACACCATGTTTCTGCATCGGAGAAGCTGACCACTACAGGAAAGAAGGGGCAGGTTTCAGAACTGGCGATGGGAGCCTGAAGCAGCTGGGACTTTAGACCCGCCCACTCCAAGAGAAAAAGTGAGCTAGATCCACAAAAGAAAGTGTGCAAGAGGACCTGTAGGGTTGAAGGAGTGAAACCAGTGGTGTTAAATAACGGCAGCCCATAAACTAGAAACAACCATTTAGAAACCAACAATTTGGTCTATACTGCAACTGGCAAACATTCTCAAATCAGAGTAAGTTAAAGGGTAACTCACTCACCCAAGACTGCTCTCTTCAGTAGCAGCAAATGTGGCAGCACATCGGGGAGGATGAGAACAGATGAACACCTTTCCTCCCTTCTATCCGAGCTCCATGCTACGCTGACAACTTCACAAATTTCCAACGCCCATTTGCAATAGACTCAGTAACTACAAAAACTGAATACCCAGTCAAAACTTTTCCACTCTGGACCTAACTAACACACTATTCCAGAAAGCACACCTGCGAGTCTCCATCATCAGCACAAAGTAACCACGGGCTGCTTTCCCAAGCTTTGAATTCACAGCATCATGGAGGCAAAATAGGAGCTTATCTACCCATTTTATAGATGAGGATATCAGATGCCACAGCTCAGTGCAGAGCTGGCATGGCTCCCTGCTCTCAGACCTGAACCAAACTCTGGCTCTCTTGGCCATACAATGCAGGAGACCAACGGGTGTCAGCAAGCCAGGGAGGCAAACATTTCAAAAATCAAGAAACCACAGCACCAGAAAGATATCAAAGTGGGTCTTCCTGAGGCAGATACACACAAGGATGCAGGAAACAAAGTCTTCCCTCTCTGCTTTTTCCTCTTAAATGCAAAGCAGCAAACATTAAAGAGATTATACTGAAAATGTAACACAACCCAATTATTAACAATAGCACTTTAACCCTGACAGGTGAGAATAATGCATCTTGTCAAAACCTACGAATTCCTGTGCTTTATGTTAGTTTGAATACGTAAATGTTTAATCAGTTGAATTAAGTAGCATGATATGAAAAGGCAGGAGGCAGCTATAGTTTAACAACCTCAGTTTTGTATTTCTACAATAAAACATTTAATTTTTTGAACAGTATCTTCTTACTGCAATTTTACTGTTGGGTATCTGGTTTGGTCTCTCTGTATTTGAAAACTGGCCGATTTATATCCATATTACAATGAACAAATATATTCCTCCATGTATGACAGTTCCAGCATACAGAATGCAACCTCAGCTACCAATTATAGCTGCAAATGAGCAATAGTGTGGAATGAGACAGCCTGCTGGCTTTGTTAGTATTCTGTCTCCTCTGGGATCCCAGGGGAGAGGGGAGGCTCTGATGAAGAGAAGCCCTTGGCTCATGGTTTATTGTGCTTGCCACCAGCTGCAGACTTCTCATCTCATTAGTTCTCTTAGAATACCATGGGTGAAGACAGCTGTAGTCTACTTGAGTCTTCAGCTCCTGGGTATTCTGAAGGCTGAATTTGCTATGCACTTTCTGTAATCCTTGGGAAAAAAGAAAGCAAACTCACTAGGCCAAGGAAATGCATTTTAAAGTAGAAATCATATTTAAAAGGAGAAAAGTCTTATTGGTATGGTACACTGTGCTTACAATTTTTTATGCTCCAATTTTAATTATCCTTACAATGCCCAGAGGCCTGGCCAGCATAAGAGCCTAGTAAAACCATCATTATCTAGTTAGGTGTACTGTCCCTAGACACTACTTGCTGCTCTAACAATAGTGCCCGAACAACATAGAAACACAATGTTATCAGCTTAAGAGAGACTCTGGTACTGATAATACAACTCTATTTAACTGAAACTCTTGTTTAAGTAAAGATGAAGACTAAAATAAAACATAATAGGCTAAGTGAGTGGATTAGTGTGTCTCCTTCTTAGAATCATGGAGTAATAACTAAACCTCAGATACTGTTCTGTCCCAGAACAGGAGAGTCACACTACCTCTCCGTAGTGGGTGTACATCTGTTACTTGCTGCAGCTCAACAGACTGACAATAGAAACCAGATTCATTTTGAAGACAAAGAATATTAGTTTTATGAATCTTTTATCATAGTGGCTGTCCCCCAAAATGCAAGTGCAAAATCTGTGCTGAGCCAACCTACATATGTCCTTGAGCCCAGATTTAACTCATGATTATGAATGGGGAAGGGAGTAGGCGGCGAGGGGCACACTGGTAGGAGTTTCTTGACAGCTTGTAGAAAATCAAGATGAGCTCCAGACACTAGAAACTGCTTAAAGAAGTATGCCTGGGTTAGCACAGGTGAGGCTGAGCAGAAACCAAGGAAAAGACACCCAAAGCACCAGCAGTAGCAACTCCCTGACATCTGCTCACAAAGATCAGGCCATCCCAAACACCAGCCCCCAGGGGCATTTTTACAGAGGCGCTGGGGAGAATGGAGAGGGCCATTAGGATCCTGCAGCCTGCGATAAAATGTTCTCCTTCTGTGTAAGATGATTAATTACGTGTCTATTCAAATAGCTCAGAGACAATTGCTAAGTTTAAAATGCATGGGTACTGCTGCTCAACTCACCAAGGCTTATTTCACCCAATGCTAACCTGAAAACATTGCCCAGAATGGAAGAAAAAGCTAAATTAAACATGAAAACAAATATGAAGCATAGGATCCACCAGTAGTGCCCTGTCCTTAGTACTGGGGCACTTAAAAAGTTCCTGTTTCCTGTAGTCACTGACTCCAGGGCTGACTACATGACCAGATTTGACAAAATCCAAGCCACACTCCAAGTATGCCTGTTAAAAAAGGATGTTACAACAGCAAATAACAGAGAGAAGTAACATTTACTAACTTGTTTAAGAAACTGATTTCAACACTTATTTTCCAATGAGCTGCTTTCTTTTCTATTTTTAATTACATCTCCCCAGTGACTCCTCACCCTTGCAGGTTCCCACAGAGTACCATTAATACAGTATAAGCAAATCTCATTAATTCAGGTCCTACCACCTTGGAATTCATAATCACCGAGACAGGGGCTAGGCTGAAGTTTATCTTTGCACGATCTATGGAAAAAAAAAAAAGATTTGCTACACAAATTAATAGAGTAACAAGATCTCAAGAGGGCTGTTTAAACAGTTCAGAAGTGTTTTAGAGCAATTCAGAAGCATTCATTTGCATATAATTATTATGCTAATTACAAATCATTCTTATCTATTCATTAAAGCAGATTCCCAAAGGATCACTAATTGTCAATAACTTGTTGGCCTAGTTTCCCTTACTGAGTATACCTTAGAGGAACAGAACTGCATTAACAATATTCTACATTTCAGCCCTTTCCTACCAATGAATCCTAAAAGCCAAATTTACAAGCACCTGGACTGAGATCTAAGCAGCGCAACTATTCAAATGTGCCCACTAGACAGTTTCAGAGACCTCCCAAAGACTCTTTGGGTGGTGACCCAGCAAACTAGGAGTGCTTGAGGGTGGTCACCAGAGCTTGGCTACTTGGGACCACTGGAGTGCTAAGATAGAGCACAACAGGGCATCTTCCTGCTTTCTAACCCAGAGAAGTCACAGCCATGTTTATGAAGGGAGACCCCTAAAGAAACAGCGAGGTCAAAGCTGGTGTGGTGGCACACCTTCTTGATCCCAGTGCTCAAGAAGCAGAGGCAGGTGGACTGCTGTGAGATCAAGCCCAGTCTCATCTACAGAACCTGTTAAGGTCAGCCAGTGCTAAATGGTGAGATCCTGTTAAAAAACAAACACAACACAACAAAAATCAAACCTCATAACCCCCCAAACTCTAGACATCAATGAATTAAGTTTAGTAACGTTAGGTTCATTAAAAGTGTCTAAGTATCACATATTTTAAAACTGAGGGGCTGGAGAGATAGCCTAGCGGTTAAGTGCACCGACTGCTCTTGCAGAGGACCCGGGTTCGATCCCCAGCACCCACATGGCGGCTGAGAACCGTCTATAACTCCAATTCCAGGAGAACTCCAGTTCCAGGGGAATCCGAGACCCTCTTCTGACCTCCGAGGCACTGCATGCCATGGGTGCACAAACCTACATGCAGATAGTACACTCATACACATACGAAAATAAATAAAATTTTAAAAAAGAATATTTAAAAAAAAAAAAAAACTGAATCACAAGCCAGGTGTGGTGGCGCACACCTTTAATCCTAGCACTTGGGAGGCAGAGGCAGGCGGATCTTTGTGAGTTCAAGGCCAGCCTGGTCTACAGAGTGAGTTCCAAGTCAGCTGGGGCTACAGGGAGACCCTGTCTCAAAAAGAAAAAAAAAAACCAGTATCACAGTATCAGAAATGTGTTTAGAAAGTTTAAGTGGAAGTGACAGCACATCCCTGATCACCACAGAAAACTCCTTCAACTAAATGGGGGACACATACCGCTGCTAAGTCTGAATGTGTCTTTGTCATCTGTTCTGCGGCTCCTAAACCCCATCCTGCTTAATTCATTGGCATTCATTTAATAATGTTAAATTGAATTATTACTGAAAAAAATGAAAACCTTTTTTTTTTAATCTTTTTGAGACAGGGTCTCCCTGAAGCCCCAGCTGTCCTGGAACTGAGTAAGTAGACTAGGCTGGCCTCGAACTCACAGAGATCCACCTGCCTCTGCCTCCCGAGTGCTGGGATTAAAGGCATGTGATACCATACCTGCCTGAAAAAAACATTTTTTTTATAGTGAAAGCAGAGAGAAAAAGCCAAAACATAGCTTTGGGGGGGGGGCGACAGGGTCTCCCTGTAGCCCCAGGTGGCCTAGAAGCTACCACATAGACCAGGCTGGCCTTGATCTCAAGAGAGTGCTAGGATCAAGCTCAAAGCATCACTCCTGTCATTTTCAGAGCACTTCCAGTGGCACAGCACGGCAATCAGTGCCCCTGCCATGCTCTGGGGTGTGTCTTAGCCCATCACTCCACTCCCCAAGAGCAGGGACTTTGCTGCTGCTCTGCCTGGAGTCAAAGCCAATCTCCACACTACACTCTAGAGACATGACTAACATGTTCTCATCGGACTATACTTGGTACCCGGAGGATCTCTGTTCTTGCTCAGCTTAGGGAAGCTTCTTTAAGAATTTACATTGCTTAAAAAAAAAAAAAAAAAGAATTTACATTGCTGCTGGGAAGCAGAGGTAGGCAGATCTCTGTGAGTTGAGGCCAACCTAGTCTACACAGCACTTTCCAAGCCAGCTGAGGATATAAGGAGACTGTCTCAATCCCCCCCCCCAAAAAGATTTGACATGTTGAAGAGGGTATTAACAAGGAACTGCACTGTAAAACTCAGTTTAGAGTTATTTATACTAGCTTCTTTATCAGATGTTTGAGCATTATGCTCAATTTTCTGTCTCTTACTGGAGAATTCTTTCCCACCCATCCTCCCCACTTTTAAAATTTTAAAACCTGGAAGAAATCAGGAATGAACATTAATCTCAGAGTGGGTTCTAGTCAGAAAGCACTTTGTGTAAAATGTACTCAGATTTCTAACAGAAAGTGAAGCATGAAAAAAGCATTATGCTTTTTTCCCCCACAAGAGGGCACTGCCACCCAACCATGCTCAAACAGACCAGAGGCTCTCTCCATCCACTCTGAAAGTGATCTGACAGTACTTGACCATGTAAGGCAGCAGAATAAAGTGGGGAAGTGTTTTCACGTTTATTTTTAATGGGAACTACACTTGTATTTATATCCTCTTTGAAGATGGAGGAAAATCCTTTACAACTTACTACTAAAAAGATCCTAACCTGGACTTGCTTCACTGTACAGCCAACGCAAGAGAGCTGAGCAAATAGTAAGTCTATATTTCTCAAACACAGGCCAGATCACTGCTGCCTCAGAATATGACTAGAACCCTTTCCTCCTCTGCTCAGAGGCCTCTGGACTTGCATCCGTCACCTTGGCAGCTGGGACACAGGCCTCCTATCTTTATTCTGTGCACCCATTAACAGAGAGCCTCTGGAATTCTCCCATGTCCGCCAGTGGCAAGCTATACACACTCTTAAGATAGAAATGAATGTCTAGGTTCATTTTAACAGCGAAAGGGAGAAGCACTCCACTGAGATCAAGTGTCTGTTCCCATCAAGAAGAACTGACTATAGCAGCATTTGGCAACCACAAAACTTGCTGGATCTCAGCCACAGACTTCTCATAAACAAAAGCTCTTTTGAGAACTAAAGAACCAGCAGCCTCTGAACAGTCCAAGAAGCAGAAGGCCCATCTTAGGAAACCCAAAGGAACAGCTGGAAGAGAAGTAATACTGAAAGCACAGCTGAGGACCCAATAATGGCCCATGAGAGTTGCTCGAGGAACTATCTACCATAGGTTAACCAGAACTTATGACAAGCTGACCCCTAAGAAAATGTCAAGTTTTGTAGCTTTTCCCAGCCAGATTCTATTTCTAGGGGAAAAAAACCTAACCTAATATAGGTAATCTTAAAAACACATTTATGATTCTTGTATCTTCTTTAAAATTGTAATATTCCTCCCCCCTCCCCCCAGGCAGAGGCAGGGCAATAAAGCATGTAACCAATACTATCTATCATCAAATGCATAACATTTAGGCACTGTCTAACAGAGCTAATAATAAAAAAGACAAGGGCCAGCCTTTCTTAAAGCACAGCAGACCAGCGCTGCTTCAGGCAGGCCTCAAACCTGCACGTCTCCAAGCATTAACCATACTACATGAATTCAACCATGCTTCGACATGTAAAGGTAGAAGGAAAACTGACTCTACAAAGTTGTTATCTAGCCTCCACATGTGGGTCACATGACATGTGATGACATGTCCCCACATACAAACATCACACAGATATGCATTTTTTTAAATGTAAAAATATGGGGCTGGAGAAATGGCTTAGCACGGACTGCTCTTGCACAGGACCTGGGTTCGATTCCCAGCACCCACATGGCCACTAAAAACCATCTTTATCTCCAGTTCCAGGGGAATCCAACACCCTCTCTGACCTTCATAGCATTTCACGACACGGGTGCACCTGCATACATGCAGACAGTACACTCGTACACATTAAAAAAAAAAAAGTGAAAATATAGGCCATTGTTTTGCTTTCCCAAAGAAACTCACCAAAAACCAGGAGTGGGGTGGTGGCATTTACAACCAAAGACAAATGGCCAATGGGAAAAAGAACAATTTTTTAAAAAATTAATTCAAAAAATAAATAAATAAAAAATAAAAATTAATTCAAGCCAGGCATGGTGGTGCATGCCTTTAAGCTCAGAACTTGGGAGGCAGAGGCAGAGGATCTCTGTGAGGTCGGGGCTAGCATGGTATACATAGCGAGTTCCAAGCCAGGGGGGACTACAGGGAGATCATGTCTCAAAAAATAATAATACACTCAGGAGGAAGAGGCAGACAGATCTCTGTTGTGAGTTCCAGCCCAGCCTGGTCTACGTAGTGAGTTCCAGGCCAGCTGGGACTACAGGAAGACCCTGTGTCAAAAAGACAAAAAAAAAAATCTTAATTCAAACTTGGACATGGTGGTAAGGCCTAGAATCCTAGCACTCAGGAGGCTGAAGAGGAAGGTTACTTTAGGTCCAGGCTTGACTACACAGCTAGTTTAAGGCCATCCTTGAGACCCTATCTTAAAAACACTACCCCCAACTTCCTCCAAAGAACCCCCAAAGCCAAAGAACAAAATACTCATTTCATTTCCCTGGTACCATATTCCTTAAAAAGACTGTTCTAGGGCATCTCCACATAGTTCAGATAACCCAGCAATCCCATTATGGTTGTAGGATATATAGTTAAAATGTATGTGGACTGTTTGTGCTGGATAGCTTTAGTGTCAACTTGATACACCTGGGTTGAGGGAGCCTCAACTGGGGAATTGGCTCCATTGGATTGGCCTGTGGCCACATCTGTGGAGTACTGCCTTGATGGTCGAGCAGTGTGGGAGGGCCCAGCCCTCAATGAGTGGTGCCACCCTGGGCAGGTTGTTGTGTACCGTATAAGAAGGTGGGCTGGGCACGAGCCAGTAAACAGTATTCCTCCATGGCCTGTGCTTCAGCTCCTGCCTCCAGGTTCCTGCCCTGAGTTCCTGCCTTAGGCTCCCTGAGTGATGAACTGTGACCCAGGAGATGTGAGCTGAATAAACCCTTTCCTCCCCAAGTTGGTGTTGGTCAGAGTGTTTTGTCACAGCAATGGAAGACAAACTAGGACACTGTTCATTTAGCAGAACTCTGATTAGCCTTTGAACCTTGACCTTCTGTGGCCAAGAGCCCAGCACTAGCCTATACCAATCTTGAGAAAAGCACACTTTAAGAGACTGACTCCAGCACTGCTATCTGTATAAATAGCTTGAACAAACTACCCTATCACTTAGAAAAAACAAACCTTGTTCACTCATTAAGACTCTTACACTCTTAAGGCTGGAAAAATGGTTCAGTAGTTAAGATCACTGGCTGCTCTTACAGAGGACTGGGTTCAGTTCCTAGTACCTACATGGCAGCTAACAACTAACTCCAGTTCCAGGGGATCCAATGCCCTCTTCTGGCCTCCACAGGTATTGCACACATGTGGTACATTTGCATGCTAGCAAAACATTCACACATCAAATTTTAAAAATTAAGAAAAAAAGAATTTTCTACTCTTCTTTGTATGGATACACTTATTCTCTTACATGAAGAAATATTTGTTAGCAGCAAATACTAAGTTCTAACAAACATTCATTAAACAAGCAAATGAGAAGATGTATAAGTGGTATTCCCTATGAGGACTCACACTGAACATATCTCTGGGTTGGAAGTATTTTATTTTATTGCACATCACAAGCACATTGTTGGAAATGACCAAGGCCTGGTGTTTCTGAAGACCAGAAAAGAGGGACTGATGAACAGGCTCTAAGTAAATTGCAACGCTTTTTTTTTTTTTTTTTTTTTTAATGTGTATGAGTGTACTGTCTGCATGTAGGTTGGTGCACCCATGTTGTGCAATGCCATGGAGGTCAGAAGAGGATATCAGATTCCCCTGGAACTGGAGTTAAAGATGGTTCTTAGCTGCCATGTGGATGCTGGGAATCAAACCCAGGTCCTCTGCAAGAGCAGTTGGCGCTCTTAACCGCTGAGTCATCTCTCCAGCCCCCACAATGCTTTTCAATCAACATACTACAGTGAAAGAGCATCAGTGGTAAAAGCACCAAGTGAAGAGGGCAGCCTGCTCTGAGCCCTGGCTCCCCTCTTTCTGGCTATAAGGCTGGGGAGAGGGACAGCACTTACTTAGGTCAAAAATTCTTTTAACTGTTAAAGATAAGTTAAAACCTCAACCTCCAACTGAGATTCTTCCTGCTTCCAAACTCCTAGAAGGGTGCAAGTTCTTCAGTCCCTCATCTGCAAGAGTATAGTTTCTCACCAGTGAGTGGGAACAGTCACAGTCACTGTAAGAACTGGATATTCTGCCAGAAGTGTTGATGCACGCCTTTAGTCCTAGCACTCAGGAGGCAGAGGCGGGCAGATCTCTGTGAGTTCAAGGCCAGCCTGGTCTATGTAATAATGAGTTCCAGGCCAGCTGGAGCTACAGGGAGATCCTGCCTTTAAAAAAACAAACAAACAAACAAACAACAACAACAACAAAAAAAAAACAAGCAAGCAAGAAAGAACTGGATATTCTGTGCTTTACTTCAGGATTCACTATGGGGAAGAAGTCCCAGATGCACTTCTAACACACTGCCTAGGGCAGACCATGCTTGAATAGTTGAATAGTCTTTCTATTTGAAAGACTCAAGTGTGATGAATAAATCTGAATAAACCCTAGAGATGCTCAAATGTAAAACAAAACAAGAGCCCTATCTGCCCATGAACCTAAGTTTTTAGCTAAGCATGGTAACAAGGCCTGTGATCACAACTCTTCTGTGGGGATATAAGGTGCAGAAAGATTGCTAAGTTAAAGGCCAATCTGGGAAACTTTGTGAGACTGTGCCTTAAAGTGGGGGGGAGGGGATGGAAGTAGAGGGCTGGGGATGTATCTCAGTAGTATAGCACTTGCCTAGCATATGTTGTGCCCTGAGTTGAACTCCTGTATCAAGAAAACAACACAAAGATCACAATCTTCTGGTGCCTAAGGACTGTTTGGAAAATGAGATGAACTGGAACTCATACAAGACCAACTGTGTTGTCCAAAGGAAGGAAAGCTAGAGAAGGATGAGGGAAGGTGGGAAGGAGAGGTGATCTCAAGCACCACAGGAACGGGAGCTCTACCAGCATCACCTCAGCTGAGGGCTGGTGTCCTCTAGGGTACTAAGGAAGGAACGGGTGCTACTGAACAGACGCCACAGCTCTGCCACCCAACCTTGCGCTGAAAAGCTGCCCACAAGCATTTCTAGTAGGAAGAGACTGTACAACGTGGTCTAGGGCCCAACAGCAACAACCCTAGGCTCCTGGTCCGGGGGGGAGGGAGAGGGAAGCAGGGCACCAGGGATGCAGGTCACTGTAGCAATCAATAAGGCAACACTGCATGCCACCACCTTGCTACTACTGTACAGGAAGAACACTTGCAAATGGTGAGAAAAGACAAGAAAAAGGGAAGGTCTGGAACAAATACAACATGTAAACAAAAGTCATGAGCTGGTGAGGAGAGGCACTGAAGGAACAGCTATGGCTGGTGAGGGGTTCAGAAGACCAAATAGCATGAGCAGACCCCGACTTTACCTTATGGAGTAAGGTAAGCCAAGCAGGAGGCCACTCCAAATTCTGCAGAATTACATCTGCATGCCCTCCTTACATGCATGCTTTTCCTGACCCAGAAGCAGATGACTCTCCCTGTCCAGGAACACCATCCTCAGCAATACACCAAACTCCTAGAAATATGCAATTCCTTTGAATGCCTCATTTGGGGAAAAGAAAATCTTTCCTCAGGAAAAAACATCACACTCAGGCATGATGAAACACAGGGGGAAAATGTCACTCTCTCTGAACCTGCTGCATCCTAAGTATTTTTACACTTATTTGTGTGTGTGTGTGTGTGTTTATATGTGTGGGTACCTACATGCCACAGCACATGTGTGGGCTTCAGATGACAACTTACAGATGTTGGTCCTCTCCTTTCACCATGTGGGTACCTGGGAATAAACAGCTCACTAAGGTGGCCAGCAGGCACCTTACCTGCTGAGGTATCTCCCTGCCCCATAACTATACTTTTTAACCGTATCTTCCCAACAATCCAATACTTTCATTTATTACCATGTTCTTAAAATTATTAACATGTATTGTCTTAAATTTTTAAATTCTGAATTATATTTCTACCAGAAAACACTAAATTTTTAAATTCTGAATTATATTTCTACCAGAAAACACTCTGGAAATTATAAAGCCACACAGCACGCGTTATACTAAAGGAAGGCTGGCAAAACCCATCCTCATTTCACATAAATACCTTAAAATGTGGTTCCAATTTCTCTTTATTTAAAAAAAAAAAAAAACCTGTGCTCATTTTCTTTCAAATTACTTCCAAAAATGAAGGTCTCTGATGTTAGTGGTGTGCACACTGCAGCTTACACCTTAAAGAGCCTTCCTCTCCTGGGAAGTGACTTTTGTATACAAATCATGGAGAGCTACTTAGTCAAGAGTGCTGAGCATGATTAAAAGGGCCAGATTCAAATTTATACCTTAAAAAAAAAAAAAAAAGCAGAAGCAGATGTGAACTGGCCCATTTGTGTATATTCTGGAAATGAGTTGAGGATATGCATGTGCATCTCATCAGGATGCTGGAGGAATCCTGAGAGCTCTACTGTGGTTATGTATCAATGACAACTTTAGAACTGAAGGGGTAAAAAACCTTGAAACTTGTACTTGGTGTTACATGCTGCAAATATTGACTCATTGCCATCTGAGACACACAGACCTGAGAAAAAGGGCATCTCTCATCAAGTGAAGCCAGGGGCTTTGAAGGTGAACACGCCTCAGGTACTATGCAAGGTGCAGTCAGTGCGGGCTGATGCAGCGCTGTGTCCCCTGCGCTCACTCACCACCTAGACAGTGTCACCAGCTTCTCCAGAAAGCCTGTCCCCTCACTTTTTACTCTTGTTTTTCTGAGATAGGGTCTCCTTGTGTTGTCCATGCCGGTCTCAAACTGTTGGGCTCAAGTAACCCTCCAGCTTTAGCCTCCCAATTTCCTCCTTTACAAACAATAGTAGCTGGGTATGGTGGAGCACACCTTTATTTCCAGTATTCAGTAGGCAGAGCCAGGCAGATCTTTATAGGATGGAAACCATCCTGGTTTACATAGTGAGTTCCGGGCCAGCCAAGGCCACAGGGAAATCTTGTCTCAAAAAACACCCACAAACAACAATAACAATAATAGTATCAACAAGGACAACAAAACACTACAGAGAAAAACTATCCAGCAAGCCTTCATCAAAAGGCTCACTCTACATCAGGAACTGTGCCACTTGCTGGGTCACTGAAAACAGAAATGAGTACAAAGCTGACCTGGCCCCCAAGGGCACCTATGTGCTGGGAAAGACTTCGAAGAAAGCCGCTGCATGAGATCTGAAACTGGGGGCAGGGAGTGCAGGTAGGAGCAGAGGGGCGAGGGGCTGGAAGGATGAAAGGGTGGAGGAGGTGAGGGTGTGGAAGGGATGAAGAAGGTAAACACTGGGCAGGTGTGCTTTGTGACTGCTGGGACACCAGGCAGAAGGAACAATTCCTTCCTTACTTCAATAACTCTTTCTCTTAAACAGGAAATCTGTTTTGCATGGTAGATACAATCTAACAGTATTTATGAGGAAATATTGGCCTGTCTACTCTTTCCTCTGAGCAATGATGTACCTAAACCAACAGTCTTAGATTTCTCAGAAGTCATCAACAAAATCCACTAATAACCCATATACATACATGATTCCTGCAGCAACTATTCTGTGAACTGAGATCACACTGACAGATTTTTACAACAAACCCTTCCTTCTAAAATTATTGTGACAACATCACTTTAACTATATAAACATGTCAAAGGATCCAACCAAGTACACAGATACATTATGGGTCAAATAACAGTCCCCGCACATACGGTGAAATACAGTTCTTAAGAATGACCAAACAGTCAGTTAACAGAGTGAAATTCAATCCACCAGACAGCCTAAAGTAATCCTGAATCACCCTGAATTGAACCTTTAGGATCAGATCCACCTGCAGTGACTGAGAACTCCCACCAGGTGGAGTGAGAAGATCCATGCTCCCATTTCAAATTCTGATTTTCCTGCACTCCCGATTATCTCACATTTGTCCTGATTCCAACACGACTTGGCTACCTAGTCTCAAAATTACTAATGCAACTGTTTAATTTCCTTTAAAAAATAATTTATTTAGTATTATTTTCATTTTATACGGATGAGTGAATTGCATGTGTCATGCAGTGCCCACAGAGGACAGAAGAGGGCCTCGGATCCCCTGGAAATGGAGTTACAGACAGTTATGTGCCAAGTGGGCGCTGAGAATTTAACCCCAGCACACAGTCAATGAGAAACAGTTTGGGTAAATTTAATGAAAACTTATGCCTTGGCTCCTGTTTATTGGTATGTGTAATACAACTTAGGCATCTATAGGTCAAAACATAAAAATTTAAAAAACAGAAAGAGGGAGGTGGGAGGTGGGGTAGTATCCCTTCTGGGATACAAATGGAAAACTCTGTGTTCCAATCCTATTGATAAATTTTCAATTTTGAGATCTTGAAACTAACAATGGGAGATTTGTATGTTTCCACAGGTTAAAAACCAATCTAAATGCCTGAAAACATACAACTTTTGGCTGTGCAGGATGGACTGGGAAATGCCAGCAGAGAGGCTGACCCATCTGAACATTAAAGAAAGCGGAACCTCAGACTGCCTGAGACACAGATGCTGAGCATCTCTCTGAATTCTATAGGGGTTAACTGTTTACAATGGGCCCTAACAAAGTTTACCTTCCAGATGCTGAGAAACCTTCCTACCTCTGCCCTTTATAGGAAAAAGAGAACATGATGGTAATGAAGTCATTCCCTAACTGTAAATTAGAGCCAACTGTTATAGTGGTAATTTCTTATAAAACGGTATAACTACCTTTTTAAATTGACTGATAGAACCATAGGAACTGTGAAAGGATAATTCTCTATCTAGAGCCAATTCAATAGTAAAGTCTTTATAAGACGTGTAATTAAGCAAAATAATATTGTAGCTACAGAAAGCTCTGATATCAGCAATGAATTTATTCTGCCTAGGAGATATTGGCTAGGGATCAACCCCCCCCCCAATTAAACGGCCTTTTGCCTATAAGTGGGATATATGCAAGGAGAAAGGCAGTAAGTCCCTGTTGTCGAAGACCTGGCGTGAGCATGAAAAAATGTTATGAGACATGTATTGCTAGTACAACTGGCCTCTGAAATGCAGAGAGCGTTACCAAAGGCCACTAAAGCAATACAGCAAATATTGGTCCCTTGAGACAAGCAAGACTCCTCCGTCAGTATCAAGCTACACCTCAACTGGCCTGGAGATACTGTGCAACAGTGGCAGCATATGTCTATAATAAATCCCAAATCTAATGGCTATTGCTCTCTCCTTGGAGGAGTGACACACAGTGGATGCCACAAGCTTATGTCTCTAGCGGTTAGGAGATGTTATAAGCCCACAATAAGACACTTGTCACCCTTTATAGAGAAACCAACAGTTTGTGAGATTAGCATACCAATCCAAGCATCTGTGTCTATGCCACAGCTTAGCTTGCCATAATTTTAGTACTGTTAAATGCCTGTACTCCAATTGCTTGTGCTTTGTTAGTATGACTAAAAGGTATCACTGGATAAGCTGTCAACCCATGAAGGGAAACCTGAACAGACTAGAGTCCAAAATGACAATCTCCAGAGAAAATAAGACTGTTTTTGCTTCTCACCCACTTGTGCCCCTTTCCCAAAGCATAGGGAAACAAATTGCGGGAAGAGGGAGGATGGTAGAATGTAAGGGCTGTGGAGAGATTGGGGTGAATTGTGAGACTATGGCAATATAGACTAGACTCCTTTTTTTAAAATTATTTATATATTATATTTTTTTTAATCAAACTAGACCCATGCCTCACCCCAATTCCCCCACCCCCCAGAGCTCATGCATTCTGCCAAACATGCTTTTCATCTCTTTCTCAGTCTTTCTCAATATGTCTCCATGTGGAAGTTGACTGGTTTTGAGCAGAAGTTCACTGGTTCACTGTTTCAGTCAGTTCTTTGATGCCATAGACTAGACTCCTAATTGATCAACATGCCTGTGCATACAAGCATCTCCAACCTGACTATGGGAACCTTGGGTTGTTCAAAATTTGGACATAGATACTTGCAAATTGGTTTTACATGAATGTTACTTATATTCATTGCTTATGTTTAATAATTTGGCTCACTTTAAAAAAATGCACCAATTACCTAATTGTACGGCAAACTGAGCAAATCAATATGTTTTATCTGAAAACAACTGTGTTATTATATTGTAGAAGCCCTTAAAAATAAACAAATAAAAGAGGGGAAAAAAAAAAAAGAAAAGCCAAAAGGGATCCAGGGCTCCCCCCCAGAAACCTGAGTGACCCCTGAGGACCAGATCCCAATTCCTTGAGAAAAACAAAAACCTTGTTAATCTGGACTACTGTGTAGCCTTAAACATCCAAAAAAGGAAGTATAACCAGAAAATAAATAGTAAGGCCTGAGAAATATTGTACTTCAGATATAAACACTTGAGATCTTGGGGCTGGAGAGATGGCCTAGCGGTTAAGAGCGCTGACCACTCTATCAGAGGAACCCGGGTTCGATCCCAGCACCCACGTGGCTGGCTGAGAATCGTCTGAAGCTTCAATTCCAGAGAACTCAGTTCCAGGGGATCTGAGACCCTCTTCTGACCTCCGCGGCGTTGCACAAACACGGGTGCACAGACTTGCATGCAGACAGTCCATTATACACATACAGACATAAATAAAATTAATAAAAAAAAAAAACTTGAGATCTTAGTAAAAGACAAAAAGTAAACAAAAAAAAGAGCACAGTTGTTTTGCCTGTTTTACTGGAAAATTGCAGCTACCTTGTGGCTGCCACTGTTTTGCATCTTCGAAAAACATGAGAAGACACAGCTTTTCAACCTTCCAATATGGACTGAAGACTCATATCTCTCCAAGAATCCTCCAAACCTTCAGTGCCAGATGGGGACTGCTGAGACATCCAACTTGTGAGACTGAGCAACTACTGGGCCTCAGCCCTTCAGAGTATAGACTACATTGTTGGACTGCCCAGGCTGTATTAGGAGGCCAATACAGGAAGATCAAGAACAGGACATTTGCTTACTAGACCTCATTTTGTGACCATGGGAATGTAGGACCCCAGTGTGGAGCATAATATGGCAAGGCTATGGTTTTTTGGGCTTGCCAAGGAAGAGCCTTCAAACAGTTCCTTAAGGGAAACATGATCTCTTTCAGCCTAATAAAAAAAAAAAAAAAAAAAACCAATAATAATAATCTAAAAAAAGAAATCATAAGCTGAATATACTAAAACCTATGACATCATAATCTTGCTGTGTGTGTGGTATGCATATATGCATATTTTGGAGTGATGCAAATCGGAAGGAACAACAATAAGAACAACAACAACAACAACAAAAAGACTGGGTCAAAGGGAAACTTCTGCCCAAAACAGTAAACTTCTCCATCGAAAATTTTAAGAGACTGAGAAAAAGATGAAAAACATGTTTGGCAGAATGCATGAGCTCTGGTGGGGGGGCAGGCAGAGAAGGGGGAATGGGTCTAGATTTGATTGGGAAATTTTGTATGAAATGCACAAAAATGCACAAAGCTTCAATAAAAAATTAGCTTTGACAAAAAAAAAAAAAAAAAGAATTGAACCTCAGTCCTCTGCAAGAACAGCCGGTGCTCTTAATGCTGAGGCATTTCTCCAGCCCCAGTTAGTTTCTTATAAAGTATCACGAAGAAATAAGCTCAACCATTAAAAGTTTTGCTTTTTCAGGGCTGAAGAGATGGCTCAGTGGTTAAGAGCACTTGCTGTGGACAACCAGGAAGACCTGAGGTTCAGATCCCAAAACCCAAGTAGCAAGCTGGGTATGGTTTCTTATACACACCCTGGTGTGGAGGGCAGAGACAAGGGAAGCTGAGGCCTGCCTAGCTGGAAAAAAAGCAAGCTCTAGGTTCAAGGAGAGACTTCCCCCCAAAAGGAGCAGAGAATATTTGAAGCCCTCCTTTGGTTTCCCTGTGTGCCCTAATGAGTGACCACACATGCACACACAAAGACTGAGAAAAGCAGTCTGGGGGTGGGGGGCCGGGAGGGATAAAGCAAGCAAGAAAGAAAACAAGCTTGCTCTCACGCACACATAAAAACCCCCAAAACTCACAACAGCAGCAACAACAAAAATCAGAACAATCACCGAGCCAAGACTGAGGTTAAGACTGCTTGTATCCAGGGTGACTCATACCTCCAGGAGCCTGGCTCGAGAGCTCCATACCATCTTCATACCATCTTCAGAAGAGCCGATTTTTCTTTTCCCAAACCATCACCAGTACATTTATTTGAGGAAGAAATGCACCCACTCCATAACCTTTCAGGCCGTGTGCCTGTTCTAGACTATATACACAGGCAACATGATCTGGCAGAGATGAGGGGATAGAATCTGGTGAATCATCCAACCAGACACTGCTGGGACCATGAGGGCAGAGCTTAATTAGCCAGTTTCCCAGCACAAGCCTGTACCTGCAGAAGCCTCTTTATATAACAGTACGGCATGAAACCTGCTGCTGGATTACACTGGGGCAGGAGGAATTCAACTCACTGAATGCACTGTCCTCTCCCCAAATCTCATTATCTGTCTTACTGGCTCTCAATTAACATCGTCCCAACCCTTAAGAAGCAAATTCTTAGCACTAAAATCTGAGAGTATGACATGTACTCTAAGAATAGTTACACCACACACCTTTTAGAGACAGGGTCTCACTATATATATTTCTGGCTGGCCGGACCAGGCTGGGCTTGAACTCTCAGCAATTCACCTACCTCTGCCTCCTGAGTGCTGGGATTAAAGGTGTATACCGGGGCTGGAGAGATGGCCTAGCGGTTGAGAGCGCCGACCGCTCTTACAGAGGACCCGGGTTCGATCCCCAGCACCCACATGGCGGCCGAGAACCGTCTGAAACTCCAATTCCAGGAGAACTCCAGTTCCAGGGGAATCCGACACCCTCTTCTGACCTCCGCGGCATTGCACGACACGGGTGCACAAACTTGCATGCAGACAGTACATTCATACACATACAGAAATAAATAAAAATTTATAAAAAAAAAAAAAAAAAAAAGGTGTATACCACTACAATTGGCCAAAGAGAGCTTTTTTGCCCCCAGTGAGCCATTTTCTTGTATAGGACCCTCCAGAGTACAAGTAAAACCTCTGACTTGTTTAACCACTAAACTATGGCAAAGAAGATGGACAGTCACTGAGGTTATATTACCTGGTGTGCTATTGAATAGCTTTAGTGTCAACTTGACCCACCTGGGCTGAGGGAGCCTCAATTGAGTAATTTCCTCTACTGGACTGGCCTATGGCCATAACTGTAGGGCATTTCTTGATTGTTGTGTGATGTGGGAGGGCTCAGTCCACTGCGGGTGGTACCCCACCCCTGGGCAGGTGGTCCTGTATTATATAAGAAAGCAGTTGGAGCATAGGACAGAGGAGCAAACCAATAAGCAGCATTCCTCCAGGGCCGTGCCTTCAGGTTCCTTCCCCAAAGAAGAGCCTGGGGAGCAGCTAGAAGAGTAACCAGGAAAAAAAAAAAAAAGAGAGTGACCAGCAAAGCAATGCTGGGCTGTATCAGGTCAGAGTGCTGGCCCAGGCTACTATGTCCACTCAGGCACTTGTGCTCCTGGAAAAACCAGGGCTCACCTTCCTCATGTGACAAAGTAGGAGGCTACTCTTAGAACCAAGCTTTTACAGGCACACAAATGTATTCAAAGGAAATTGAAGAGATAAAACTAATGTTTGACATGCTGGCAGATGGGAAGGAAGAACACCTCAGGCCCCACTATGGTCCTTCCACTAGACAACAGGGGGTGGGAGGTGAGGAGGATTTACAAAGCTAAGAAAGCCTTAGGGCCATGCAAAGCACAGCTAAAATCAAGAAGGCTTAAATAGCTAAGACCTTCAGCAATAACCCTGCCCTAACTCAGGGGGAAACATGGAACCTTTACCCTTCTCTCCTACAACTCATTTGTTCTAGCAAGCAATTACTACCAGCACACTACAGACAAGCTAACAGTTCAAAGATGCCTGCCAGTGTCTATTTGCAAGCAAGAGACAGCAACTGAGAATGTATGAGGAGTGTGACAGTGATAAGGCAGGAGGCAGAAGTGTAATGAGTGGGGACAGGCTGCTCCACCACTGAAACCCTATTCACCTTCAAGCCAGGCTCCCATTCAACCTTTTTGGACTTGTGTCTTCTATGATCTTTCATTCCCTAAAGCACTATGGAACCCCAAACAAGCCTCTAGTTCTTAGTAAAGCCCGAGGTGCTGGGCTCATCCAGGTCCTGAGCCTTGAAGCTCCACCCTTGATCCTGGAAGGCTACCACAGGGCTGAGTTGCCAGCACAGGGAATGTGCGTGGCCACATGTTGCTTACTTTGATAACACAGCTGGTTTAGAACTGCAAATACAATCTTGGGCTTTTTTTCCTCCTTCCCAACATCATGGTCTAGGAGTTTTAAGAAATAAAAAAGTATAATCACATAAATAAACTAAAGCAACAAAGTTGGATCAGGTAAGAAACAAGGACCATGAGGTAGACTAGATATTTGCGATGGAACTTATTCCTAGGACAAGCATTAACTAGCTAAGGCCTGAAACAGTGCAGTGGAGAATCTAGGACTGACTAAACACAAGTGTCTATGGCAGGAGAGGGATCCATAAGGGCACACAGAGACAGGCAGACTCTCTCCTATGCCCAGCATCCTCTCCACACCGTCAGGTACTGCAAAACTCTGCCCTGCCAATCCTAGGCTTCCTGGGAGTAGTAATGCTTTTAATCCCAGCACTTGTGGGGCGAAGGCAGGTTATCTCTGTGAGATGAAGGCCAGCCTAAGATCTTTACACCAAGTTCCAGGCCAGCTGGGGCTACAGGGAGACCCTGTCTCAAAAAACAAAAATCAAATAAAGCATAGAAGGACTGGGGGGCTGGCTCAGTAAGAGCACTGGCTGCTTTTACAGAAGACCCAAGTTAAGTCCCCAGCAACCACATGGTGGCGAACAACCATTCTTAGTTCCAGGGGATCTAATGCCATCTTCTGGCCTCCATGGGCATTGCATGACACAAATGTACTTACATATATGCAGTACAGTGGTACACATAAAATTTAAAATCCCAAAGACTATACTTTCAGGAATCATTTCTATAGTTTGTAACTACAGAAGTTTCTCTGACTGGGTAGAGTACCAGAAACCACGAGGAAGAGACGTAGTGCTCCCTCCTGAGCGTGAAGCCGGCTCTTAGTGTTGCTCTTTTGCAACTGCTATTTGCCATTGATGATTGTTCTGCTCTTCTTTTGGGAGAGTCAGAGGGAGAGAGCACAGTCTGAGTGGTAAGAAAAAAAAATTTTTTTAATCCCCTAAACTGCTCAAAAACAAAGAAGAAAGAAAACAAATGAATCACTCAAAAGATGGAGCAAAGAGCTGAACAGAGACTTCACAAGTGAGGAATTAGAGATGGCTGAGAAACATCTTAAAAAATGTTCAACATCCTAAACCGGGTGTGGTGGCACAGGCCTTTAATCCTAGCACTTGGGAGGCAGAGGCAGGCAGATCTTTCTAAGTTCAAGGCCAGCCTGGTCCACAGAGCAAGTTCCAGGACATCTGGGGCTACAGGGAGACCCTGTCTCCAAAAAGACAAAAAAACAAACAAACAAATGTTCAACATCACTAATAATTAAGGAAATGCAAATGAAAACCATTTATGATATAATCTCATTCCAATAAGACTGGCTAGGTTCAAGAAAACAAATGATACCAAGTGCTGGAGAGGTTGTGGGGAAAGGGCAACACTCATCCACTGCTGGTGGGAATGTAAACATGTACAGCCACTATGGAAAGCAGTGTGGAGAACTCTTAAAAGACTCAAAATGAGCCGGGTGTGGTGGCGCACGCCTTTAATCCTAGCACTTGGGAGGCAGAGGCAGGTGGATCTTTGTGAGTTCAAGGCCAGCCTGGTCTACAGAGTGAGTTCCAGGACAGCTGGGGCTACAGGGAGACCCTGTCTCAAAAAGACAAAAAAAAAAAAAAAAAAAAAAAAAAAAAAAAAAAAAAAAAGACTCAAAATGAGCCTACCACGTGACCCAGTCATACCACTCCTGGTTATATACCCACAAGACTCATCCTACTGCAAAGATACATGCACATACATGTTTATTGCAGCTCTCTTCACAATAGCAAAGGGCTGGAGCCAACTCAAGTGCCCCTCAACTGACGAGTGGATAGAGAAAATTTGGTACATATATATAATGGAGTTCTATGCAGCAGTAAAGAAAGATGACATCATGAACTTTGCAGGTAAATGGATGGAGTTATAAAATACCATGCTGAGTGAAGTAACAGTTCCAGAAAAACAAACGAAGAATGGTATCCCTCATTTGTGGATGATAGCACCAAGTACCTAGTTGTAAGGTAAACTGAGCAATGTTAATGTTATATTCCTCTTTATCTGAAAGCAACTGTGCTCTTATATTGTGAATCCCTTAACAGGATCTAGAATTAATCTACCACTTATTTTCAGACTTTGTAATCTTGGTATATGGGTAGAGGGTATATATGCATATTTTAGAGTGATATAAAATTAAAAGGGAAATGTGAGTCCTTAAGTATGATTTGGAAATAACAGTTATTTTCAGATGTCATAATTTTAGTATAGGTGACATGCCTATGTTGAAGCAATACAAATTGGAGGGAACAACAAAACTGGGACAAAGAATCAATTAAAACAGTGAAATCCTCCCCCCAAACAATAATCCTCTACTTTAAAAAGACTCAGAAAAAGATATAAGATATGCATGGCAGAATGCATGAACTCGGGTGTGGGGGGGGGACATGGAAAGGGAAATGAGTCTAAATTGGACTGAGAAATGATGTATGAAATGCACAAAACTTTAATAAAAGTATTTTTTATTTAAAAAAAAAAAGCAAGGAAGCAGTGGAGAGTGAGAGACAGAGTATCCTTTTGGCTTAATGAAAACAGGAACCAGACAGTGATGGTTTTATAATAATGAACATAGTACATACCAGCACTGCACCTTTTAAAAAATGCTTTATTTTTATGTGTATTATTGTACTGCTTGCATGTATGTTGGTGTACCCATGTTGTGCAATACCCCCGGATGTCACAAGAGGGCGTCTGATCCCCTGGAACTGGAGTTACAGTTGTTAGCCACCACGTTGGTGCCTGGAGTTACAGTTGTTAGCCACCACGTTGGTGCTTGCTAGGAACAGAACTCAGGTCCTCTGTAAGAGCAGCCACTGCTCTTAACACTGAGCCATCTCTCCAGTCCCACTGTACCACCCCCCCCTTTTTTTTTTCAAGACTACTCCCTGTAGTCCCAGCTGTCCTGGAACTCACTCTGTAGACCAGGCTGGCCTTGAACTCACAAAGATCCGCCTGCTTCTGCGTCCCAAGTGTTAAGATTAAAGGCGTGCGCCACCACTCGCGGCCTGCTGTACCCTTTTTAAAAGTTGACATACACATAAATAAAAATAAATCTTTAGGGGAAAACAAAACAAAAAAACCAGGCTGTAGAAGTGGCTTACCAGTTAAGAGGATTAGGGCTCTGTTCTAAGCACCCACATGGCAGCTAACAGCCATCTCTAGTTACAGGGAGATCTGATGCCCTCTTCTGGCCTCCACAGGCATTGTATGCATGTGACACACATTATGCAGGCAAAATACACACATAAAATAAAAATAAAATAAAACAACAACAACAAAAAAGGCAGGTAGGGACTCACACACAGTGCCTGGGTCACTAAGCACAGCACCTGCAAAATGCAGCTAGGAATGGCAGCAAGGATTGCACTTACAGCCCTGGCTGCTCAAAGTGCCCATATTTAGTCCTGTAAGGTACAAACCTTATTTTACACAAAATTAAACAGGCTTGGAAAAGTGAAATAGCCTGTCCAAGAACAAAACACCAGCAGACAGCAAAACCTCCAAATTTGAACCTAAAACCAATCTAGTTTAAGTTGAAGAATGTGTTCATGACCACATCTCCACCGATCCAAATGCACAAGTCTAATCCATTCTTCCCACTAGCAGCTATTCAACCTAGACACCACCTCAGAACCAATTGCCCAGCCTATGCACAAGCAGTGTCTCTTGCCTGCATCCACTTCTGCTTGAGGACAAGATCTGTTTTCAGGGCCCCCAGAGAAGCCAAACATGATCAGTGAAAATATTCAATGAGATCACAAGACTGCAACCCTCAAGCTCAGATCAAGGTTAAATTGGTACAGCCATTCTGTTTGGCCGACACAGCACTTCAAACACGCCAGTGTTGCCTCCAGTACAGTCAATCCTGGTACCACGCTGCTGGCCCACTTTGTCTGTGACCAGCCAGGCTAGGTACCTAGCCACCTACTGATCAACTGCCTCACACTACTCCCAGCTATTTTCCTTTCTTTCATCACTCTCACATGCAGTGAATCATGGCTGCTAGACCCCAAAGAAATATAAGCAAAGAAGGTATCATTTCAATGATCTCTACTGCAACAGACAAAAATAACTTCATATAAGTTCAAAGGTGGAAGCATCCTTAAAATTAAAATAACTGCCAGGTGTGGTGGCGCATGCCTTTAGTCCCAACACTCGGGAGACAGAGGCAGAGGCAGAGGCAGAGGCAGGCCGATCTCTGTTGAGTTCAAGGCCACCCTGGTTTACACAGTGAGTTCCAGGACAGCTGGGGCTACAGGGAGACCCTGTCTCAAAAAGACCAAAATCAATCAATCAATCAATCAATCAATCAATCAATCACTTAGCTGCACATGATGGCTTTAATCCCAGAGCTTGAAGGCAGAGGCAGGATCTCTGTGAATTCAAAGCCAGCCTCGCCTGGTCTACATAGTGAGTTTCTCTGTGAGTTCAAAGCCAGCCTCGCCTGGTCTACATAGTGAGTTTCTCTGTGAGTTCAAAGCCAGCCCCCCCTGGTCTACATAGTGAGTTCCAGGCTAGCTGGGGCTAGAGGGAGACCCCATCTCAAAAGACCAAAAAAAAATAACTTCAGTTCACAGGACAATGAAAATGAAAATAAATAAATAAATAAATAAATAAATAAATAAATAAATAAATCTAGAACCACTCTGCACTGCCTCACTTTTCAGTACCTACAGCTTCTTTAGGGGAAGGCGGAGGGGATATCAGTGTGTTGCATGCACATGTGTGTAAAGGGCAAAAGTCCACCTACATAGCCTTTCACTGGAACCAGGGGCTCATCCATTAGATTAGGCTGCTGGCCAGGGAGGTCCAAGAATCTGTCCCCGCTCCCCAGCAGCAGGATCACAAGTGCATGCTGCCACATCCACCTTTCTACGTGGGTGTTGGGGGCTGAACTCAGGTCCTCTGACAGGCTGACAGGGCAAGTACTTCACTGAGGGAACCCTCTCCCAGCTCCAGTGCCCATACTTGTAAGTAGAGAAAGGGCCCTAGCAGGGTAGAATGCAGCCTGGCTAGGGTTCACTAACAAGCCCAGGGTTTTCTAAGAAAGGTCAGAGAACTTTGTTTTAGAAGATTTAGCTTTAAATTTCCACCCACAACAAAGACATTTTGTGTTTTATTTGTTTCTGTTCCGCTGGCAACACTGTTCCAGTTCAGGGAATTAAATACTAAAAATAGAAATGGTAGGGACACTGACTGAATACACTGCCGGACTACAACAAGGGAGCTGCCCTCTCCCCAGAGCTCAAACTCTCTACATTAGCAGAAGATCCCTTATGTCCTGACCTGTTACAAAGTCCACAGTTCCACCTGCAAATCAACACAGCACCTGCCTACTACAGGACTGAGTTAGTATTCACATAACTCGGGGGGGGGGGGAACAAACAAACAAACAAACACAAAGTCTTAACCTGGCATGAGAGTATCTTTTACTCTTGAGGGAAAAAATTAAAGTCAAAAGCCTCAGTCATAAATATTTATATTTAATAAGAATCTGACCTCTGGGGGAACTGGGGCACCTACACACATGCAGCCAATATAGTCAGACACATAAATAAAAATAAGAAAAAGAATCAAAACAGGGATAGCAAGATGGTTCTGTGGGTAGAGGGACTTGATCCAAGCATGGTGGCCTGAAGCTGATCCTAGGAACCCATGTAACCATGGAATGAGAACTGACTCCTGAAAGCTGTCCTCTGACCCCCAAACGTATGCTATGACACTTGAATACACCCCCACCCCCATGCATGTTTAAAAACTAAAGCAACAAAACAGGAAGTACAATGGCTAGGTCATCACACAGGAAGTATTTCCCATAAGATCAAGCTCAGCTGAGTCAAGTTTTTGCTTTCTTCATCACACTTGGAAAATGCAAAGGACCTGTGTGACTTACAACCCTCCTAAAAGGAGACTACTTTGGGAAAGAATGCTTCTTAAGTAAAAACACCCACCTGTGCACACAAGGCATACACTTCAAGTTCCTAAAGGGACTACCTGAAACAGAGAAACCACAGTTTCTTTCTTTCTCTCTGGTTTCTGCTGCAGAGACCAGACCTCTGAGCACCAGCTCATCTTAGTGTAGAGATGCAGGCCTCACAGAGGAGAGAGGGTTAACTCTTACACATAAGGGACAACAGACTACCATCATGTATACTCACTGCTGGCTCAACTTGACTCCGATCTGCAATATCAATGTGGACAATTTCAACAGTTTTCCATGTGTTCGGATCTAAACCATGAACCTGTAAGTGAGAAACAGAATGGACAACAAAACACTTTAGGCTGTTGTCAGGTAAAACTGCTGCATTTACAAGTCATCTTACCTCCAGTCCCTCACTACAGTATGGGGAATGAAAAAAATGAAAACTACTGTATTTCATTAAGTTAGTAGACAATCTTGAGATCAGGAATGTATGAACACCCCACCAAATGAATAGAAATCTGTCGGTATCATTTTCAAGTAGTTCTTAGAGATGATTTAAGTGACAAAAAGTATCTGACCCATATTTAACCCAAATGACATAAACACAGTGCTTGTAACCAATGAATCCCTGGTTAGCAAATGCCAATCAGACCTCAAGAAGCTATGCTAAGGGGTGGAAAGATGGCTGATGGTTAAGAGCATATATTGTCCTGACAGACAACCCAAGTTCGGTTCCCAGCACCCATGTCAGGCAGCTTACCTGTAACTCCAGTTCCAGCAGATCTGATGCCTCTGGCCTACTCAGGCTCCTGCACTCAAATGCACATGCTCACATGCAGACATACACATATACACATAAATAAAAAAGAACGCCCCCCCCTTTTTGGCTGCGATTGGGGTGAATTGTGAAACTACAGCAATATAGACTGGACTCTTATTTGATCAACAACATGCTTGTATATACAAGCCCCTCCAGCTGGACAATGGGGACCTTGGGCTGTATAAGTTTGGGCACAGCTGCTTGCAAATTGGTTTTACATGAAGGATGCTTGTATTCATTACTTATTATTAAAAAAAAAAAAATGAATCCTTTTTAAAAAGAAGAACCTACATTATGGTCTAAAAACCTTTCCTGGACTTGACTATTCCACAGCTAATTTTTAGTTTGTGAGCTCTTCTACATCTCAAGTTGTTCAATCATTTCTGAAACCCTGTGAACCAATCAAAAACTGTTTAAAAACACATAACCCAGGGCTGGAGAGATACATCACTGGTTAAGAGCACTGGCTGAGCTTGCAAAGGACCCAGGTTTGTTTCCCAGCCCCCACTTGGAGGTTAACTCTACTTCCAGGGGCCCTCTTCTGGCTTCCTCTGGTATTGCACAACACAGGTACACTTACACACATGCAGGCACACACTAACAAACGTAATTCAAAATAAAATTATACCCCACTTGAGAACTGGAAATGGCAGGTTAAGTTGTACAGATTCAAATCTAACATACCACTACATGTGGATTGCACCCTTTAGAGATTTAGCATGGTTTATCATACAATCACCTAACAACTTAAGTACTGCAAACTGAAATTCAGAAGTTCTAATAATGGGCATCAATAACTGACTAGCACAGCAAAACAGCAAGAACAGAACCGAGCCTTCACTATCCTATACTCCTTTAAGATTTCAACAGTAATTCTGAATCCAGGGTGTGCATCAGAAACCAGACTGTAGGATGAGACCCCTTGAAGCTGTTGCTTCAGGTCCAGGGCTGACCCCTTTTGAGAATCACTGATGCTTTCCTGGGTTCCCCCACAATCGTTCCTGATTATCAAAAAGACTCCTGGCTGGTGTTCTCCAAGCTTACTTTAGAAATGAATGTGCACCAACTTACAATAATGTTAAGCCAAGAGTTTATGAACATGTTTGCAAAGTTAAAGCACCTTTTCCCTCTGCTCTCTGGACATTTTTCTGGCATCAAAGTGGAATGGGAGTGAAAATTAAAGCAATCAATTCTGTTAAGTACAATAGCTCTTGCAAACAAACAGAGATGAAAATTATCTAAAACTACCAGTGCCACTTGAGCTGGTGCACTATCTGTGAATGTTGTGGATCCATGTTCTCCCTGCTCCAAACCAGAGAAAGTTCTGATAAAAGCTCACCAGAACCAGTGTCAAGGACTGATGGAGGAAGCCCATTTGTGTCTGGCTAACCTCACCTCGATCCAACACAGCCAAGTGGCCCATGTACTAGTCCTGCAAGGGGCATCACTCTTTAGATAGCCAAGTGGATTGCAGAGTAATTCCCATCTCTTAGGGCCTTCTGCACTTTAAGAGCAGTGGAGGTGTTCTGATGGTGCTGGAAATCAAGCCCAGGGCCTTCCACATGCTAAGCCAAGTACTTTACCTTACCATGGAGCTGTCTCCCCAGCCCTTGAAGGTCAGAGTCAAAACTTACATTCTCTAATGTTCCCAGGTCAGGTTTGTGCCATGTTTCAATTTTAATGAAGAAGTCATCTTTCATATATTCATTCTGCAGAAAATATAACAAGAAAGTGACACAACCCCACCCAGCTCTGTGGGAGCCTCTCCGAACACCAGCACCCCTGCTGACTTCACTTGAAGACCTCAAGTGCCAGTATCATTAGCTCCAGATTTTTACAGATTTGTCAGGCACACCAAATGCTGTATGCTTTTAAATAATTTAAACACTCTTGTTTGTCACACAGCATAAGGGGCTAATAAAGAAGCCATGAGGTATGCTAAGCAAATCTGGCATTCAAGGTAAGTAGCAAGAGCAAAATGAAACCAGTAAAGAGAGTGTATGGCAAGACTAGGCTTGTTAACCTGCCAGTGTGTATGGGGACTGGGAGGGAATGGAGGAGGGCCATGCAGCAACAGGAGCTTAAATCAAATGCCAAGAGCAACTGGGAATCATTAACAAAAGAAAGTTTAAAGATGCAGTGTGTTACTCACCGTTACAACTGTGGCAGGATGGACAGGCAGGCAAGAAAACAGAAAAATCAATTAGATGAAGTCAAAACAATCTGCCCCAACATTCCATTCAAAACATACGGTATCTTATGCATTCAAGATGACCTCTGAACAAGTCACATCACAAGCTCCCCAATTTAGATCATGGAGATAATCTGGCCTTATCTAAGACAATCTAAGAAGCACATCACAGAAGCAGGTATCATTTATCAAGTTAGTCTGGCAATGATAAAAGTTGCTTCAGAGGTCTACAACATCCCCATCACGCAACAGCATGAAACCAATGAAGCACACCGAAAAGCACATAGTTTGGATGACCCTAAAGATTCTGTGAGTGTGAATGACCTTAAAGCTTCTGTGTTCACTGGTTCCTCCTGGAACCACCAGTTAGTTATCGGGACTCCATGTGGTGGTCATGTGGTATATACACAAGGGGTACACACGGGTCTGGGAGAGGATGCCACTGGCTCCATGGCCATCACCCAAAAAGTGAGTATCTGAGAATCCACAGGAGGCCTTGCTTGGTGCAACCCTTTTAAAGGCCTTGGCACCAAGTGTCCCTTGCTTCTTGCCCTCAGAGAAAAGGTGCAATGCTACTGGGGACCAGCTTACTTGTTCTGCAGTAGGGGTATGCATTCCAGGCTTTCTCATGAAACACCAAGGAGCCCTCAGGAGCAATCATCCTTACAAATGCAGGAACTTTGCTGTGAGGACAGAGAGAGTGGATATACATTTTCAACTATGCTATAATTTGTTTTATCAAAGAAAATGTCAAATGTTATCTTCTATATTTGATGAACTAGATAACATCAACTGTTTATTTCCATCCCAAAGAAATCACATGAAAAAGTAATGTTAAAAAATAACAAAATGGGGGGCTGGAGAGATGGGGGCTAAACAAAGCAGAGGCTGAGGAGCCTCACACCAACCAGAAAGCTGAGCATCATGAAGGGGGAAATGACATGAATACACAGTTTGGGGGTTTCACTACTGAGGCAAATTACATCACAGAAAAACAAAGCTAAATACTATTTTTGAATGGCAGGAGAAGCAAGATTCCTATAGCATAAAGAAGCTTACATGCCTTCATGTCTCTCAAAGTTAACAATGAAAGATGGCCAATTCTCTGAGCCTTTATTCTTTTCAATTGTGTGATGGCTCACACCAGCTTCAGAAATATGAAGTCAGGATAACTGAAAAGAGTATTTCCCTAAAAGTCAAAGAGGGGTTGGACAGTCAGCTTAGTCAGTCAAGCACTTGCCATGCAAGCATAAAAACCCAACTTCAATCCCCCAGACCCACACAAAAGGTCAAGTGTGCTGAGAAGGTAGAGAAAGGATCCCTGGGGCTCACTGGCCAGCCAGCCTAACCTAATGGGCAAGCCCAGGTTCCACTGAGAAATCTTGTCTCAAAAAGTCAAAATGGGGGCTGGTAATATGTCTGAGTAAAGCTGCTTGCTGCCCAGCCTGACGGCCCGAGTTTGAGCCCTCTGACCCACATGGAAGGAGAGAGCTGATTCCTATAAGTTGTCCTGATTTCCACATGTATGTTGTGATACACATTCATGCCCCCCCATATATAAGTGTAATTTTTAAAAAGGTGGATGGGTGTCCTCTCCAGCCTCTACACCATGAGCACACATGTGCATGTACACCTATACTGACAGACAGACAGACACACACACACACACACACACACCAAGTACAGAAACCTCCAGTTTCAAAGATAGACCCATAGGTGTTTATATACAAGTGAGGTCTGACCAAAATAGAATGTTACCTATTAGTAATTAAGACCAGCTATAGGATTCCTGCTATGCCAAACAACTGCCAATGATGAAAACGATGGGTTAGATCAGAAACACAGTTTAACCTATGGGGCCCAAGAGTGGAAACATTCTAAACTTTAGGGAGCATCAGAAAAGGGAACAATAGTAATTCATAAAATGGAACTAGGCCTATAGAAGGAAACACGGGAAGCCGTTCCTCCTCCTCTTCTCCACAAAGGCTACTCGTGTGATATGGTGACTCCTTAGAGCGTTCCTAGCAAGGTTCACCTGAGGCTAACCTATGTCTAAGTCTCAGTTGCTTAAAATGAGACTTCCCCCAGCACAAAGCCCAAGAGCATGAACATTCAGAAGAACCCCCTGCCATGCATGTTGAAAGTATTTAGCCTGAAAAAAAAAAGGTATTTAGCCTGGGGGGTCAAATTCAACTCCAGTCTTTTAGTCAGCTCTGTTAAAAGGAGATAATATATTAAGAACTGACCTTAATGGAACAATGGTTTTTTTTGAACCTATGTTTCCAGGGTGTTCTAGTTTGTCTTCAATTGCTGTGACAAAACACTCTGACCAAAATCAACTTGAGGAGGAAAGGGTTTATTTGGTTGACCTCTCAAGGGTCACAGTTCATCATTGAGGGAGGCCAACATAGGAACTCAGACCCTCTGGAAGAGCAGCACACACTGTTAACTGCTGACTCATCTCACCAGCTCACAGGAGGCAACTAAATCAGAGCAGGGGGGTGGGAGAGGGAGAAGAGGACTTACATGGCTTAAAAGATACATAACAAGTGACCATATTATAAACTAAACATCTTATCTGGAAGCATCCCTTAAAAACAAAACAAAATCCAACTTAAAAAAAAAAAAATCATGACCCATTACTGAGACCAATAAATAATGACTTAGAGTAATTTCTTCTATTTTAATCTTCTACTTTTCCTTACTTTTCAGTGCTGCAGATGGAACCCAGAAACCCATGAAGGAACCCTCAACCATTAAGCTACACCTCCAGGCCTGGCAAACCACTTCAAACTACATTTTCCCTTGATGTGCTTATAATCTACCTATATAAATGCAGCAAGCGGGAGCTGGAGAGATGGTTCAGTGGTTAAGAATACTGACTGCTCTTGCAGAGGACCCGGGTTCGATTCCCAGCACCCACACAGAGGCTAAGAACCATCTTGGGCCAGGCATGATGGCACATGCCTTTAATCCCAGCACTTGGGAGGCAGAGACAGGCAGATCTCTGTGAGTTCAAGGCCAGCCTGGTCTACATAGCGAGCTCCAGGCCAGCTGGTACTAAAAGGAGATCCTGCCTCAAAAATAATTAATAAAAATAAATAAATAAATAAATGCAGGAGGTAAAACTGTTTAAGGTTCCATTTCTTCATCTTATGTGGATAATTATCAAAACATCAAAATGTGGAAAAATACAGAAAAATGTTTGCAGACCAGATCAACTTGCCATAAATAAAATAGCTGGCCTTTCATCTTGTTACCCTTTAAAGCACACTGAACAGACACATTTATTTATTCATTCAGTTATTCACTGGGCCTTGCAGGGGATTGTGTAAAGAATGAAGAGGGACTATTGCAGAACAGTGTAACCTTCCAGGAAAGGAAGCAGAAACACCAAAAGGCAAAAACCAAGACCCATCCTGCAGCTAGCTCAGATCAGAGAAACGGAGGAACAGAGCTGGCCAACTAGGAGCAGCAGCCAGGCCACGGATCCCAGAAGAGCAAGGCCCTGACCATGGCACCCACCCCCAGCATGGCTAACTGCAGTGGCTGAAGGAACAGAGCAAGACATGGCTGGCCAGAGAGGGGCAAATGGGGGTGGAGTCCTGTTCACCTTATAGGTCAGAGTGTAAATTTACTCTTTTTACATGGTGTGGAAGCCACAGAAGGCTTCCAGAAAGGGAATGACACAACCTGGCCCTGTGTGGAGTCAAATGGAGTAAGCCAGAAGGGTGGTGACAAAAATCAGTTCCAAAGGGATGAAGACCTAAAAGTGAAAGACAGAATGTAACAATCTTGGAATAGAGTAAGAGAAAACAATAGGGGAAAGCCTCAAAAGATGCTGTGTAGAAAAAATAAAAAGAAAGCCCACAAGATGGGGAAGAGCTGCCAATCATATACCCAATAAGGTACTGGTATACAGAACTCTCACAATTCAACAATAAAGCAAAGTCAAGCAAAGTAATAGTAAGGCTGGTTATAATGGTGCAGCCTACAATCCTAACACTCAGGAGGCCAAAGCAGGGGAACACAAGTTTGAGGCATGCCTGATGATGAACCAAAAAAAGTAAAAAAGATTTCTCAAAAAATATGCAAAGGCTCAAAAAGCACTTAAGGGAATGTCCAACCCCCTTAGTTATCAGGGACATGCAACACCAAAAACCACAATTAAGTATTCTTCATGTACACAAATGGGTAAAATCAACACAACACTAACAAGTGTCCACAAGGAGAGGGAGAAAGTGGCACCATCATGCCTTTCAGTAAGAATGTAAAATGGGGGTGGAGGAATGGCTCAGCGGTTAGGAGCAGAGGACCCAGGTTTGGGTCCCAGCACCCACATGGCAGCTCACAAGCATCAATAATGCCAAGTCCAAGGGGTCCACTGCCCTCTTCTGACCTCTGGTGGCATCACACAACACAGGTGCACTTATATGCAGGCAATATATTCATACACATAAAACATAAAAATAAAAAATTTAAGTTAAAAAAAAAACAAAACAGGACAGGAGAGAGAATTCAGCAGTTAAAGCACCTGCTGCTCTGGCAGATATCAATCCCAGCACACACAGGGAGCCTGACAACTGTCGGTAACTCCAGCTCCAGAGGAATTCAACACCCTCTTCTGACCTCTTGGGGCACAGCACAACAGGGGTACACTTACATACACACAGGCAATAAATACACTCATACATGTAAAATAAAAAATAAAATATTAAAAAAAAACAAGCCAGGTGTGGTGGTGCACACCTTTAATCCCAGCACTCATGAGGCAGAGGTAGGTGGATCTCTGTGAGTTCAAGGTCAGCCTAGTCCACATAGTGAGTTCTAGGACAGCTGGGGTTACAGGGAGAACCCATCTCAAAATAATAATAATAATATAATAAATAAAGATGGTGCAGTTACTTTGAAAAACTGGTGACAGTTCCTCAAAAGGTCAAACAGTTCATCTATGACCTACCCATAATGAAGACACCCATGAAAAACATACACACATGTTCATTACAGCATTGTTTATAATAGCCCCAAAGCTCATATCCAGGTGTCTAACAACTGATGAATAAACAGATGTATTCCTCACAATGGACTTGCATACAGTAATAGGAAATACTAATATGTGTTTTCATTAAGTAGAGCCTTGAAAGCCTGCCAGCACTGTACCTTCAAGAAGCCTGTTAGAAAAGAACACAATACAAAATGCAGCACACCCACAGCAACAACAGCCAAGTGGCATCCAGGAGCTGAGGAAGGAAGTGGCACTGCTGCTAATGGCTTGTTTTGGAGATGTGGAAAATGTCAGTGCTGACTGTTAAGACAACTCAGAAGACACTAAAAGCCACTCACCTATATAGGTACACTTAAGAGAAAGCCAGGCGTGATGGCACACCCCTTTAATCCTAGCACTTAGGAGGCAGAGGCAGGCAGATCTTTGTGAGTTCCAGGCCAGCCTGGTCTACAGAGCGAGTTCCAGGCCTTACAGGGAGACCCTGTCTCAAAAAGACCAAAAAAAAAGCCAAAACAACTAGAATGAGTCTGGAGGCAGCTGGGAGGACTTGGCAGGGGAGGATGATCAACACAAGCAGCTACTAATAGACAGGAAATAAGAAATAGACACTGGGGGGAAATATGAAAGGGATTTAAAATCTGGGCTTGTGAAGGGAATAACTAGATAGAAATGATTAACTCCTGGGAGATAAGATTAAAGTATTTGAGAATCTTTTTTTTTTTTAATTTCTGTATGTGTATCAATGTACTGTCTGCATGCAGGTTTGTGCACCCGTGTCGTGCAATGCCGCAGAGGTCAGAAGAGGGTCTCGGATTCCCCTGGAACTGGAGTTCTCCTGGAATTGGAGTTTCAGACGGTTTTCAGCCGCCATGTGGGTGCTGGGGATCGAACCCGGGTCCTCTGTAAGAGCAGTCGGCGCTCTTAACCGCTAGGCCGTCTCTCCAGCCCCATCACAAAAAATTATTTTTCACCTGCCAGAAGACTAGTGACCAAAGTAAAACATATCAGAGAACCTCAACTTCAAAAAAAATTTGAGATTCTTCTGAAACAGATTTTTTTGGGGAGGGGGGTCTTTTTGAGAAAGGGTCTCCCTGTGGCCCCAGCTGGCCTGGAGCATGCTATATAGATGAGGCTGGCCTTGAACTCACAGAGATCTACCTGCCTCTGCCTCCCAAGTGAATGAGATTCTTTTTGACCTGAATAAAAATTAAGATTGAATTATATACAAAGGAAAAAAAAAACAAAAAAAAAAAAAAAAAGACCTCTTTTTTTTTTTTTTTTTTTTTTTTTTCCTTTTTGTATATAATTCAATCTTAATTTTTATTCAGGTCAANGTGCCTATGAGGCTAAATCTTGACTCAGAAGCAATTGGGGAATGTGGCTGGTAACTTACAACCTCTTCAAGTGCCATGTGCTCTGAGTAGGAAGCTTCATATATGACCACCTTTGTATTTCTGGGTGATTTACACTCAACTTGAAGCTTAAGCTCCTGACAAATGACTCCTTTTGATTACAGAAATCAACTCTTGGGCTGGAGAGATAGCCTAGCAGTTAAGAGCACCGACTGCTCTTGCAGAAGACCAGGGTTCGATCCCCAGCACCCACATGGCGGCTAAGAACCGTCTGTAACTCCAATTCCAGGAGAACTCCAGTTCCAGGGGAATCCGAGACCCTCTTCTGACCTCCGTGGCATTGCACAACACGGGTGCACAAACCTACATGCAGACAGTACATTCATACACATACAAAAATAAATAAAATTTAAAAAAAAAGAAAAAAGAAATCAACTCTTGTCTCAGACCACATGAAATGTCTAAATTTTTTAAAAAGGCCCATTGTTCCAACCTTTGGCAAACAGGGTCACACTAGAATTGGCAAAGCTTTGTACAGACCATTACCCAGTACAGAACATTGATGATGGTGAAGGTATCTTTATGGAATAACAGAATAAAGCCAGCTTCCCTCACACTGGGAGAGACCAGCAAAAGGACTGCTCGGTGGATTCATGGGGCTCAAAGAGTGAAAGCTTTCCTCAGAAATGACCATCTCAAAAGCTTCAGCACACTTCAAAATCCCTTGCCCAGTGAACTCTCTCACCACCCCCACTACTAAGTGTGTAATATGGAAACATAACTTCTGTGTACTCATAGGAAAACACAACCAAGTGTCAAAGTGAGAAGAAAAATGAAGGATTAGGGAAGGAAGGTCAGTGGGACTGCAAGTAGCCAAAGAAAGAAAGGCCCTGAACTGTGCTCAGGACTCCAGTTTCCAAAAGGCAGCACAGAGAAGAGACTGGCTTACTTAGGACAAGGTGTTTTGTTGTTGTTGTTTGCTTGCTTTTTCTATCTGAAGTACAACAAATGAGAGTGTGTGGATATTAATGCTAAGCTCAACTTTACTTTGGACAAAATCAAGTGAGAGATTGATACAGGGTGTGAAGGCTAATCTTGGTTGTCAATTTGGTGAACATGGGAAGAACGAACCTCAACTGAAGAACTGACTAGATCAGACGGGGCATTTTTCCATTGCTGGTGGGTATGGGGTCTAGGCAGTGTGGCGGTAGGGCCTAGGTAGCCAAGCAAACTAGGGGAAGCAAGCCAGTAAGCAGCACTCCTCCATGGTCTCTGCTCCAGGTTCTGCCTCCAGGTTCCTGCCTTGGCTTCCCTCAGTGATGGACTGTGACCTGTAACCCTCTTTCCCCCAAGTTGATTTTAGTCAGTGGTTTATCACAGCTTATGAGAAAAGCTGTGTGCGCTACAGATGGCAGACGGAAGAAGTTCAACTGTCCAAATCCTTTGAAGTCCAGAAAACAGTGAGTCCCAGATGTCAGACACTAAGCCTTTCACACTACTGAATTTTAGTTTTGCTTTGATCTAATTGTAAATATGCCCTTATTCTTCCCTTCTGGAATAAAAAACTATATAGCTTATATTTTATTTTATAGGCACCCATAATTAAGAGACTTGGGCTTTTAAGAGACATTGGATTTTTAAAGCACTGGAAAAATTTCAAGATGATGACTATTAAAGTTGTACTGTGTTTTACTTAATAATACTAACATGGGGCTGGAGAAATGGCTCAGCGGTTAAGAACGCCGACTGCTCTTGCCGAGGACCTGGGTTTGATTCCCAACACCCACATGGAGGCTAAGAACCGTCTTTAACTCCAGTTCCAGGGGAATCCGACGCCCTCTTCTGACCTCCGCAGCATTGCACGACACAGGTGCACCAACCTACATGCAGAGGGTACACTCATACACATAAAAAATAATAAATTAGGGCTGGAGAGATAGCCTAGAGGTTAAGAGCACCGACTGCTCTTGCAGAGGACCCGGGTTCGATCCTCAGCACCCACATGGCGGCTAAGAACTGTCTGTAACTCCAATTCCAGGAGAATTCCAGTTCCAGGGGAATCCGAGACCCTCTTCTGACCTCCGCGGCATTGCACGACATGGGTGCACAAACCTACATGCAGACAGTACACTCATACACATACAAAAATAAAATTAAAAAGAAAAAAAATATTTAAAAATAAATTAAAAAAATTAAAAAATAGTAATATTAACATAAGATCTTTGGACCAAGGAAAAGGTGATGGTTTAATAGTGATGCAGGTGTGTGTCAAGTTGACAAATGATAGACTTGTGATGGCTGATCTTGGTGGTCAACTTGATCCATCTAGAAAGGAAACAATGAGGAATTTCCTCCAACACACTGGTCTATGGGGCATTTCCTTAATTGGTATATGAGAGTGCAGACCACTGTGGGCAGTGCTACCTCTGGGCATAAGGGGCTGGGCTGTATAAGAAAGGTAGCTGATCCTCATTAGTATAGTGGAAAAAAAAAAAAAAAAGAAAAAGAAAAAAAGAAAGGTAGCTGAGCAAGAGTGTTCCTCCATGGTCTCTGCTTCAGGTCCTGCCTCCAGGTTCCTGCTTGTGCTCCTGCCCTGGCTTCCCTGGAGGACAGCTATAACCATTAATATGGAACAACCCCCTTCCTCCCNAAAAAAAAAAAAAAAAAAAAAAGAAAAAGAAAAAAAGAAAGGTAGCTGAGCAAGAGTGTTCCTCCATGGTCTCTGCTTCAGGTCCTGCCTCCAGGTTCCTGCTTGTGCTCCTGCCCTGGCTTCCCTGGAGGACAGCTATAACCATTAATATGGAACAACCCCCTTCCTCCCCAAGCTGATCAGTGTTTTATCACAGCAATAGAGAAGCAAACTAGAACACATGAAACCATCTAGAAACCTGTTGTTTCATGAAGAATTCCTCTGTAAACTCCAGGTGAATGGGAAAATATTCAAGCTGTGCAAAGGGATCAGGAGTCAAGTTGAACAAAGGGGATTGAAAGGGTGGGTCCTGGAATCACAATGCCTGCTGGGCTCATGTCCTATCTCTGCTACACAACAGAAGTTGAATCAGCCAGTTACCTAAGATTCAAAGGATCCAGACATCTGAACAGTCACTAAATGCTTGGTTTTGTTAGCATCTTGCCAAGACTGTTTCTCAACTTTCTGGTTGAGATGAAATTTATACATATTACAGGCAAGTGTTTCGCTGAAATAGGAAACTACCCAAGGTGTCTAGACTTTGCTTACCTTGGGTATAATAAAACTCAGAATTCACAAATGAAATAAAAGGTGTTGGTGGTCTCAGCCAAATATGCGGTTCTATTGATGTTATGTGCACAAAGCTTGAGTTAAAGTGAAATGTCATAAAAGGAACCAGGCATTAAGCAAATTTAACTTCTTCAGGCAGAGAATTCCCAAACCTTCCAGGGATAGTAACACTCAGCATGCTAACCTGATGCCGTTAAGGACCCGGACCCTGAAGAGGCTGAACCGCCAACTTTGTCCTAGAATCAAGGTTTTTCTTATACCAGCCAAGCCCTTGCCACTTATTGCTAAGTGTCCCGGACCCTGAAGAGGCTGAACTGCCAACTTTGTCCTACAATCAAGGTTTTTCTTATACCAGCCAAGCCCTTGCCACTTATTGCTAAGTGTCCCTCTCCAACGTAGTTATCTATGGCTAATGGGCTGTTAGTGTGACACTGATGAATCTGAAAGAGATGCTTGCCCTTGTCCCACAGCCTTTGTCCCTCCCAGACAACAGCAACAATAGTCCGTTTTGTCTCTGTTCTGGTAGCTTCTCATCACTGCCTGAGTTTCATTACTGTTACTGTCTCTTTTTTCCTTTTCTTTCCTTCTGTGCTTCTGTCCACAGCTGCCACCTTTGGACAAAGGTTGGGGGAATCTGAGAAGCGTGGTCCCAGGAATCCAACAGGCCAAGCCCTCTTGTCAGTTCCCTTCTGCTCCTACTCAAGGGAGACCTGAGCTCACTGGTCTCCGATTCTTGTCCTCAGTCCTGGAACCAAAAGAGGACTTAAAAGTCAGAGTAACCAAGTCTCAGTCTGTGCTGGGCCACTGACTGACCCTGACAAGTGTGAGTCTCGGTGTCTCCTGAACACAACACACACAGAAAACTGTAGTGAGGGTTCAGTGACTGCACAGAAATAGTGTAAAGTGACTTTGGGTCCTTCTAGAAATGAAGAAACTGCTCTAGAGGACCAAATGGCATAGGAAGACTGGGTCCAAAAAGCCAAGATTCTCCTTGACATCATCTACTAAAGCCTGAAAGGAATTTTGAGCCTCATGCCCAAATAAGCTCTTGAGTAAGCATATTCCTTGCAATGACCGTATTTATAGCCCTCATGGAGGAGTTGTTATTTATGGCCTAGAGGGTTACCTAAATCAAATGTTTAAAAAAGGTAGTCTTTCTCATAAAAATGAAATCTCCCATATCCCAGCAGGAAGTGATAGATTTCAAACAAAGATAATTAGAAATCTATAGGCAGGAAAAAAAAAAAAAAAGAAATCTATAGGCAGGTGGATCTTTCTGAGTTCAAGGCCAGCCTGGTCTACATAGTGCGTTCTAAGACAGCTGAAGCGGGAGGGAGGGAGGGAGGGAGGGAGGGAGGGAGAGAGAGAGAGAGAGAGAGAGAGAGAGAGAAAGAAAGA
>VZQC01004573.1:277222-304503 GCA_009823505.1 Rhizomys pruinosus | reverse complement strand
TGGGGCTACAGGAAGACCCTGTCTCAAAAAGACCACACACACATACACACACACACACACACACACACACACACACACCAGGCCAGTTGGGGCTACAGGAAGACCCTGTCTCAAAAAGACTACACACACACACACACACACACACACACACACCCCCCACACACACCACACATGCACTCAGTGCATGATCTAACAAAGACACTACAGCCAAAACAAATTTCATAGGTCAAACTTTTGGGCTTGTTTTAGAACTCACAGTGCTTTCAATAAGAGAGACTTTTAGCCATAAGCAGAACTCAATTAACGAGTGAATCAAAATTTTAGGGGGAAAAAAGGGGCTAGAGAGATGGCTCAGTGGTCAACATTTTCGCTGCTCTTGCAGAGGACCTTAGTTAGGTTCCCATCACTCACCTGGTGGATCACAACCTGTAACTCTAGCTCCAGGGAATACAATGGCCTCCTCTGGCACCCAAGGACACCCCTACTCACATGCACATACCCAAACAAAGATACACATACATAAATGAAAATAAAAATAAGAAAGCTGAATATATGTGAAATGGATGTTGTCAGCATCATATGCACTATACCATCCAGAATGCCAGTTTCCCCAGTGACAGTACTGTAGACACAGTAGGATGCTAGAAGATTTGGACACCTTAAGACAGCCTCTATAGATAATTATCTATTACTGCCTTCATTATTTATCAAATCAAACCAGCAACAGAAACAAAGAAATGCTGTATTCTCCCAGAATCATCAGAGTCACCTACAACTTCCAAGGCATTTGCAAACACAAATCTGATCTACTTAACATAAAGAGGAGAGCAGAAAGCACAGTGACACCCTCACCCTTAGTGGATGAGTCCAGAAAATGGACTCAAGGCCATTCTTTCTTACTGTTCTGTAATGTTTTCTATTTTAAAATAGTTAAGGGCAGAGACAGAGATCAAACTGTCAAAGTTAAGAGTGTACAAAAGAATCCAACAAACCAAATGCAACAAAAACACAGCCTGTGACTACTCAGGTCACATAGAAATTCACCTGATCAGTCACCACCCACAGGCCAACCACAGTAACCAAGAATTACAAAGTGAAGCGTGATATTTTGTCTGAGAAACTGGCAAAATGAAATTAAAACAATTAAAATCTAAGTATGGAAAAATTAATACTATCAAACTTTGAGGGGGAGAGGCTTTTTTTGAGACAGGGTCTCCCTGTAGCTGCAGCTGGACTGGAACTCACTATGTAGACCAGACTGGTCTTGAACACAAAGAGCTCCACCTGCCTCTGCCTCTGCCTCTGCCTCTCAAGTGCACCATGCCTGGTTCTACTATTGAACCCTTGAAAAGCAATTGGTAGTGACATCAAATTTCTTTTTTAACTTTTTATTTATTTTTCATTTTTTAACAATAAGTAATAATTTATGAGTACAAGCATCCTTCATGTAAAACCAATTTGCAAGCAGTTGTGCCCAAACCCACATAGTCCAAGGGTCCCACAATCCAACTGGGGGGCTTGTAGTGACATCAAAATTTTAAATGATCATGACCTCTGACAAATACTATTTTTATGTCTTTCTCCTAAAAAAAATATAGGCATAAAGGCAAGTACAACCAGGCTCACGAAACATTATTTGTAACTGACAAAGCTATAAAATATCTAAAATCTGTAAATGGATCTTCACCATCTATCCTGTAGGGAATGTTCAAAAGAAAAAGAAAATTACTCTGTGCCCAAACCAATGCATTTTACTTGGTTTTAAAAAGAATCACACAGGGGCTGGAGAGATGGCCTAGCGGTTAAGAACGCCGACCGCTCTTGCAGAGGACCCGGGTTCGATCCCCAGCACCCACATGGTGGCCAAAAACCGTCTGAGACTCCAATTCCAGGAGAACTCCAGTTCCAGGGGAATCCGAGACCCTCTTCTGACCTCCGCGGCATTGCACGACACGGGTGCACAGACCTGCATGCAGACAGTACATTCATACACATACAGAAATAAATAAAAAACAATTTTTTTAAATAAATAAATAAATAAATAAATAAATAAATAAAAAGAATCACACAGATGGCTCAGCAGTTAAGATCACTGGCTGCTCTTAACAGAGGACCCAGGTTCAGCTCCCAGCACCCACATGGCAGCCAACGATTGGAATTCAGTTCCAGGGGGATCCAATGCTGCCTTCTGGCCTCCATAGGTATTACACATGTGATGCACTTACATACACACAGGCAAAACATTCAGGCACATAAAGAAAAAAAAAAAAATAGGGGGCTTGAGAAACGGCTCAGTGGTTAAGAGCACTGGATGTTCTTGTAGAAGACCCAGGTTCAAATCCCAGCTCCAACATGGCAGCTTAACAACCTCTGTAACTCCAGGTCCAGGGTACCTGATGCTCGCTTCTGTTCTCTGCAGGCACTACACTTACACACATGCAGGCAATATACTCATACATATGAAATAAAAATAAATAATTTAAAAATAACAAAAATAATAGCCACACCCAAGCAATTTTTTAAAATCCCATAGATATTAAACAAAAACACGGATGACTGTTGACACCCACTAGAATGGAAAAATAAAACTGTACGGCATGAGTTCATAAAAAATGAAGCAGCACAAACCATCTCCTTGTATGTTCATGTTTACAAACATCTTTTGAGTATGTTCAGAAAACAACCTGGAAGGATGGATAACTGCTGAAGTTTCTCGTTATTTCTCTGTTATTAAGGACAGTATCAACCCTGTTGATAACAAGGGTGAGGATCAAGTTTTTATTCATAATGCTCTCTACCAATGGAGCTTTTGTTACAGCAGAGGTGTAACTTTTACAATTTAATTTTCAAAACAAGGGGTCCCCAGAACAAATTAAAAATACAACACATTATTGGGGCTGGTGAGATGGCTCAGCGATTAGGAGCACTGGCTACTTTTACGAAGGACCCAGGCTCAATTCTCAGCACCTTCATGGCAGCTAACAACTGACTGTAACTCCAGTTCCAGAGGAATCCGGTGCCCTCTTCCGACCTCCGAGGGCATTGCACAACCACATACAATAATATGCACACAATATATTCATAGACATAGACACACAAATAAAATACAACACATTATTACAACGTAATATAATATTGCAATTTAAAAATGTCCTTCCCCACACTGACCAGCAAGGTGACTGATGATGCAGCTTAAGAGAAGTCCTGCCAGGTGTGGTGGTGCAGGCCTTTAATCCCAGCACTCTAGGGATGCAGAACCAGGCAGATCTGAATTCAAGACAAGCCTGGTCTACTCATAGTGAGTTCCAGGCCAGCTGGGACTACAGGGAGACCCAGTCACAAAAAGAACAGCAACAACAAAAAAGTCCTTAAAGTACTCCTTACTTAAGCAAGTCCGTAGCTCTCTAACGAACTACACATCAAATGTCAACACCCCACTCACCTCTTCAGGTGGTAAATCTTGTGTGTGTACTGTCCCTTTTCTCCGTCCTTCTCGTAAGGTTCGTTCTTCAAGACTTCGATTCCTTCTCCACCACCAGTTTCATTCTTACTAGCCTCTGCCACTGAGTAAAGCTGTCCAACCTGGTACTGAAATTTCAAAGAGCAGAGCTTCACCATCAGCAGCAGCTGCAGAGCTCTACTACGCTAAAACTTGACTATGAATGATACAGAAAAGCCTACCAAACCATTCAGCGTGTTCTATATGAAAACAGGGTTCAAGCTAGAGTCAGTGTATAAAAACAAGCACCAGATGATCAGTTTCACAAAATTTCCATTATTCAAAAAGAAAAACAGCCAGTTATGATATACATTTATCAAGAAAATGTCAATATTTTGTTGGTTAGTTTCTTTTTCTTTTCTTTTTTTGGTTGAGAAGCTCTCACTGCTGTAGCCCTGGCTGGTCTGGAACTTGCTAAATAAGTAGACCAAGCTGGGATTAAAGGCATGTGTCAGTGCACGCCACTTAGTTCAACTTTTGAACAACAATGCACATTTGTACTTTCTAAAGTATCTAACTTTACAAACTTCTGAGGAAGGTATGGCAGGAACTGTCACTAGGTCCATTACATCAGAGCAGCCAGCATGTCACTCAGTAATGAAGAGGAAGGTATGGAGTGTGGTAAGGAAAGCCTGTGGACTTTTCAGCAGAATTTTAGGAGCTTTTTTCATGTGACTGGTAAAACTGACATGACAATTTGGCCCTTACGCAGCTGAAAGCAAACACAACTAGGTGCCAGGTTCAGAACTTTAAAACAAAATTCTCCAGTAAACACAAACTGGGTAATATTTTATTATGCAAGCATTATCCTAAAAGGCAAATCGCTGGTGACAGTTTCTAGTTCATAAAGTGAACCAACAGTCTCAGTGGCAGGCACCAGTACTCACAACTAAGCACTAGTGGTCTATGGCACTCACAGTTCAAACAAGGGGTAAAACCCAAATTCCTACAGTCTCACTTGCTTCAATGACCAAGCTATAGTACTAGTACCAAGCTCTTCAAACTTGACTAAATTTCCTTTTAATGAAGATGGCCTAAAGACACAGCTTTCTTCTTTTTATTTTCAAAGAAAAGGCACAAAAATTTACCTACAAAAACTCATAATTCAAAGTCAAATTTTTTGGTGGAGAGGTGGCTCAGTGGTTAATTAAGAATGCTCTTAACCACTGCTCTTGCAGAAGATCCAATTTTGGTTTCCAGCTCCCACATGATGGCTAACAACCATCTACACTCTTGTTCCAGGGTATCTATCCCATGCTCTCTTCTGGCCTGTGTGGGCACTGCATGCACATGGTGTACCATGTACACCATACAGGAGAAACACACACATAATAAAATTTTGTTGTTGCTGTTGTTGTTGTTTTGGTCTTTTTGAGACAGGGTCTCCCAGTAGCCCCAGCTGGCCTGAACCCACTCTGTAGACCAGGCTGACCTTGAACTCACAGAGATCTGCCTGCCTCTGCCTCCCAAATGCTGGGATTAAAGTCGTTCGCCATGACACCTGGCTAAAATTATTTTTTTTAAGCTAAAATTTTATTAGAAAGACTAAAAACAGGGATCACTGTCAACTCGGGAAATATATCTAAACAAAACATGATTGGATAAGGCAGTCTAAACGATTAAAACCACACAGGGAATTACTCAATTTGGAAGGGTTTGGGAGGCTGGAATCAAACAAATTTCTTAAGTGCTCCCCAAATAAATGTCTCCAGGGACTCTGGACAATAGGGAAGAGGTTGGATTAATCTACAAACACCAGGATCATATGTCCTTCAAAACAAACTTTTAAACATGTCAGATTTCATAACAGGTTTAAAAAAACCTCTAACCCAAAAGGCAAATTTGGTTTTCATCATGAACAGAAAATAATAAAAATTCACAAAGAAACAACAAAAGGACTTAACCCCCAAAAGACTGATGAACTGGCAACCTTCAGTATGCTACCAGCCCTCTCCCTGATATCATTTTAAGATTAACTCAAGAGACAGAAGAGGCATGCTGACTACATTTGAATTTAACAAAAAGCAAAATTATTTTGGGTGACAGTATCAAGGTTTCAGATTTCAACAAGTCAATTCAGCTGAAACCAAAAGAAAAAAAAAATCTAACAAAAACAAACGTCAAGCTTCACATCTGAGTTCAAATAGTCAATTGTGCAGATAAAGAACAGGGTGCCTGGCATGTGTCAACTGTGCTGTAACAGGGGAGACCTCAGGCTCCACAGAGACATGAGCAGCTGTGTTTAAGCCCACACTCCACAGTGCCAGGCAGCTACTTGTTTGCGGTTCCTGCTTCTTCCTGTCTTCTATCAGCTGTCACATCTTAGGCTATCAGTTTGTTTTGTCCACCTTCCAAGTCTCTGCTTTTAATTTACTGCCAGCTCCAGGAAAACCAGAAAACTGAGCAAAGGGAACCCATGTGCAAGTTCAGAAGGACCCCGAGGGTTCTGAGCTTTACTTCTCAGACTGCTCTTCAGACACTACTCTCCCTATTGACCACCCTTACAGGTAGCTATAACTGTCTAACACAGGTTCTCCATCACAAACAGATCACTGTTACATGTAAGACCATATCTGGAATAGTTTTTAGTTCAAAGAAAAGCTATGATACATGCAGCAATGAAGCCATAAGAACACATGGATGTACTGGGAATGTTTAACTCCATGACTTGTTAAAATGGAACTCAAGGTCTTGGGTGTACCATCAGAAATCTGAAGGGTTATCACAGGAAGACAGAGCAGGCTTAATTTACACTACACTCAAATTGGGTAAACTATGAACAACAAACATTACAGAAAAGCACACTTTGTGTAAGACAAATGCTGAAAACAAGAGTTAATAAAAAGCAATTGCTCTAAACAGCAAGTTCCTTCATCGACAAAGGCTTACTTAAATTGAGGCTGGAAATTCATTTTTCTGGGATAGAGTAGAAGGAATTCCTATGCTGGTTGGTCTTTTCTACAAACCCTTCCAAACAAGGCAATGTAACAGAGATGCATTCACTGCATCTGTCACATGCAATGGACACTGTCATATACTTGCAAGTTCAGCTCCATAGCAGAGTGTTTGCCTAGCATGGCGTGGACCTGGGTCCCACTCCCAGGATTTCACCGAAAAAGAAGACAAAGTAAACCAATGTTAAAATACAGTGTACATTAGCTGTCACAGTAAATTATACCAATAAAATGACACAGAACCAAGAAAAACTTACCTCCTGAACAGAACATGGCAAAACCACCCGGCTAAAAATCAAAAAGAAAAAAAGTACATTACATATGACATGGCTTTAAAACACAGATCTCTAGGCTTAACAGAGGTTTAAATCTAATGATACAGTAGCAAGACCCCAAAACCAAAAATACAAAAATGTATCTATAGCAGGGTATGGTGGCCCATGCCTTTAATCCTAGCACTTGGGAGGCAGAGTCAGGTAGATCTCTTTGTGAGTTCAAGGCCAGCCTGGTCTACAGAGTGAGTTCCAGGACAGCTGGGGCTACTGGGAGACCCTGTCTCGAAAAAAAAAAAAAAAAAAAAAAAAAGTCATCTACAGAAGAAAGTCTCTGCAAGCCTACAACCCTAGAGTTTTTAAACCGCAAGACTAAATATTGCTGCTGGATCCCAACACTCATTAGCACCGAGTAGCCTTCGATCCTCAAAGGCGCAACTGCAGCAGGGCTTATGCAGGGTAAGCAAACATGAATGAGCTCCTGCCTGAGAACTGCAGGGAACGGGATGCATTATTTACAGACTGTCTAGTCAGGATGCCCAGGTGAAATCTGTAGTGCATTTTTGTTCACTATCTATATGCTGTGCATTTATATGTATGTCTATGGACATGTAAGCACATGTATGTGTGGGAGTCCAAGGAAGCCAGAAAAGGGTGCTGGGTCTGTTAAATCCCTTGATGCTAGAAGGCATTTGTAAGCTGTCCCATCTGCACGCTGGGAACTGAACTCTGGTCCTCTGCAAAAGCAGCAAGTCCCTTCAACCACTAAGCCATCACTCCCACCCCACATGCATTTTACTTTTATGATTATTTCTCTTAGAATACAAATCTTGACATTCATGAAAGCTTCTGGACAATGTCCCTCCTCAACCCAATTATTCAAGTTTAATAAGATACAAATAAGTAAAAGTGACTTTAGAAGAAACTTTTGTTAAGGAGTCTACCTTAAACCTTATAAATACAGTAACTTCTCTGAGGGTAGGTTCAATTATAAGGTAGGCCTGTCTGATCCTATCCTAGTGTTTGTTATTGGATATACCAAAAGTTTTTTTCTACCTACAATACAGGAGTCTTTTCGAGACGGTCTCCCAGTAGCCCCAGCTGTCCTGGAACTCATTCTGTAGACCAGGCTGGCCTTGAACTCACAGAGATCTGCCTGCCTCTGCCTCCCAAGTGCTAGGATTAAAGGCATGAGCTACCACGCCCAGTGAGACAATGATTTTTTTTTAAATCTAATAAATAGTACATTGTTTTAGATCAGAATTTTGCCTTTTATCTCCAGATTTTGACCGGAAATCCCTTATTTCCACTCTTAGCTTTGTGCACCATAAATCCCTAAACTCAAGCCACCCTCTATCAACTCTCCTAAAGAGCTGCTTCCCAAAGAACACTATTTGCCAGTGTTCTTTTTAGGCTTTTATGAGAAGACCAGATTTATTTATTTCTTTTTTTTTGTATGTGTATGAATGTACTGTCTGCATGCAGGTCTGTGCACCCATGTCGTGCAATGCCGCAGAGGTCAGAAGAGGGTCTCGGATTCCCCTGGAACTGGAGTTCTCCTAGAATTGGAGTTACAGACGGTTCTTAGCCGCCATGTGGGTGCTGGGGATCGAACCCGGGTCCTCTGAAAGAGCGTTGGTGCTCTTAACCGCTAGGCTATCTCTCCAGCCCTCAAGAAGACCAGATTTAAAAAAAAAAAGACAAAATCAAAACCTGTCACTTCAACCATCACTTTGTAGAAAACTCCCTTTACTCATTCCAGTTTCTTTTCAGTTTCAATTGCTGTTGCTCAAAGCAAAAGTCATTTAGTTTACTCTTTCTCTTAATAATTTTTCCAACCTAGACATTCCTGGTTAGTTTGTTCTTATACCAAAATAAAATGCTAATATAACTCATAATATCAAATCTGGTCCACCCTAGCAGCACCTCCCAGCTCTCCATTCTTAAATATCTATCTGTGCCCAACACTGGCAACACCTTAACTGCCAACATGTACAGAACATGCTTCCTGTTACTTCTTCCTCCTATCCTGGGTCACTGTCACTCTGTAGGATGGTGATCCTAAATAAAGACCAGGGGCTCTCCAAGTAAGAGCAATCACTGACTTCTACCCTCTTCTATTCTCATCAAGAACAAACTTGTTCGAAGTTCTCCTACAAACAAAATTCCTTAGTCAACTCTGCCGCCTGTCCTCTTACACTGCACAATAATTTGGTCACTGTCTCATTCATTACCCAGGACACAACCTAAGGAAGGGAAGCTGGAGAGATACAGGGTAGGACTTATTTTCAGGGCCTGGGATACTATGGTCAGCAATTCATTCAGTTCAATAATGAGGCAACAGAAAATGCTATAGGGTTTTTCCAAGACATAGTGACATAACTACAGTTAACCTCATGAAATCATCCAGGGGTGTTAGAAGTAAGGAAAATCAGGAGAATTTGGTAAAGAAGTCTTCTGGGAGGTTCTTCTAAGGTTATTAATAAAGAACTGATCAGAGGTATGGCCTACAGGGATGGAGGGATAGAAGGGAATCTTCACTCAAGTTTCACAAAACCAAACAGCAGAGCTAAGTAATTTTTTTCTTTTTGGTCTTATTGAGACAGGGTCTCCCTGTAGCCCCAGCTGTCCTGGAACTCACTCTGTAGACCAGGCTGGCCTTGAACTCACAAAGATCCACCTGCCTCTGCCTCCCAAGTGCTAGGATTGAAGGCATGTACCACCACGCCCGGCTAGAGCTAAGTAATTTTAATACTTGCTCACCAGCAGAAATATTCTCATTTTTGTCTAGTAACAGTTTAAGAGACACCTCTTAAGAGAATGGAAGTGACTAAGACACTTGGAATGATGGTCAAGATTTGGTCATTAGGGGCTGGAGAGATGGCTTAGCTGTGAAGAGGACTGGCTGTTCTTGCAAAGAACCTCAGTTCTGATCCCAGCACCCATATGGTGGCTAACAACTGTCCCTAACTCCAGGTCCAGGGGGTCTAACACCCTCTTCTGACCTCTGCAGGCACTGCATGACACAGGTGCCCTTACATACATGCAGGCATACACTCTTACACATAAAGTTAAAAAAATAATAATTTTAAGATGCAAAATTGAGTAAAAGGAGTGCAGGGCGTGGTGGCCCACACCTTTAATCCCAGCACTGAGGAGGCAGAGGCAGGCCGGATCTCTGTGAGTTCAAGGCCGGCCTGGTCTACAGAGTGAGCTCCAGGCCAGCTGGGACTAAAAGGGAAACCCTGTCTTGAAAATACCCCCCCCCATGGGGCTGGAGAGATAGCCTAGCAGTTAAGAGCGCCGACTGCTCTTACAGAGGATCCAGGTTCGATCCCCAGCACCCACATGGCGGCTGAGAACCATCTGTAACTCCAACTCCAGGAGAACTCCAGTTCCAGGGGAATCTGACATCCTCTTCTGACCTCCGCGGCATTGCACAACACGGGTGCACAGACCTACATTCAGACAGTACATTCAAATAAATAAATAAATAAAATCTTTAAAAAAAAAAAGAAAAAGAAAATACCCCCCCCCACCAAAAAAAAAGAGTAAAAGGCTCAAGAGTCCCTCTCCCTGAGAGTGCTGAAACTGTCAAGAATCCTTTAGACAGGGCCCTTTATTTCTCTCCCTAGAATGCCCTCCAACCTATGCGGGAAATGCATGACACAGGTGCACTTACATATATGCAAGCAATACAATCATATGCATAAAAAATAATGAGGGCTGGAGAGATGGCCTAGTGGTTAAGAGCACCGACTGCTCTTGCAGAGGACCCGGGTTCAATCCCCAGCACCCACATGGCGGCTGAGAACCGTCTGTAACTCCAATTCCAGGAGAACTCCAGTTCCAGGGGAATCTGACACCTTCTTCTGACCTCCGCAGCATTGCACAACACAGGTGCACAAACCTACATGCAGACAGTATACTCATACACATAAATAAAATTAAATTAAAATAAAAAAAATGAAATATTAAATTAAAAAATTGTTAAAACAATTTTAGGAAGCTGACTATAGGGAAAAACAATAACTTTTTCATTCGATAGAGCAGAAAACTTCCAATACTATACCAGATGCTATACTAGAAATACTGAGATCTCGTAAATAAGAAACAGTCTCTAAAAAGTCTAGGAAAAAGAGAGGAAAAGCTTTATGGGAATCATATATAAGGCTTTAAAAAAAAAAAACCTTTAACAACTTTAATGCAAAACACTTGAAAAATACTTAAGACTTTGAGTATATTATCAACATTTGCAATCTCAGAGCATTTAAATTTTCATCATAAAGGCAGGGCTGGAGAGATTGCTCAGTGGTTAAGGGCATGTACCACTCTTGCAGAGGACATGAGTTCTGTTTCACACAGCAATGCTGGACTGCTCACAACCACCTATAACTCTGGCTCCAGGGGATCCAACACCTCTAGCCTCAGAGAGCACTGAACTCACAGAATCACAAACACACACACACACACACACACACACACACACACACACAAAAGTATACAAAATTAAAAATAATAAAAACAAATTTGGGGGGCTGGAGAGATGGCTCGGTGGTTAAGAGCACAGACTGTTCTTGCAGAGGACCCAGGTTTGATTCCCAGCACCCACATGGCGGCTAAGAAGCATCTTTAAGCTGGGCGTGGTGGCACAAGTCTTGGATCTCCGTGAGTTCCAGGCCAGCCTGGTCTACAGAGTGAGTTTCTGGCCAGCTGGGGCTATAGGAAGACCCTGTCTCTCCCCCCACCCCACCCCCCAAAAATTGGGGGAGGCTAGAGAGATGGCTCAGTAGTTGAGAGTTCATACTTTTCGTGCAGAAGACCCAAGTTAGTTCCCAGCAGTAATGTCTGGTAGCTCACACCACTTGTAACTTTAGCTCAAAGGGATCGGATGCCTTCTTCCAGTCTCCCTAGGACCCGTGCACTCACATCTACATACCCAGACACACATACACATAAATAAAAATATAACCTTATAGCCGGGCGTGGTAGCGCACGCCTTTAATCCTAGCACTTGGGAGGCAGTGGCAGGAGGATCTTTGTGAGTTCAAGGCCAGCCTGGACTACAGAGTGAGTTCCAGGACAGCTGGGGCTACAGGGAGACCCTGTCTCGAAAAGACCAAAAAAAGAAAATATATATATATATAACCTTATTTTAAGCCTTCAAGGTTTGAAAAAGCATAGTGTAAATTCCCATTGCATACAGTGTGCAAATTACATCTGGGACTGCTCTACCTGAAGACTACTCACACACTAGTCAAAGAAAGAGTTACTCAATACTTAATTCACATTTTGAAGACAGGAAGTAATACATTAGAAACCACTAAGTATCTGATCTGAAATCAGTTCTGCAATTCTGCTCCTGTCTCATGGTCTCCACCTGTCTTCTTATTTGCTGCTATCTGTATCAGCTATGACAATAATGAATGAGGTGCTGTTTCCAAGATATGTTGCTATAAATGACTTGGAATAAAAATTTCAGACAAGTCCAAAATTCAGTTCTATAAATCAGTTTTATCTGCAAATCTTCACTTTGCGGCAGAATGAAAAAAAAAGCCTTTTCTCTGGTTTCCTATGATTGCCAAAAAGTAGTCATTTTATGGGCTAGCTAGATGGTTCAGAAGGTGAAAGTGCTTGCATCCAAGCTTGAGTACAATTCCCAGACCCATGCTGTGGAAGGGGAGAATCAACTAAAAGTTGTCCTCTGACCTCCACGAGGAGGATGTAGCACCTGCCCATCCATATACACACATGATAAACGGGATCAATTTTTTCCTTATTACGGTAACTTAATTCACTTAGCAAATGTTTGCTGAATGTCTTCTAAAACCTAGAGACTGCTCTAAAAGCTAGAGATCAGAGTGAGCATGATGGGAGACATGGACACCACACACAGAAAGAGACCACATCTGGAATACAAACTCGCTGACAAGGCCAGGAAGACCTGGCAGGAGGTATGTTAGGGATCTGAGACAAGCACAGTGAAGGGAGGCAAACAGAATGACCCTGAACTAACTTTATTTGTAGAGCAGAGAAAAGGAGCAAGGAGTCTTGTGAGGCTGAGACCAGCAAAGAAAATCCGGATCCAAGCAGAAAACAGTGTTAAGGCTTTGCAAGCTGTTTATTAGAAAGACTTCAACTTTTATCCTCGAGAGCCAGGGAGTCTATAAAGTTTTAAGCAGCGCAATTACACGAGTGTGTTTTTTAAAAAAGGTTTGACAATTAACACAAATAAGGTGCCTGGAGACAGCTAAATTAAGACAACTTTTTCTAAGAACTTTAAATGGAACAGGAGGAGGAAGGAGAAGAGCAACAAAAGAGTGAAATCCCTAGTGTCCAAAGGATTGCTGATTCAGGTCTGACAGGCGAACCTTCACCGCCACCCTGATTTCCTGTAACAGTGGGAAAAGCCACAACTTTTCAACAAAAATCACAGGGCCAGCCTGGTGCACCTGGAAATCCCTTCCGTTGCAACTCGGGGTGGGGGGGGGGCAATAAATGGCAAAGCGTAGAGCAGACCTTCACCAGAAGAAGATGAACACCAGGAATCACGTCACTGACAGAGTGGAGGAAGAAGCAGGAAGATGTAGGGTTTTAATCAGTTGATTCAGCAGTTAAGAACACAGGCTACTCTTGCAGAAGACTGGGTTCAATTCCCAGGATCCACATGGTGGCTAACAACCATGTGTAACTCCAGTTCCAGAGGATCCGACACCCTCTTCTGACCTCCTTAGGCATTACATACACGCACACATGAAACAAAATACACATAAAATAAAAATAATAAAATATAACGCCCGCCCCTCCCGCCCTTCTCTCGGTCCCACAGCAGAACCTATTTTCACCCCCCCCCCACCCGAGTTCAACGGAAGGGATTTCCAGGTGCACCAGAGTGGCCCTGTGATTTTTGTTGAAAAGTTGTGGCTTTTCCCACTGTTACAGGAAATCAGGGTGGCGGTGAAGGTTCGCCTGTCAGACCTGAATCAGCAATCCTTTGGGCACTAGGGGATTTCACTCTTTGTTGCTCTTCTCCTTCCTCTCCTGCTTCCATTTAAAGTTCTTAGAAAAGTTGTCTTAATTTAGCTGTCTCCAGGCACCTTATTTGTGTTAATTGTCAAACCTTTTTTAAAAAACACACTCGTGTAATTGCGCTGCTTAAAACTTTATAGACTCCCTGGCTCTCGAGGATAAAAGTGTGAAGTCTTTCTAATAAACACTGCTTGCAAAGCCTTAACACTGTTTCTGCTTGGATCCGGATTTTCTTTGCTGGTCTCAGCCTCACAAGACTCCTTGCTCCTTTTCTCTGCTCTACAAATAAAGTTAGTTCAGGGTCATTCTGTTTGCCTCCCTTCACTGTGCTTGTCTCAGATCCCTAACATACCTCCTGCCAGGTCTTCCTGGCCTTGTCAGCGAGTTTGTATTCCAGATGTGGTCTCTTTCTGTGTGTGGTGTCCATGTCTCCCATCATGCTCACTCTGATCTCTAGCTTTAGAGCAGTCTCTAGGTTTTAGAAGACATTCAGCAAACATTTGCTAAGTGAATAAGTAGTTACGTAATAAGGAAAAAATTGATCCGTTTATCTGTGTGTATATGGATGGGAGGTGCTACTCTCCTCGTGGAGGTCAGAGGACAACTTTTAGTTGATTCTCCCCTTCCACAGCATGGGTCTGGGAATTGTACTCAAGCTTGGATGCAAGCACTTTCACCTTCTGAACCATCTAGCTAGCCCATAAATGACTATTTTTGGCAATCATAGGAAAACCAGAGAAAGGCTTTTTTTTTCATTCTGCCGCAAAGTGAAGATTTGCAGATAAAACTGATTTATAGAACTGAATTTTGGACTTGTCTGAAATTTTTATTCCAAGTCATTTATAGCAACATATCTTGGAAACAGCACCTCATTCATTATTGTCATAGCTGATACAGATAGCAGCAAATAAGAAGACAGGTGGAGACCATGAGACAGGAGCAGAATTGCAGAACTGATTTCAGATCAGATACTTAGTGGTTTCTAATGTATTACTTCCTGTCTTCAAAATGTGAATTAAGTATTGAGTAACTCTTTCTTTGACTAGTGTGTGAGTAGTCTTCAGGTAGAGCAGTCCCAGATGTAATTTGCACACTGTATGCAATGGGAATTTACACTATGCTTTTTCAAACCTTGAAGGCTTAAAATAAGGTTATACTATATATATTTTTCTTTTTTTGGTCTTTTCGAGACGGTCTCCTGTAGCCCCAGCTGTCTGGAACTCACTCTGTAGTCCAGGTGGCCTTGAATCACAAAGATCCTCCTTCATGCCTCCAAGTGCTAGGATTAAAGGCGTGCGCTACCACGCGCTATAAGGTTATATTTTTATTTATGTGTATGTGTGTGTTGGTATGTATGTAGTGTGATGGCACGGGTCCTAGGAGACTGGAAGAGCATCCGATCCCTTTGAGCTTAGTTACAATGGTGTGAGCTACCAGACATTACTGCTGGGAACTAACTGGGTCTTCTGCACGAAAGTATGAACTCTCAACTACTGAGCCATCTCTCTACTCCCCCAATTTTTGGGGGGTGGGGTGGGGGGCGAAGAGGGTCTTCCTATGCCCCAGCTGGCCAGAAACTCACTCTGTAGACCAGGCTGGCCTGGAACACTCACGGAGATCCAGACTTGTGCCACCACGCCCAGCTTAAAGATAGTTCTTAGCCGCATGTGGTGCTGGGAATCAAACCTGGGTCCTCTTGCCACGAAACGCTGTGTCTTAACACCGAGCCATTCTCCAGCCCCCCAAATTTGTTTTTATTATTTTTAATTTTGTCTCTTTGTGTGTGTGTGTGTGTGTGTGTGTGTGTTGTGTGTGTGTGTGTAGTTCTGTGCTTTCAGTGCTCTCTGAGGTAGAGGGTGTTGGATCCCGGGCGGAGTTATAGGTGGTTTGTAGCGTCCAATTGCGTGTGAACAGAAACTCATGTCTCGCAGAGTGGTACTGCCCTTAACCACTGAGCATCTCTCCAGCCCTGCCTTTATGATGAAATTTAATGCTCTGAGATTGCAAATGTTGATAATATACTCAAAGTCTTAAGTATTTTTCAAGTGATTTTGCATTAAAGTTGTTAAAGGTTTTTTTTTTTAAGCCCTTGATTATGATCCCCTACAGATTTTCCTCTCTTTTTCCTAGACTTTTTAGAGACTGTTTCTTATTTACGAGATCTCAGTATTTCTAGTATAGCATCTGGTATAGTATGTGGAAGTTTTCTGCTCTATCGAATGAAAAAGTTATTGTTTTTCCCTATAGTCAGCTTCCTAAATTGTTTTAACAATTTTTAAATTTATATTTATTTTTTTTATTTAATTTAATTTTTATTTTATGATATTTACTGTCTGCATAGGTTTGTGCACCTGTGTATGTGCAATGCTTGCGGAGGTCAGAAGAAGGTGTCAGATTCCCCTGGAACTGGGAGTCTCCTGGAATTGGAGTTCGACGGTTCTCAGCGCCCATTGTGGTTGCTGGGGTTGAACCCGGGTCCTCTGCAAGAGTCGGTGCTCTTAACCACTAGGCCATTCTCCCAGCCCATATATGTTATTTTTACATATGATTATATTGCTTGCATTTATATGTAAGTGCACCTGTGTCCTGCCTTTCCCGCATAGGTTGGAGGGCATTCTAGGGAGAGAAATAAAGGGCCCTGTCTAAAGGATTCTTGACAGTTTCAGCACTCTCAGGAGAGGACTCTTGAGCCTTTTCTCTTTTTTTTTTGGGGTGGGGGGGTATTTTTCTTTTCTTTTTTTTTTAAAAGGTTTTATTTATTTATTTATTTGAAATGTTACTGTCTGAATGTAGGTCTGTGCACGTTGTTGTGCAATGCCGCGAGGTCAGAAGAGGATGTAAGATTCCCCTGGAACTGGGATTCTCCTGGAGTTGGAGTTACAGATGGTTCTCAGCCGCCATGTGGTGCTGGGGATCAACCTGATCCTCTGTAAGAGCAGTCGGCCGCTCTTAACTCTGGCTATCTCTCCAGCCCCCTGGGGGGGGTATTTTTTTAAGACAGGGTTTCCCTTTTAGTCCCAGCTGGCCTGGAGTCATCTGTAGCAGGCCGGCCTTGAACTCACAGAAGATCCGGCCTCCTGCCTCTGCCTCCTCAGCGCTGGGATTAAAGGTGAGGGCCACCACGCCCTGCACTCCTTTTACTCATTTTAGCATCTTAAAATTATTATTTGTTTTAATTTATGTTGTAGGTGATGCCTGCATGTATGTAAGGGCACCTGTGTCATGCAGTGCTGCAAGGGTCAGAAGGTTGTTAGACCCCTGGACCTGGAGTTAGGGACAGTTGTTAGCACCCCCCTATGGTGATGGGATCAATCAGAACTGAGGTTCTTTGCAAGAACAGCCCGTCCTCTCACAGCTAAGCCACAATCTCTCCAGCCCCTAAGACCAAACTTGACCATCATTCCAAGTGTCTTAGTCACTTCCATTCTCTTAAGAGGTGTCTCTTAAACTGTTACTAGACAAAAATGAGAATATTTCTGCTGGTGAGCAAGTATTAAAATTACTTAGCTCTAGCCGGGCGTGGTGGTACATGCCTTCAATCCTACACTTGGGGGCAGAGGCAGGTGGATCTTGTGAGTTCAAGGCCAGCCTGGTCTACAGAGTGAGTTCAGGACAAGCTGGGGCTACAGGGAGACCCTGTCTCAAAGACCAAAAGAAAAAATTACTTAGCTCTGCTGTTTGGTTTTGTGAAACTTGAGTGAAGATTCCCTTCTATCCCTCCATCCCTGTAGGCCATACCTCTGATCAGTTCTTTATTAATAACCTTAGAAGAACCTCCCAGAAGACTTCTTTACCAAATTCTCCTGATTTTCCTTACTTCTAACACCCCTGGATGATTTCATGAGGTTAACTGTAGTTATGTCACTATGTCTTGGAAAAACCCTATAGCATTTTCTGTTGCCTCATTATTGAACTGAATGAATTGCTGACCATAGTATCCCAGGCCCTGAAAATAAGTCCTACCCTGTATCTCTCCAGCTTCCCTTCCTTAGGTTGTGTCCTGGGTAATGAATGAGACAGTGACCAAATTATTGTGCAGTGTAAGAGGACAGGCGGCAGAGTTGACTAAGGAATTTTGTTTGTAGGAGAACTTCGAACAAGTTTGTTCTTGATGAGAATAGAAGAGGGTAGAAGTCAGTGATTGCTCTTACTTGGAGAGCCCCTGGTCTTTATTTAGGATCACCATCCTACAGAGTGACAGTGACCCAGGATAGGAGGAAGAAGTAACAGGAAGCATGTTCTGTACATGTTGGCAGTTAAGGTGTTGCCAGTGTTGGGCACAGATAGATATTTAAGAATGGAGAGCTGGGAGGTGCTGCTAGGGTGGACCAGATTTGATATTATGAGTTATATTAGCATTTTATTTTGGTATAAGAACAAACTAACCAGGAATGTCTAGGTTGGAAAAATTATTAAGAGAAAGAGTAAACTAATGCTTTTGCTTTGAGCAACAGCAATTGAAACTGAAAAGAAACTGGAATGAGTAAAGGGAGTTTTCTACAAAGTGATGGTTGAAGTGACAGGTTTTGATTTTGTCTTTTTTTTTTTAAACAAAAGAGGGCTGGCGAGATAGCCTAGCGGTTAAGAGCACCAACGCTCTTTTCAGAGGACCCGGGTTCGCTCCCCCGCCGCCCACATGGCGGCTAAGAAACCGTCTGTAACTCCAATTCTAGGAGAACTCCAGTTCCAGGGATCGAGACCCCTTCGGACCTCTGCGGCATTGCACGACAGTGTGCACCGCCTGCATGCAGACAGTACATTCATAAACATAAAAAAAAAAAGAAATAGAATATAAATCTGGTCTTCTCATAAAGCCTAAAAAGAACACTGGCAAATAGTGTTCTTTGGGAAGCAGCTCTTTAGGAGAGTTGATAGAGGGTGGCTTGAGTTTAGGGATTTATGGTGCACAAAGCTAAGAGTGGAAATAAGGGATTTCCGGTCAAAATCTGGAGATAAAAGGCAAAATTCTGATCTAAAACAATGTACTATTTATTAGATTTAAAAAAAAATCATTGTCTCACTGGGCGTGGTGCTCATGCCTTTACTCTGCACTTGGGAGGCAGAGGCGGCAGCTCTCTGTGAGTTCACGGCCAGCCTGGTCTTACAAAGTGCGTTCCGGACGTTGGGCTACTGGAGACGTCTCGAAAGATCCTGTATTGTAGTCGAAAAAACTTTTGGTATATCCAACTAACAAAACACTAGGATAGGATCGACAGGCCTACCTTATATTGAACTACCCTCAGAGGTTACTGTATTTATAAGGTTTAAGGTAGACTCTCTAACAAAAGTTTCTTCTAAAGTCACTTTTACTTATTTGTATCTTATTAAAATTGAATAATTGGGTTGAGGGGGACATTGTCCAGAAGCTTTCATGAATGTCAAGATTTGTATTCTAAGAGAAATAATCATAAAAGTAAAATGCATGTGGGGTGGGAGTGAGTAGGCTTGTGTTTGAAGGACTTGCTGCTTTGCAGANAACGGAGAACAGGGAGGGAGAGACAGACAGAGAGACCCCGCCTCACTCCGGGCTGCGCTCACTTGATGTGCCCACCTCAAGCGGAGCCCCGCGGACGATGCCTCAGGCCGAGCCCCCAGCCTCCACGCCCCGGAGCCCCAGCCTCCCTCCCCAGCCTCGCGCCCGCTGTGCAGCCCGCGGAGGGTCCGTCCCCGTACACTCGGCCTCGGGGCGGGTCACCGAAGCTCTCCGCTTCTCAGCACCACCCCTCATTGGGAACCACCGAGCCCCGACTCCGGTGCCCCGTCCCAGAGCCTCGCTCTGACCCACCGACCCACTCACAATTCCTTAATTAGCACCATCTTCCCGGAACCCCCTCACAGCTGCCGCCGCCGCCACCGCCGCCGCTACCGACTCTCACCACGCATGCGCAGCCCCGCCTCCATGTCGCCCGAGGGTCCACTGCGCCTGCGCGTCCACACCCTTCCGCTGCGCTCCCTGGAGTCAGCGTGGGGAATAAGCTCCGCCCAGTTCCGGGCCTCGGCCCCAAGGCGAGGGAGGCCGCCACTGCGGCTGCGCGGCAGGCTGACGTACGCTTGCGTGCGCTGTGTCGCTTCGGCTGACTCCGCCCACCGGCCACCGGCCCTCAGTGCAGCCTACGCTTTCCGGTGAGTTTTCCGGTTGGTTCCCTTCGGGCGTTTTGCTGTTTCTGGCGCTGTGCTCGGCCTCACTGGGAGGAAGCCCACCTTCCTGATCGACACCTTCCAGACTGCCCTCCCGGGTTTCGGAAGCCGTGGGACTGGCTCGCACCTCCCGGCTTCTGCGCCTCGGAGGGTGTTCTGGAAACCCAGAGTCCGGGAACGTCTACTGTCTCCCGCTCCTGGGTCTGACTTTTAACCCTCGGCTCAGGTAGCCCCCCTAGGAAGGAGGTCCAGCTCATTAGTTCTTCCTGCCCCAGAGCCACTGGCTCATTGTTACGTAGCTTCGAGGCAAAGTGCTCCCACCATTCTTACCGATAGAAAGTTCTTGCCCGCGAGCTGGTGTCACATGCGTTTTTGTGGGCTAGGAGATGGTACAGCAGTCTGGTCACACAATACGTTAAGCCCTTTGAGCACTGTAGTTGAACTTACTCCCCTCCACCTCCAGGGATTCTTAATTTGGGGTTCCCAGGACCTTGTGGTGTAACCCCCGAAATCACACGCCTAATTTCACAGCAATTCCCATTGTAGGTTTCACCTTGCTTATTCTGTATTTTGTTAAGTTATATTTTTCCCCTTTTTATTCCAGAGTGATCTTGAGAAATATTCCCAGAAATTATTTTAATTATGTTAAAAATATCAGAGCATAGGCCAATATTATGTCACTGTCAGAGAGACAGGGTTGCACTTTGGAATAGAAAGCCCTGACCTGGGCTAGAGAGACGGCTCAGTGGTTTAGAGCTTCAACTGCTCTTGCAGAGGACCGGGGTTCCATTGTCAGCACCCAGGTGGCGGCCAAAAACCGTCTTTAAGCGGGGGGTGGGGGGTGGGGGGGTGGGGGGTGGGTGGGGGGCTGCCGCCTTTCATCCTACCCTGGAGGCAGAGGCAGGCGGATCTTGTGAGTTTTAAGGCCAGCCTGGTCTACACTGGTCTACAGAGTGATTTCCAGGCCAACTGGGCTGTAGGGAGACTTTGTCTCAAAAAAAAACCCGACCTGAATCCCTGCTCTTTGACTTAAAGATACCTTGAGTAGATAATCTTTTTCTGTCTTTTTTTATAAATATGTATTTTAACAATATCATATATTCACCCGTGGTGCTCCCACCCATCCCCCCACCCCAGAGCTCATACCTTTTGCCAAACATGCTTTTCATCTCTTTCTCAGTCTCTCGATATTCTCCATGTGGAAGTTGGACTGTTTGAAGCAGAAGTTCACTGTTTCATCAGTCAGTGCTTGATGCATCCTTTCTGTGTGTTGTTTTTTTCCAATATGCATCACTCCCAACTGCTTGGACAAAAGCTCAAGGTGGGCCGTGCACAAGAAATACAACTAGGTAATTGGCGATAGCATCCACGACGATGAGGGGATACCATTCGTCGTTTGTTTTTCTGGGACTGTTACGCTTCACTCATCATGATGTCTTCTAGCTCCAGCAATTTTCCTGCAAAGCTCATGATTCATCTTTCTTTACTCTGCTGCATAGAACTCCATTGTGTAGATGTACCACATTTTCTTTATCCAATGAGTAGATAATCTTAGAAAGACTCAATTTACACATCTAAAAGTAGGTGCCTACTACTGTCTGGCACAGGTTTGTTTCAGGAAATAAAAGAAGGCCTCAGGGCCTGGCGTGGTGGCACACACTTTTAATCCTAGCACTTGGGAGGCAGAGACAGGCAGATCTCTGTGAATCAAGGCCACTCTTGGTCACAGAGTGAGCTCCAGGCCAGGGGACTAAGGGAGACCCTGTCTCAAAATACCAAAAAAAAAAAAAAAAAAAAAAAAGGGGAGGCCTCGGATATTTACCTCGGTGGAGAGCACTTGGCTAGCCTGTGCCAGGCAGAAATTGAATTCTCAACACTGCAACAAAAACAAAGTTAGATGAAGCACCTGTGTTACAAGTCCTACCCAGTGCTCCACAGGAACACCAGTGATAGAAACTTCAAAATTATTCAGAATATGTGTGTGGTGTGTGTGTACGTGTATGCACAATGAGCTGTGATATCTTTTCGCTATCAAAGCCATACATCCTGGTTTCCTGGTTTACCCTTCTGAGTGGAGGTTTCTAAAACTCAAAGGGAACTCCTGAGGCTGTGGAGGATTTCAGTAGGGAGCTGTTGTTCCTTTACTTATAACCCAAAACGCTGATACTCTTGCCTCTGGCCCCTTCTCCTCAACACACATCATAAACATACACAGTAGAATAATAAAATTTACAAGAAAGAATGTCTGTGTGTACATGGTGCACTCACATATTTTCATAGTGGCAGTAATTTACTCTCCCTGCAGTGCATAGACATATTGCCATTCTGTGTGTCATCATCAATTGTCAGAAGCTGGGGTTTGGGGCCACCTTATTGGCTTCATTTTATCTTGAGACTGGGTTTCGTGTAACTCAGGCTGGCCTCAAACTGCTTGATCTTCCGGGTTCCAGCGCCTAATGGCCGGGATTTTCAGGCCCATGTGCCACAGTGCCTGGTAGAGTGTGTGGCCACAGTGCCTGGTTTTTTATTTATATATAGGGCTTTTTATTTTATTTGTTAATATTTTTTATGATTAATTTTTCATGCATCAAGTTCCGCAAGCCAATGGAGAGGCCTTCCTGTCCATGCTCCCCAGCACCCATTCTGAGTTCATGCACTCTCTGCATTCATTCGTTCATCTTTTTTTTAGTCTTTCCCGAGTTTTTTTCAAAGCAGAGGCTTATTTGGGGGGAGAACTTCATGTTTCAGTCACTTTTTTTTCCAGTTCTTTTGTTCTCCCTAACTTGTATTGCATAAGATAGATATATAGCATATATAATGTATATATATATTTTTTTTTTTTTTTTTTTTTATATTATATATATATATTGAATTGGAGGATTTTCTTTTTCTTTTTAGGCTAAAAGATGTCATGTTTTCCTTAAGGAATGTTTTGGATGCTCTCCGTGGCAAGCCCAAACCACTATCAGTTCGGCCCTTGTGCTCCACACTGGGTTCTTCCATTCCCCTGGTCACCAAATGAAGTCCACAGTAAGCACGGCATCCTATCTTGATCTTCCTGTACTGGTCTCAGTGATACAACCTGGGTAATCCAAACAATGCCAGTCTAATACTCTGAAGAGGCTGAAACCGCAGTAGTAGCTTGGCCTCAGTCCACAAGCTGGATTGTCTCGAAAGTCCCCATCTGGCATTGAAGGATGGCAAAAGCAGTGGCAGCTTTTTTTTTTTTTTTTTTTTTTGTTCTTTTTGCTGTTTACTAAGATCTCAAGTTTTTAATATCGAAAGTAATATTTCCCAGGCAGGGCCTTACTGATTATTCTGTTATACTTTACCTTTTAGAGCTTGAAGGCCATCACAGCCCAGATTAACGAGGTTTTTGTTTTCTTCAGGTCAGTTGAGGATCTGGTCCTCAGGGTTTTTTTTTTTTTTTTTTTTTTTTTTTTTGTTGTTGTTGTTGGGGGTCTTTTGGGGGGGAGGCGGGGAGCCCCTGCATCCTTTTTTGGCTTTTGTGCTTCATTTATAACTGGGGTTCTCAGTCTTCTTTCTTTGATATTTTGAGTCAAATGATTTTCTTGTAGAGGCTTGTATTACTTTTCTCTTATATCAAAAATATCCTGACCAAAATAGCATAAAAAAAGGAAGAGTTTAGTTGGCTTATGGCTCCAGAGGAATAAGATTTCATCATCTTAAAAGCTGGAGTCGTGCACATGCCTTAAAATCCTAACACTTGGGAGGCAAAGGCAGGAGGATCGCTGTGAGGTTTCAAGGCAGCCTGGTCTACAAACCAAGTTCCAGGCCAGTTTTGGGGCTCAGACAGGGAGACCCTGTTTTGAAAAGACAAAAAAAAAAAAAAAAAAAAAAAAAAAAAAAGGTTAACATCTCTTGGTGGGAGGATGTGACATGAGACAGCTGGAGGAGAAAGCAGTGCTCACATCTTCTGACCGTGGGACATCTTTGCACAGGAAGCATAGAGAAACCTGAAATGAGACAAAGATGAAGGCTGCACCTCCTCAAACGGCTCCCCTCCCAAATAGCACCACCAAATGGGGGACAAAGTTTGCAAAACTACTGGCAACCTATGGGGGAGACATTCTCAATCCAAACCACCACATTCCACTTCTAGATCGTGAGTATCTCATAATGCAAAATTGCATTTAGTCCAACCTCAATATTCCCAGAGTTTGTAATATTCGCAATTCTAGTCAAAATGCAGGTCAAAAGTTCGATTTTCTGAGACTCCAGACAATCTCTTAACTGTAAACCTCTGTAAAATTAAAAAAAAAATTAATTCCGGCCAGGCGTGGTGGGCGCACGCCTTTAAAAGCCCTAACACTGTGGGAGGCAGAGGCAAGGCGGATCTGGGTGGAGTTTCACAGGGCCACCGGGTCTACAGAGTGAGTTCCAGGACAGCTGGGCCTACAAGGGAGAACCCGTCTCAAAAAAGAACCAAAAAAAAAAAAAAAATTACTTTCCAACTTCCAACATATAGTGGCACAGAATACGTATTCCCATACCAGAAGGGAGGAAGAGAGGCCTAATGTAGAAGGAATACTGGACTCAAGAGTGGAAACGGGAAGGGGAAATACCAAATCCTGATACTNAAAAAAAAAAAAAAAAAAAAAAAAAAAAAAGGCCTCGGATATGTACCTCAGGTGGTAGAGCACTTGGCTAGCCTGTGCCAGGCAGAAATTGAATTCTCAACACTGCAACAAAAACAAAGTTAGATGAAGCACCTGTGTTACAAGTCCTACCCAGTGCTCCACAGGAACACCAGTGATAGAAACTTCAAAATTATTCAAATATGTGTGTGTGTGTGTGTACGTGTATGCACAATGAGCTGTGATATCTTTTCGCTATCAAAGCCATACATCCTGGTTTCCTGGTTTACCCTTCTGAGTGGAGGTTTCTAAAACTCAAAGGGAACTCCTGAGGCTGTGGAGGATTTCAGTAGGGAGCTGTTGTTCCTTTACTTATAACCCAAAACGCTGATACTCTTGCCTCTGGCCCCTTCTCCTCAACACACATCATAAACATACACAGTAATAATAAAATTTACAAGAAAGAATGTCTGTGTGTACATGGTGCACTCACATATTTTCATAGTGGCAGTAATTTACTCTCCCTGCAGTGCATAGACATATTGCCATTCTGTGTGTCATCATCAATTGTCAGAAGCTGGGGTTTGGGGCCACCTTATTGGCTTCATTTTATCTTGAGACTGGGTTTCGTGTAACTCAGGCTGGCCTCAAACTGCTGATCTTCCTGGTTCCAGCTCCTAATGCCGGGATTTCAGGCATGTGCCACAGTGCCTGGTTAGAGTGTGTGCCACAGTGCCTGGTTTTATATATAGGGCTTCATTTATTTTTTAATATTTTTTATTATTAATCTTTTTCATGCATCATTTCTCAATCCAATTTAGAGTCATGTCCCTTTCCATGCTCCCCGCCCCATCTGAGTTCATGCACTCTGCCATTCATGTCTTGCATCTTTTCCTGAGTTTTTCCAGAGTTTTTTTCAAAGCAGAGGCTTATTGTTTGGGGGAGAACTTCACTGTTTCAGTCACTTTTTTTTCCAGTTCTTTTGTTCTCTCCAACTTGTATTGCATATATATATATATATGCATATATATGTATATATATATTCCCATACATAAATATATTCATATATACATACACATATCATGTGAATTGGAGGATTTTCTTTTCTTTTTAGGCTAAAAGATGTCATGTTTTCCTTAAGGAAGTGTTTGGATGCTCCTCCTTGGCAAGCCCAAACAACTATTGATCCTGCCCTTGTGCTCCACACTGGGGTCTTTCCTTCCCATGGTCACCAAATGAGGTCCACTAAGCACCGCATCCTATCTTGATCTTCCTGTACTGGTCTCCATGATACAGCCTGGGTAGTCCAACAATGGCAGTCTATACTCTGAAGAGGCTGAAACCCCAGTAGCTGCTCAGTCCACAAGCTGGATGTCTCAGAAGTCCCCATCTGGCATTGAAGGATGGCAAAAGCAGTGGCAGCCACAGAGTAGCTGCACTTTTTTTTTTCTTTTTGTCTTTTTACTAAGATCTCAAGTTTTATATCCGAAGTATAATTTCTCAGGCCTTACTGATTATTTCTGGTTATACTTTACTTTTAGATGCTTAAGGCCACACAGCCCAGATTAACGGAGGTTTTTGTTTTCTCAAGGTCAGTTGAGGATCTGGTCCTCAGGGGTCACTCGGGTTTTGTTGTCGTCATTGTTGTTGTTGTTGTTGGGGGTCTTTTTGGGGGGGAGCGGGGAGCCCCTGGCTCCTTTTGGCTTTTGTGCTTCATTTATAACTGGGGTTCTCAGTCTTCTTTCTTTGATATTTTGAGTCAAATGATTTTCTTGTAGAGGCTTGTATTACTTTTCTCTTATATCATAAAATATCCTGACCAAAATAGCATAAAAAAAGGAAGAGTTTATTTGGCTTATGGTTCCAGAGAGATAAGATTTCATCTTAAGCCTGGAGTCGTGGCACATGCCTTTAATCCTAACACTTGGGAGGCAGAGGCAGGAGGATCTCTGTGAGTTCAAGGCCAGCCTGGTCTACAAACCAAGTTCCAGGCCAGTTGGGGCTACAGGGAGACCCTGTTTTGAAAAGACAAAAAAAAAAAAAAAAAAAAAAAAAAAAAAAGGTTAACATCTCTTGGTGGGAGGATGTGACATGAGACAGCTGGAGGAGAAAGCAGTGCTCACATCTTCTGACCGTGGGACATCTTTGCACAGGAAGCATAGAGAAACCTGAAATGAGACAAAGATGAAGGCTGCACCTCCTCAAACGGCTCCCCTCCCAAATAGCACCACCAAATGGGGGACAAAGTTTGCAAAACTACTGGCAACCTATGGGGGAGACATTCTCAATCCAAACCACCACATTCCACTTCTAGATCGTGAGTATCTCATAATGCAAAATTGCATTTAGTCCAACCTCAATATTCCCAGAGTTTGTAATATTCGCAATTCTAGTCAAAATGCAGGTCAAAAGTTCGATTTTCTGAGACTCCAGACAATCTCTTAACTGTAAACCTCTGTAAAATTAAAAAAAAAATTAATTCCGGCCAGGCGTGGTGGGCGCACGCCTTTAAAAGCCCTAACACTGTGGGAGGCAGAGGCAAGGCGGATCTGGGTGGAGTTTCACAGGGCCACCGGGTCTACAGAGTGAGTTCCAGGACAGCTGGGCCTACAAGGGAGAACCCGTCTCAAAAAAGAACCAAAAAAAAAAAAAAAATTACTTTCCAACTTCCAACATATAGTGGCACAGAATACGTATTCCCATACCAGAAGGGAGGAAGAGAGGCCTAATGTAGAAGGAATACTGGACTCAAGAGTGGAAACGGGAAGGGGAAATACCAAATCCTGATACT